>CM034150.1:280377661-280977661 GCA_019776745.2 Taxus chinensis | reverse complement strand
TTAAAGGAATCCAAAAAAATTCAAAGGGTCAGATAAAATATTGAAAAATTTACAAAATTTAGCCTAAGGGTCCTAGGCAACTTGTCGAGCTGGTAGGTGAGTTGTTTCCATCTCAGAAAGATAGTTTGATGTCAAAAATGGTAGTGAGCTAACATGGTGGGGTTGCATTGATTGTGTTTTGAGGTGGTAATGGTGGGTGGAACAAAGTGCAGAGGGGACTGCACTCGTCGAGTTCATCCAGGATGTAAGATGAGCCACATTGTTCAAAGGAAGCGGTGCGGGCATGATGGATTGGCCAGGAGCTCAAGGGGACTCGACACCTAGACATGGTCTCAATACATAGAGTAGCTCACTAGTCTATTGGATTTTGAGGCCAACAATCCATTTCAAGGAGTTCATCACGGCCAAGGTGATTTGGGGAGGGACTTTAAAAAAAATGGCAGGGAGTTTGAAGTAGCTCGCCGAGCTAACTCGACGAACCATGGAGGTGAGTTCACAGTAAGGAATGCAACTGACTCAACTATACAGAAAATGGAGGGCCTAAAGGAACTCAGGCCATGAGTTCCTCATGGGCCTAACTTGGTCAAAATTCATGCGGTGTGGAGGGAAGCTGGTTTCGGTCTGGAATGGTGATGCAGGCCCATAACAAGCACGAGGGACAAGTTGCGGTTGACATGATGAACCCGATGCAGGTACAAGGAGAATGGGGGGAAATTATTCCCCATGGGAAAAAGTTCCCTGACAAGTTGAATGTTCTGTATTACAAATGATGAGGACCCCACCAAGTTGGAAGAATGATTGGTCAAGGTGGTGTGACAAGTAGGTCGGTGGGAAGTGTGATGTGGGCTATTTAAACACGGAGCTCACCTGTGAGTTGAGTCACCTGGGTAGAAGGTGAGTTGGATTTGCTTGGTAACATGTGGAAGGGATCCCAATGTGAGGAAAAAGGATTAGGAGACAAAGGAGGGTGACAGCTTGGCAAGCCAGCTGGTGAGCTTGCCAAGCTAGCCCCATTTCAAGTGTTCAACACTCAAACATCAACCCCTTCATTAAAACTTGCAAAAATGGTAGGGCCCACCAAATATTTTAATGGCTTCCGAACATCATTTGAATGTAGGAAATATTATGGAGGGGAAAAATAAAATCATTGCTCCCAGCTACCTTTTTTAATGCATAGTCTTATAAAATGGTAGACAAGCCTGGAGGGAGATAAATATCTACTTGCACTCAAAAGGTCACAACCTTCTCGTTTCTTAGCCAAATTACACAAAATTAGACTCGTTAAAATTGTGGCTCTATCCTCTACACTCATAAACCAAAAAATTCAATATTCTATGGAATTTTGGTAGTAAAAAATGCAAAAAATGAACCCATTTTCAAATGATGACCTCTAGGTGGTTGGGAATGCAATAAATGAGCATGGGCAACCATTTTTATTCTTTTGCAAGTTATAAGACAATCAGGGATGTCTTTTGTAGGCTTCCCATCATGTTTTTCAACCACTTATGGTACCTTGCAAGTGTGTTAAAGGGGAATTTTGAGATTTTCAACTTCTCTCTCTTCTCCCTTATTTTCTATAAATTATAGTGACCTCTCATTTTGAGAGGGGGGATTCTCATTATAACAAAAATCTACCAAAATTGTTTTGAAAACACCAATGTGCTGTAGGCCTTCATTTTAGACTTTTTACATGATGATCCAGGCCTTTCTCTTGCATTGTAATGGAATGTGTAAACTAATGAATCAATAGATTTGAGTTTGTGGATATCTCTCTTCCCTTGCTTGTGTATTTACATTCTCTTGCCTCTTCATCTCAGTTGCATATGTATTATGCCTATTTTATTCTTCTTGTAGGGTCTATTTTTGTTGTTCCTTCATGAAAATGATCATTTGAGTGTTATTGTTGGATAATGGCAATTGTTTTCTACCCTCTCTGCTCTGAATTTTCTTTCATTTTCACCCATTGGAGGGATTTTTGTGCCATTACCTCCTTTAGTGTAGGATTTCTTCATTTTCATGTTCATTCCTTCTCCATGGTTCCTTAGAATTAATAGAATAGGTTTAGATAATATATTTCCTTTCATTAGAGGTAGTTTTTACATTACATTAGGAATATGAACCATCCTTCTCTGGAGAGTTATATCAACTGCAAGGTCCCACACCTTGAGATAACTCCATGTTACCCAGTCACACTGCTTGCTTTAATAAACTCACATGTTAAGAAATTAGAGGGTGTTTTGATTCATTGATAACAGTTCTAGCATGTCTGGTGGGACCACAAAGTCAAATTTTTCACAGGTGTGTGTATTGTATTCACTTTATTTCATTAAGTTATTGTGCTCTTGATGAAATTACAACCTTAGAGGGTATATACCTAAGCACAACTGGTGACTCCACTGCCATAAGTAACCCATTCTCAAAGTTGTAAACCATTCCTTCTACCCACTTCCATAAATTTTTCCTTCCACATTGCTTCATTTTCTTTCATCCATGAAGTTGTGTAGTCATGAATTTGTTCCCATCATGGAATTCACACTTGGAGCAACAATTTTATTTGGAGCCATCTGTAGGTTACTACAAAACACCTACATAATGGTTTCATAATGAGAAACAACAGTAAGCATATCCATGTGAGCCAGATTCAAATCATTTTGGTAATTTTTCAAACTATGCAGTTGTTCCAGAGTGAGGATATGAAAATCATGGAGACTATCCTACACCTAAATAAGACTGCTTACTGAGAAAGGTTCAAGAGTTAAGAGTATAACATGGTGCAAATAAGGTTTAAGGAAATGAAAAATGCAGCTCATATTGGTTTCATAATTCCATACCCCTAGACTGGCCCTATACTAGGTGAGTTTAATTCTAAAAAAAAGATTCATTGGATAATCAAAACATTGCTTGAAATTAGAGAGTGGATAAAAAGGATAGAGGCTTATAAATCTGATGTGAGAGACTCCTGTCAATGGGAAACCTCTACATTACCATCTCATAGCCATCTTTCCATTCCTAAATCCTTGCCATCTCAACCTGAACCTCATTTTCCTAACTTTCTGCATGTTGCCCCCATTATGGAGTCCATTTCTCCACCTCATACCTTTCCATCCCATCTTGGATTTTCTGCCCTTTTCCCTTCCAAGAATCCACTCCTTCCACAATAGCAAGAAATTGAACCCTCTATATCACAAAAAAAAATGAAAAAATCATTCAAATCCCAACCCAAACCTCCTCTTAAATTTCCAAACCCATTTTGGGAGGAAAAAATTAGAAAAATAGTCAAGGGGAGAAAATTGAGAAGCCTAGTCAGGAAGAATCAATACAAAAATTGAGAAATTTGGATGCTAAGTTCAACACTACTCAAATTCCACTAATTACTAAGCCTTCAGTTGAATTTGGAGTTCAAGAACAAGAAATAGATGACTATAAATCCTTATGCTTTGAGTGCAGTGTTCACATTGGAACCATTTTTCAGAGATTGTGGATTTATCACAGGGTGTAAATTCAGTTGAAGAGGAAGAAAATATCTCAAGTATGTAAGATATCTCAATGGAATGTAGTGAACCTTATTGTCATGCATGTCTTGAGCTTGCTACTTTATTGGGAGGTTCCATTGGTCCAACAAATCCATCATCATCAACTACAACCAACCATGGGGAGATTCATGCTATGGAGGAAGACATTTTAATTCCAGAGGTCTTGAGTAGTGAGTAGGTTATAGATGTAATTGCAGCCCCTTCTTCCTCTTCATCTCTCCAAAAATATGATTTTGGGGATGAATTTGAGTTATCAGATTTCTTGTTTGAAGATGGAGAGAGACATGGTGAAAAAATTAAAAATTCAAAGGTCATCATGGAAGAAGGATGATCATTGGAAAAGAAAAATAGCAAAGAGTTGGAATATTTATCATATTTGGAAGAGTGTATTGATGAAGTAGAGCCCATGGAAATCACAACTCTTGTTGCTCCATCATTCATCCTCTAACAACAAGAGCCTCTGGCCATGAAAGTGAATGTTCAAGAACAACCTGATGCTCACAATAGTCCTTTTGAATCTAAAACGGAGGAGACTGAATCAGATTTATAAGCTCTTGACGAAGATGAAATCGTCAAATTTTTCTTGCTTTCAGGTGAAGAATCTAATCTTGTCGATTAAGCTGCCATAAACGAGGAAGAAGAGAATAAAGATGATATCATTTCTATACCAGTCATCAAAGAAGAAGATCAGTTGTTTGTAGATGAGAAACAAGTTTCAAATCAGCTCACAGATAGTCACCTTTTCTAGGAATGTCTGCAAGAATAATTCCTTATTGAAGTTGGATCTCAAAACCATGGGAAAATTAAACATATCAGGCCTTGCCCAATCAAGTATCTAGCTTCATTGGATCAAGATTCAAAGTTGCCACTAGTTGTGTTCACTTATGAGCATGAGGATAGATAAAAATCACTGAAGGTCAACACCAAATCCTCCAGGATATAAACACAGAATAACTTGAGGAGGTAATTTCCTTGTTTTTTTATTGATAGTTTGGAAAAGTGGGTGAAAAATCAGCTTGTAGTCAGCTTTTCACTCATGTGCAATACCATTTCCAACATAATATCAGTCACATGGTCTCACTTTGTGAGAAAAGGAAGATACTTCTCCTTTTCAGTGTCGAGATTCGTTTGAGCCTTCCATTTCTTGAGCTAGAATAGAAAAGGTAGGTTTTCTTTCAGTAGAACAAGTGTTTGTGAACACTCTACATGCTTCACTTGGGAATGTATGATCTTTTATTTTGTACATACTTTTTCATTGTTTTTGCTCTTGCACAGTCCATCTTGTTTATGGGAGGAAATGTTTTGTAGTAAGGGGTTCAATTTTGCAAGAAATAATTACTATCCTTAAGGGGTTTTAAATATAAAGAAAATAAAATCATATTAGGGACGTATTTCAGTGTCTTCATTCTCTTGTTCCTAGATACCAGTAGTTGAGCCCCTCATGCCTTTTGTAAAATCAAAAAATCAGTCCTAAGGGAAACTTGTTGTGTTGCAGATAGTAGGCCTTAATGAACTGTATGTACCAAAAATTGTAGGGTACTGCACCACCGGAACAATGTTACACATGCCCCAATGATGATACAAGTCTCTTCACAAGGTGTTTGGGATCTAGAAAAGCTCTCCAAAGTATGCTTTAACATCCCGCATATCCCACTTAGCCCCTGTGTGCTTTGTTTTTCTCTTCTCCCCTCTTTTTCCTTGCACTTAGGTCTTCAGTTACGAAACCACCACCCTGCTCTGGGCGGTGGTCGGTCACGTGTTTTATATAATGTTCCTTTTAACGCAACTCGTGTAAAATTTCAATGTTTACCATATTTTTTCACCATCTTTGGTCGTATTTATGATTCTGGTTCCCTGGAATAGTGTTTTTACAGTGTTTATGGTTAAAGAGTTCAATTCAGTTTTCACCTTTGGGTAAATGGGGATTCTATAAATAGCTGGTTGATCTTCAAGAAAATGGCCCCTCAAAAATTACCTCTCATCTTCTCATTTCATAGTTTTGGTCTTTCAGTTCTTAGGAATTCAAAGTTTTCATTTGTTGCATGCATAGTTAGTGTTGTTTTGTTGTTTAGAAGCCACATAATCTTCTTGTGCTAGTGCTGTTACTGTTTCATACAATCAAGTGGAGTAGGATAGTTTCATTTTTAGTATGAAGCCATTAGAGGTGCATGTTTTGTTAATCAAACAAGATAGTTTTAGGTTCTGGATGTTTTATGTTGTATGAATTGCAATAAATCCTGCTAGGAATTGCATAAGCCAAGCTATGTTCTCTTGCGTTATCCCTCTCCTACTCACATTGTATTCAGTCTACATCCTAAGCTGCCACTGTCCCAATACCTACTTATGTTGATGCTAACATTACACACTTTTTTGGATTCACGTGAGCACGAAGGAACAAAGAGATCACACTAAGGGGACAAAGCCACACACAACCAGATTCACCACTGTTATGCAAAATCTAGGTTTAAGCTATCAAAGTTCTAGTTAAAATATATCAAATAGAATAGTGACTCATTTCATTTCAGTTAATCTCCCTTTCGATATTTCCGGGAAGCTTTGGGGATTGATAGTTTCTAAGAAACTATGATTCATTCCTCACTTCTGAGGAAGGATCGACAATGTTTCAAATAGATTAGATCAGTTATTTTGTTATTTAGGATATATTTAGAACTGCACATGCAAGTAGCTATACTTGGCTGCCTTGTTTGTTTTAAATTTCATTATTAATTTAGTTGTCAATTTCTAGATATTTTAAATAGTTTCTCTTTCAATTTCGTTCAAATAGTTGGTCAAAAACACAAAAATAGAGAAGTTATATATGCTGTAGATATACTTTACATAGTTACTTTTACTTTGCTTCAGTTAGATTTACATTGTTTCTTTTGTATGACAATCATGGGACCTAGAGATCCTAGAGAATATGTATTCGAGCCAATAGTGCCTCAGCCCAATCTTGTTACAGCAATAATTGATATAGACTAGAATCTCAGAATTTAGGTCTTCCAAGTAACAATAAACCTACAGGAAATTAGTGCATAGCTGAGAGGACTAAACATAGAAGATGACATAGCGTATACGTTTTGGTCAAACTAGCCAAACTACAGATTAAACTAGATAAATATCCACATGACTGTAGAAGGGCTTGAAAGAGAGTAAAAGTTCGGTTGTGATCCTTTGGTCCCACAGCCAGACGTAGGAGACAATCTCACTGACATAAACACTAGCTTAAGAATTCAAGTTGCTAGAATGCCTATAAGATACTCTGAGAAGATTGCATAACTGTTAGTTCTAAATATAGAGGCCGAAAAGGCATATGACTACTGGATACTAGGGATTAGGGATTGATTCTGCACATGACCATAGGAGGTCCAAAACAACCAAAAATCTATGGTTGTGATCCACAGGTCCCACAACCCAATGAGTCCACAGGTCAATCAGACGTAGATGCTGGTTTACACACATTAGTATTCAGATCCTCTTCACTTCCACTGGATATTATCAGACACTTATCCTTGTTAGATATATCAGCTAACAAAGCTAAAGATTTCTGGACTAGACCAGAGAAATGCCCATAGAATCCACTATATATCCATCATCCATCTTATGACCCTGTTTGGAGATATACACAAAACATTCCCATGTCATTTTCCCCGTATCCCACAACCTATAGATCGAATCATGCCAGAGCTTGATATTGATTGGAGTATTCGAGCAGTCATCCTCGCCGAATGATCTATCACACTAGTTTAGGTTAGGAGGGCCTTCTTTGCATTAGATTTGTAGATTCCATTAGTGCGTGTCGAAGATATAAGATTACCTAACTAGTTTTCCTGTACCCCATGTATATTCCATCCCCACCGGCTATCTCGGCATGACCTCAGGAGGTCAGGTAGGAGGAAGAGTTACTTCTAGATTCCCATGCTCGCTTGTCACTTTTCCATCGTACAGGAACCTTGCATGCTTCCAGTTTTAGTAGGTAGCCCCATTAATTTTAATTTAAAGTCCTCTTGGGAATTGAGGAGAAGATCAACCTCAAATCCCCTGTCTTAAATCCTCTTTCCTCATTCATTGGATCTTATTCAATAGAAGATGTGGTAAATTTATGAGAATTTTGGCCAATCTTTGAGCAGTTTCAGCCTTTAATAGTGCTCCACATAGCCTAAGAAGGTGGAAATCAGTTTAACAATAGCTCCAATGTGTTTTAAGGGCATTAGTAAAGTCTCAGGAAAGTTATGAAATCAAGAGAAGAATTTTTCCTCTTTTGGGTTTCATAGGTCCAAGAACTCACCTGGACGTGGGGAGATGCACTAGGGCCCACTTACAGACAAAAATGGAAAAAATTGATATTTCATTGAGTGCACCCTCAAGCATCTCACATGAACCTCCTGACATTGAAGGAATCCAAAAAAAATCAAACGATCAAGGAAAAGAATGAAAATTTTACAAAATATAGCCTAAGTCTCCTAGGTAGCTTGCCGAGTTGGTAGGTGAGTTGTTTCCATCTCGGTGAGCTAGTTCGATGTCAACAATGGTAGCAAGATGACATGGAGGGGTCACATCAAGTTAGTTTTTGAGGTGGTCATGGTGGGTCCAGTGTAGTACAGAGAGGCCGCGTTGCATTTTGCACTCGTCAAGCTCATCTAGGATGTGGGGCAAGCCACATTATTCAGAGGAAGTGGTGCGGGCATGGTGGCTTGGACAAGAGCTCAAGGGGATGTGACAATTGGACGTGGGCTCAGTGCACATGGTGGCTCATTGGCATATTAGAGTTTGAGGTCGATGAGTCATTTTCGGGAGTTTTTCATGTCTAGGGAAAGTCGGGGGGGACTTTAAAATTTTAAAAATGTCTGGGAGTTTGAAGTGGCTCGCTGAGCCAACTTGGAAAGTTGTGGAGGTGAGTTCATGACAGGGAGTCCTTCCAAATCAGATATGCATGGAATAGAGGGCCCAAAGAAACTTGAGCCATGAGTTCCCCATGGGCCTGACTTGGCTAAAATTCCTGCGGTGTGGAGGGAATCTAGTTTGTGTGCCCGTGAACTCAGGCTAGAATGATGATGAGGGCACACAACGGGTGTGAGGGATGAGTTACGGATAACACGATGAACCCGATATGGGTGTGAGGATATTTCGGGAAACAATTTCCCCGATGATTTAAATTTTCTACATTACAAACACCAAGGACCCCCAACGAGTTATGAAGAATGATCGGTCAATGTGGCATGATAGATAGGTCAACGGGTAGCATGAGGTAGGGTGTTTAAATGCAAATCTCGTCAGTGATTCAAATTGTGAGGGTGGATGGTGAATTGGAGTCACCAGGTAAAATGTGGAAGGGAGCCTAATGTGAGGAAAAAGTCTTGGGAGATAAAGGAGGGTGTTAATTCAGCAAACTAGCTGGCAAGGTGGACCTATTTCAAGTGTTCAACACTCAAACACCAACCCCCTCATTAAAACTTGCAAAAGTGGTGGGACCCACCAAATATTTTAATGATTTCCCAAAATCATTTAAACACAGAAAATACTATGGAGGGAAAAAATAAAATCATTTCTCCCAACTACCTTTTTTATATGCACAGTCCTTTAAAATGGTAGACAAGCCTGGAGGGAGATAAAAAGTTTATTTGCACTCAAAAGGTCATAACATTCTCATTTTTCAGCCAAATTGTACAAAATTTGAGTTGTTGGAATTGTGGCTCCATCCTCTATACTCAGTAACCAACAAATTAAATATTTGGTTGAGTTTTAGTGGTGCAAAATGAAGAAAATGAATCCAGTTGCAGATGATGACCTCCAAGTGGTTGGGAATACAATAAATGAGCATGGACAACCATATTATTTTTGTTGCAAGTTATAAGACAAAAACAGATGGATTTTACAGGATTCCCATCATGATTTGAAGCCACTTATGGTACCTTGCAAGTGTGTTAAAGGGGAATTTTGAGATTTTCAACTTCTCTCTCTTCTTCCTCATTTTCTACAAATTGTAGTGACCTCTCATTTTGAGAGGGGGATTCTCATTGTAACAAAACTCTGCCAAAACGGTTTTGGAAACACCAATGTGCTACATGAATTCATTTTGGACTTCTTACATGATGATCCAGGATTTTTTCTTACATATTAATGGACAGTGTAAACTAATGAAGAAATAGATTTGAGTTTGTGGATATCTCTCTTCCCTTGCTTGTTTCTTTGCATTCTCTTACCTCTTCATCTCAGTTACAGATTTATTGTGCCCATTTTATTCTTCTTGTAGGGTCTATTATTGTTTTTCCTTCATGAAAATGATCATTTGAGTGTTGTTTTGGACTTTCGTAATTGTTTCTACCCTCTCTGTCATGCATTGTCTTTCATTTTCACCCATTGGAGAGATTCTCACACCCTTTTCTTGGTTCCATCACCTCTTTTATTATAGGCTCTATTCATTTTCATGTTGATTCTTGCTCTTTGGTCCCTTGGAACTGATAGAATAGGTTTAGAAAATATATTTCCTTTTATTAGAGGTAGTTTTTACATTAGATTAGGAAGAGGAATATACCTTCTCTTGAGATTTGTCTCAATTGTAAGGTCCCACACCTTGAGATAACACCATGTTATCTAGTCACACTATTTTCTTTAACAAACTCACATGCTAAGAAATTAGAGGGTGCTATGATTTGGTGATAACATATTTTGTGAGAGAGTATAGTCAAAACGAAGATCATTCTGATGCGATGGTAGCCTAACCAGCGAGAGGAGCAGTGGGTCATGATCAGGTTAGTTTTCTACATATGTTTTTTTTCACCCTAAAATGTAGGATTTTTCTAAAACTAGTTGTATGGGTGAATTTTCGATAAATCTATATTGAAAATCACCACAAGTGGGGTGCCACATAGGATATGCCTTTTGTTTTAACTAAAATAATGTATTTTTTCCTTTTTTAAGTTTTTGGGGCCTTAAGGTGTGGCCCACATTTTGCATATGGATCTGCCACAACGATGGCATAACCACCACTCTATGTAGAGTGGTGGTTGCGCAACTACCATGATGGTTACCTAATTGTATCTTAGAAAGTGAAAAAGGTGTAAATGCCATGGCGGTTGCATAATTGGCAGGGTAGTTTCTAAAATTTGACTAAGTGTTGTAATTTTTTTGGTTTTGTTTGTTTTTGCAATGTTTTGGTGAGCTTATTATGCATTGATATGAATCTAAATTGCTCTTTTCTTGATGTTTTTAATGCAATGAAAGTATATCAGATGGATCTAGGCTTGCAAATGTGATTATTTTCCTTCGATTTTTGAGGCACTGACTTAGGATGAGAGAGACCTACTTCGTAGGGTTGGGATCTAGAGGACATCGTAGACACAATTGGTTACACTAGATAGCCATTTATTGTGTGATCTATTGACTTACTGGGATGCAAACTAGAACAATTTCCATCTTCCTGGAGTTATAGGTGAGTGGAGGATCACCTTGTAGGATGTCTAGTAGATTTTGGCGGTTCCTGCCATCAGGAGGAAGTTATCTTTGACTAGTGTGGGTTTAGTTATTCAGGCCTGCCAGTGGGCCATAAACATGGGGGATGTACATGCACCTGACACTGGTGCTAAACACAGGATGATTTTACTATTAGTTTCATTTTCTCCTATCTCTACCCTATGAAAATCCATTATTAGTATCTTGACCTCGTGTTTGGTTGGGGAAAAGGGTGGGGATAACCTAATTTATTATTTGGCCCCTATCATGCAAAGCATCTAACAATATGGATAGATCTATGCTTAGGGGTTTGATATTCTTGACACCATGTATCATGACTTTACAGAGTTATTAAAATGAAAGGAAATTCCCTCAGTCATCCTACACTTGGGATGAGTTGGGAATACAAGCGGATGATCCCCTACCATAGGGGAATTGGGATAACATATCCTGGGACAGTTAGAGCAGTGAGATGGGTCAACATTACTCCGCTCAGGGGACCATATCATATTTTTTCCACACTCACCATGGAGGATATGATCATGCAGCCATATCAGGACATGAATGGCATATAGGACTAGAAAAGTAGAGACTCGTATAGTATTTAGGGTGCCTTAATAGTTCAGATTGCCTTATGCAGATGTCCTTCTGGTAGTACCCAAAGTTTATAGAGGAATCCACAAGTTGAGAGATACCCTGAGGAACAAGATAGGGTAGATAGTGGTTACTTCTAGGATTCCAATTGGCACACCTCAGGTTGTACCTAACTCATCCACTAGGGCAATAGTTAGGACTAGGTAGATCCTCTAGATAGAGGTAGGCTCAGTGCATAATGGATAAGAGGAGGAGGAGGCTTAGATAGAGGTAGCAGAGGAGGAGGAGATTGGGACTAAGGAGGAGAATGAGACAGATTGGTAGGCCACTAGAGAGGCCTCTGCGACTGTTAGAGATGAGGCAGAGGTAGATACTTTACACTCTGAGGAGCCTTTGACCATTGGAGGAGGGGAAAAGGATTTTTTCCATGCATGGGAGATGGGTGTGAGGGAGAGTAGAGAAGAGGATGTTAGAATGGAGAAGGTGCCCATAACATCTCCTGCACCGACACCAGTTTTTAATCCATCCTAAATGCCTAGATATCTGAGTAAATAACATACTCCTTTCCCGGATTACCTTATAGACTAGACTATTAGTGAACTACATACTATATATTTTTAGAAGTTTTCTCACTTGCCGTTTTTTACTTGCATCTTGCAACTACCATAGATAGATGACGAGATCTTACTAAATAGATTTTCCTTAATACGTTTGCACTCCCTATGAAGATGGTATGAGAGAAGTAACTAATGGATACCGGACACATGAAAATGGATGTATGTCATACTGATGTGTTTGCATCAACATAGCACATAGTAGAGGCCATGAATTATATAAGGGCCAAGGTTACCTCCCACAAGCTAGCTGAGAGGAGACAATAGCGAGATCCTTCTCGCAGTGGAACTACTACCACCAGTAGATCACCTGTCACATCCCATGGACAGTCTCACAGGATCTCTCATAAATTAGCACACATAGGATCTCATGTTGCAAATGGTCATTCTCATCATAGAAGCTATAATAGGAGACCTCACCCTACACCTTTGATGGGATCCTATAGAAAGGGATATGCCATGAGCCTTTATTGATTTTGGACCATTTTTGGATGTATATTGATTTTTTTCTAGATTTACAACTCATAGATGAGTGTTTAGACCACACTTGATAGAGTGTGATGAAAATTTACATGAAACTTGAAATTCTATATATATAAACATTTTTTTTTGGTTTTGGAATTTTGTGTAAGACTTGACTTGGTCATGATTTGTCTCATCTGTGTACTCTTAGATAGTTAGAATTTCCTATGCTTTTTGAATGCTTTATGGATGCATGTTATGGATGATGATGATGAAAATGTGATAAACAAAATGATTTCTTTTTTTAAAATATATGATGATGCATATGAGAAAAAATTGTAACGTAGACACTTTGATTTTCAAGCAATATTTAACACCTTTGTTTTATTGGCCAAATGTGATGAATGTGGTATGATAAGAAGATGAATTCAATCCATTATTAACTCCACGAAACTAGTAAGATATGAGGGTTCATCACCAAGATCCAATAAGGACGCGATTTGTATGATTTTGAAGAATGAAGATGGTGACAAAAAGACAAGATTTGACAAATATCCAATTAGAACTTACCACTCAACCCTAAACAAGGTCAACTAACAAGTTCAAAATGTACTTTTCTTGCAAATTTAACTACTCTTAGATCAGTAGATGACATTTTAATTAAAAAACATTGTTTTAGGGATTAAATATCTTGTAACATGCACATCTAATTCATTTTCTAGGGATTTTCAAAATTTCAAAGAACTTTTTATTTCCTAATTTATTAACAACTTAATTGATTTATTTGACGCCCCCCCCTAAGTCTTACCCCATGCTACTAGTAAGAAGCATGGGCTCATCACCAAGGACAAGACATAAGTGAGTATTGGCACTTTCCTCCTTTCCCAACCTCACACCACCAGTAGGAAGAATGGGCTCATCACCAAAGATTGGTAGGGAAAATAAGTGTAGTTTAGTTGTAAAAGAAAGCATTTTTGTATTTATTATTGATTTATATTTTTTTAATTGTTTTAACTTTAGAATTTTTCTTTTGGGAAGGAAAATTTTCCCCTAGCCTAAACCCCATACAACCAGTAAGATGTGAGGGTTTAATACTGAAGGTTTGGATGAGCGAACAAGAACTCCAGGTGAAATGTTTAGATTTTTTATGTCATAAGAGATATTTTTAGGGAAAGATGTGATATCAACAAGCTTCTAGTATATACTATGGGAAAAGACACCTAAGCTAGAAGAAACACTGAATATGACTAAGTGTGCAAGACTTAGTCAGATCAATGTCAAAATTATGTCTTAATAGTTGAGGTGATAAAGAGATTAGACAATTTGGAGATGATAAGATGAATAATTGAGGAGATATAATTGAATGCTTCTACCAATTTTGAAAGTTTTAAAATTGTCTTGAAAAGTAAGTTTCTCATTTTAAAATTTTACAAGATGAAAATGCGGACGATAAAAAATATGGATATAATAATGTACAATGTGGAGATGTAAATGAACTATGCATAAAAGCATTTAGGGTGAAGTGAGTTGATGGGTGTCAAACACCTCACCTCCCAAGGTACAAAAATGATACGCATGATATTTGAAGTTTTCGTTATCTTGACAAGGCCCTACCACCTTGGGTTTAAACACACGACCCTTACCTACAATTGTACCTTGGGAGCGTTCGAGCAGTCATCCTTCACACCAGAGCTCGATATTGATTGGAGCCTTCGAGCAGTCATCTTCGCCGACCAATCTATCACACCAGTTCAAGTTAGGAGGGCCTTCTTTGCCTTAGATTCACAGATTCCATTAGTGCGTGTCGAAGATATAAGATTACCTAACTAGTTTTCCTATACCCCATGTATATTCCATCCCCATCGGTTGTCTCGGCACGACCTAAGGAGCTTAGGTACGAGGAAGAGTTACTTGTAGATTCCCACGCTCGCTTGTCACATTTCCATCGTACAAAATTGGTAAACCCGACATGAAACAAACAGTTCTTCCTCTTTTATTTTTCACTTCTTCCATCCACCTTCACTCTTTCCCATTATTCTATGGGTATTCAGATACCCCCCAAATATGTCGGGATCCGATGCATATGGCAGACCTCTCCTAGTTCTTGAAGCATACTACGATCAACTGAATAGAAAGCCATCACCCTCGCTCTCAGCATGGGGTGACAACTATTTAGCTAACCGATTGTCAACACAAACTCTACCTCCAAGGACTAGATATAGTTCTTCTTTCCAAATAGAGGAGTTGGACCAGCTCGCTCAAATGAAACAAACAGAGCCTTCAGGCTTGAACAACATGACGTTTACAGGAGAATCTGGTTCATGTCCTCAGGTGTTGCTTAGACCACAAATTAGTAGACAATCAGATCCATATCTATTATTAGATGATGAAAATTCAGTGCATTATGCCAGGAGTGAACAATGCTCTTGGAGTATGTACCCACCTATAAGAAGTTTACAAACATGACCTAAGGTCTCGTTTCAAGAAAACACCTCCATGCCGCTACCTTTGGGAAATGCCCTCAGTGAAACTTGCTAGGACAACGATTAGTTCATAGCGGGGTACCACATGCCTATATAACCTCAAGATATATAACAAACACCACTAAGGAAAAATACTTTGACTTCACCAGATGAAGTCATCTCAACTTTAGTAGAAAAAGTTAGAGGGTTAGAACTTGCTCAAGCAAGTCAAAATTCTCAATTCATGCAGGTAGGAAATTCCAATCCTCCACATCATCCTGGCCAAGTAGACCTCCTCACATGAATAGGAAAATTGGGCATGCCTCCTCAGTATGCACAACAAATGCCAACTAGAACCATGTTTTCTAACACCGTTCCGGTGGAAAATATGATACCTCCCGGTCTAGTACAAAATAATCCATTCCTGGGCAATACTCCTCCTTACTTAAACATATATTCCAAGTCACCACAAGGAGATATGTTCTCTTCTCCTGGCATGTTCACTCAACCACAGGGATTTCCTTATGTCCCTGTAAATGCATACGCTACGCCATATCAACAACCCATTCCACCTCCACCCCCTCAACAGGCACCATCAATGATCGAAACCTATGCGATATGAACTTATTCAGAATATTTGAAAGAACCTTTAGAATTCACCATACGAAGTGTCGTGCTTCCAAGACCTCTTCCCAATTTTACCAAATACAAAGGGGAAGGAGACCCGAATGTACACATTAAGGCGTACGCCATAGCCAATCGAGAACTACTTCCTTGGGATGGGGTTGTTGCCAAAATATTCCCCAAAACTTTAGAGAGCATCACCCTCAATTGGTATTATAGAATACCTGAAGCTTCCATCCATTTGTTTAAACAACTCATTTCAGAGTTCATTAAGGCATTTGACATGAACAAACTATTGAGAACATGAATCAGGGAATTCTTGCACATTAAACAAGAACACAATGAATCTGTTGCTCATTTCATCCAAAGATGGCGTACAATCCTTTATTCTTTAGCAAGCACTCCAAACATGGATCAAATGGAACTATGCAATTTATTCCTTCATTCTCTCAGCAGAGAGATAAAGGAAGAAGTCTAGAAGTTCCCACTAAGGAATTACGATGAGGTACTTGAGAGTGCCCTCTAAATAGATCAAGCTGTAATAGATAGCGGTCGCAAGACGTATGGAACAAATGGGAGGTTAATCACCCCTAGCCAAAATACTACGACTTATCCTACTACCACAAACATTAATCAAGGACCTAAAATCCTTAACAAAAATCATGACGTAACAATAGATGGAGTAACTGACTTAAAAAAAAAGGCAAATGTTGTAAATACTCCACCGCCGATTAATAATCAACGAAACAACTTTACCCTGACAATCAATTCCATGGATTTTAACTATCCACAACAATGAAAACAATGCCAGATCCAAACACAGGGTCCAAGACAAAACGCAACTGGATATCAAAACCAAAACCAAAAACAAGTGCAAAACTTTAATCCTGATAGTCAATGGTTTAATCAGAGTTTTGGACCACAATATGTGCCAAACCAACAACCTAGGAATTACAATCCTAACTTGTATTGTGGTTTCCACAAGATTCTAGGCCATGACACTAGAATGTGCCACGATTACAATAAGTTCATGCAACGTCTGCCAGAAGAACAAAGACAACATTTCATAGATATGTTCTTAGCAGATCCTACATCACCTACGCCAAATACATTCACGGGAGCAGTCTCCCCTCAAAATGCACCCCTCAATATATTTAACAATCCACTCCCAAATCACAACAACAAATTAAATCCAAATGAGACGAACAAGAGTGTAATGACAGGAAACAATGATCTTGAAGCCTCGACTTCACTAAATCCACCTGTCGCACCGCAATTAGGAAATCAGCTATGACCCAAGATAGTCAGTTTAGTGGAATTAGACACTGAACTACACAGGGAAGCAATAACAAGGACACAAGAGTATTCCTCTCAGCCAAGTCCAAGTTACCCGCTAGAGACAGATAACATCCAACAACCATTGGTAAAACCCGTAGGTTCCTATGATTTAATTAATTCCCTAACGAAGACCTTCTCTCACATCTCCTTTTTAGACTTATTAAAGAACTATCCTACCCACAGGGTTACTCTTTTAGAAGCATTAGGTTTAGGTCATTTAATTAACATCACTTCACCTCTCGAAACACAGGTAAACCATATAGACTTTGATATCCACCCTTCAGGGCAGCCGGATAGGGATACCGAATTTATATTTGACATAAACAAAATGCCAACAGACGTTGAGATTACGTGCATAGGAGATCCATCCTTACACTTGTGAGTGTGGGTTTATAACAATTATGTTAAACACACAATGGTTGACAGTGGGACAACATTTAACATAGTCCCCTTTTCTTTCCTTCAAAAGCTAGGTTATGGAGAAACAAATTGTTCCACGACTTGGAATGTGCTAAGAGGCTATGATAGCCTCAAGGCCACTTCAATTGGAACTATAATACTACCAGTCACCTTAGGACCCAAAACAATCCTAACTGAGTTTTATATTATAGATCGGGTGACCAATTATAATATGATCCTCGACTAACCATGGATACACCGTATGAAGGCAATCCCTTCTACGTTATTTCAAGAAGTAATATTCTTGCACTTGGGAAAGGTATTCGTAGCAAAATACAATCCGAAACCATTCGATATACATATAGCAGACCTAAAGAAAAGGGTAGGCGTTCACTCTGAGTTTGAATTTCCAACAAACCAACTTAACACACCAACCGAATCGAAACCAGAAGAAGTTTTGGTACCTACAACAGAACTGGAGACTATGAACCTAGTCAAGAATATCCTAGCCTTCAAAGATGAGGTTAACGTTGTAGAAACAATATCATTAGGAACTACTACAAAAATAGTTGAATTGTTAGAACAGGATCTACCAATTTTCTTGCCATTTGATTCTATAGGCATGGGATATACTCTAGGAGTTGGTTCTCTTCCAACAGAGGTACTCTGCATGGTAGAAGTTACCGAAGTAGAAGAAGTTGACGTAACAAATGTCCCAACTTCCATCTTCCCAACTAAATATTGGACTCTACATTTTGATGGAGCTAGATGTCATTATGGGGTTGGGGCAGGTGTGATCTTCACTTCTCCTGAGGGAAAGATCTTACCATTCACCTTTAAAATAAATTTCAAATGTACAAACAATTACGCTAAGTACGAAGCCCTCCTCCTTGGCCTCGTCTTAGCTAAGAGGCTCAGTGTTAATGACATCAGGGTGTTAGGAGACTCTCAATTAGTAGAAAACCAAGTCTCTAAGGTGTATGAGACTAGAGCTGAACATTTACAACTCTACAAAACAACGGTATTAGATCTGAGAAAAGGATTTAACTTCATATCAATTAAAGCAATCCAGTGGGAACAAAACCTTCTCATAGATTCGATAGTAACCTCAGCTTCACGCTTCACTCCAAATAGTGAGTTGGAAGATAACTGCTTCATGGTATCCCTTCGTACATAACCATTAGTAAAGAAAGTGTCAAACCCTCTTTTTACAAACATAGCTGAGAATACATCTACAATCTTAGATCACGTTGACAGTGATAGAGCCACTCTTGATTACCTGAACACCTATGTAGAGTTACATCTCACCCATCATGAGGTAGATTTTTCCTTAATCCCACGTTCATCTTCTTACTTTGGAAATCCCATGGCAGAGCTTCCCCCACAAAAATAACTCGACATATACGTGGTAGAGAATGGAGAAAATATGGACCTACCCCCAGCCCCACCTGAGTTTGAAGAAGGTAATGCTTCTTTGATCAAAGAAATGATCAATATTAACATCGGAACGGAGGAGGAACTGAAAGTCTTGAAACTAGGATCTTTGTTAACTCCAGAAGAAATAGAGATAGACACTTGAATCCTTAGAGAACATCAAAGGGATTTTACATTTAATTATAAAGAAATGACAGGAATTGCACCACATATAGTAGTACACAACCTTGTCACCAAACCAGATGCAAAGCCAATTAAACAAAAATCAAGACCAATGAAACCCAAGGTAGCTCTCATGGTGAAGGAAGAAGTAATGAAGCTTCTCCAGGTAGGGTTCATCAAATCAGTTGATTATTCTCAGTGGGTAACTAATATCATTCCCGTTCTCAAAAATAATGGGAAGATACGCATTTGCATAGATTTCCAAGAGATTAACAAAGCGTGTCCCAAGGATGACTTCCCATTACCATCCATTGATGTCATCGTTGATGCAACGACTGGGTTTGAGCTTTTGTCTCTCATGGATGGGTTCTCAGGATACAATCAAATCAGAATATCTGAATAAGACCAAGCCAAAACCACATTTATAACTCCTTGAGGAACCTATTTCTATGCTATTATGCCATTCGGTCTCAAGAATGCTGGCGCTACATACCAGCGAGAAATGACATATATATTTCATGATCTTATTCATAAAATTGTGGAATCTTATGTAGATGACTTGTTAGCTAAAGCCAGGAAGTGCTGTGATCACCTAGAAGTACTCCACGTCATTCTTTCATGTTTGATAGAATACGGAGTCACACTAAACCCATAAAAATGTGTATTTGGTGTGACAGGAGGGAAACTCTTGGGTTACATCATATCATCACGGGGGATTGATGTAGACCCAACCAAAATCTAGGCTATTCTTGAAATGATCCCACCTTCGGATGAATCTGGAATTAGGTCATTTCTTGGGAAACTTGGTGCAATCTGAAGATTCATCCCAGATTTAAGCTTTGCCATTCATCCAATCAATAATCTACTCAAGAAAGATTATAGTGTCGATTGGACCGAAGACTACAATGAGGCTTTTGAAGAAGTTAAGCATTTCTTGTTGTCACCATGTACACTAATGCCTCCTAAGCCAGACCACCCTTTAATCTTATATTCACGAGCTACCATTGTCTTGCTAGCCTACATGTTGGCTCAAGAAGACGATGACAAACAAGAACGCGTGATCTATTTCATTAGCCGAATGTACCTCGATTATGAAACACGCTATATGCAAGCAAAATGAGAATGCCTTGCCATAGTCTTCGCAACCAAACGCTTAAGACATTACATGTTCAATCAAGAGACAAGGGTCATTGTAAAAATAGACCATTTATGAACTTTCCTCATGCAAGGGTCCTTGTCTAAAAATGTTGGACGCTTCATAACCTTACTGGGTGAATTCGAATCAACTTTTGTAAACCAGAAGTCCATTAAGGGACAAATCATTGTAGATTGGTTAGCTGATAACCTAGTAGATGGAGGTGATCTAGTCAATCTAGATTTTCCCGATGAATGCATATATTACATCGAAACTAGACCTCCCATCTCTGAATGTCCTTGGTATAATGATATTGTTAATTATATCATGGGCCATGTGTATCCAGAAGGGGCTACACCATAAAAAAGAAGGCAGTTACGCATTATCATAGCCAAATATGTTATTATAGAACAATTGCTCTATCGTAAGGCCTTCGATGGAATGCTTCTAAGGTGTGTTGACACAGAAGAATCCAAGAAGATCCTCTACGAATCCCATAGTGGAATGTGTGGTGGCCATTTTGGAGGTCATGCCATTGCCCACAAAATACGTCAGATGGGCTATTTCTGGCCCACTCTAGAACACAATGCAGTAGATTTTGTACGCAAGTGCCATAAATGTCAATAATTTTCCCACAAGATTCACATGCTGGCACAAGCTCTACAACCAATTACTACTCCATGGCCCTTTTCTACATGGGGCCTAGATTTGATAGGGAAGTTCTCTCCCTCGTCAACAAATGGCCATAACTTCATAATCACACCACTGAGTATTTTACCAAATGGGTAGAGGCTATACCCCTCACTACTGTACCAGGTTCCGTGATCGCCAAGTTCATTTTGAACCAGATCATTTACAGGTACGATGTCCCGTAAATCATTATCTCAGATAATGGAACTTCCTTTAAGAATGACGAGGTCCATGAGATATGTAATAAATTTGAAATAAACCATCATATAGCCTCCCTATATTACCCTCAAGCTAATGGGTAGGCTGAAGCAACAAACAAGACATTGAAAGCTATTCTCCTCAAAATGGTAAACGAAAACAAACAAGATTGGCATTTAAAGTTATATCTGGCCTTATGGGCCCATCGAACCTCAATAAGAACACCAACAGGAGCAACTCCTTTCTCATTGGTATTCGAAGTAGAAGTAGTTCTTCCACTTGAGGTTGAAATACCCAGTCTCCGCATCTCATTACAAGGGATTCTAGATGAAGAAGCTTATAGAGAAGCACGTCTCTCCCAACTAGAAAGCCTAGATGAGGCCAAGTTAGACGCTAAACATCGGAATAGAATCTATGCTGACCGGATGTGCTGGAAGTATAACAAAAAGGTCTATGAATGGGAAATATATGAAGGAGATCTAGTTCTAAGACTAGATAGTCGGATCGACAAGAAGACCGGTGAAGGAAGGAAATTTCGGCCCAAATGGTTGGGCCCATACTGAGTCACAAAAGACTATGGAAATGGTGCATATCTCTTATGTACACTGGAAGGTGAGGAATTTGGTGAAACTGTCAATTCCTTGTACCTTAAATGATTCTATGCATAAGCAACCAACACTATTTGTATAATTATATCTACATTGCATCTTCATGTAGTTAGGTTCAATTTGTCCACTCGTTTCGTAGAATTTTGTGATCAAGGAACTTATTTTCAAAGCAATGTATTACAAACTTCTAATGGTATTGGCATAATCCTTCCAATCATAATTCTTCAATTTCATAACATCAACACCTGTTTCTGAATCATTTCATCCATATAAAGCTAGATATGACAAAGTCTTAACGGTAACCATACCAAGGTCTGCATTCTTGTTCTCACTTTTGTTTCTTCTTTGGATAGGTGCCTTGCCTATGGTCTGTTCTAGAAGCTTCATGGTGTCACATCTACCCCATATATAGATCTCTTTGGAAATAAGAACATACTGACATTTTGCTCAAATAAATAAGTCAAGTATAGATCAAATAGAAAATTTTATTTTTACACATTACCTTGCCCTACCAACCTTCGGTGATGAGCTTGTGTCTCTTACTAGTGACATAGGGTTGGGAAAGGATGGGAATGCCCTTACTCACCTGTACCTTATCCATGGTGATAAGCCCACACTTCTTACTAGTAGCATGGGGCAAGGTGTGGGGGGTCCTCTTGATAATAAACGTTGAAGGTCATAAACAAACAATTCAAATAAAGCTTTGAAGTCCTGAGTCAAAAATAAATGAATCAGATGTCCAAAATTCTAAGAGAGCTCAAAACCCCCAAAACTAGTTTTTTTCTACCATGTGGCCATCTACGGATCTAAGTATAGATAAACTACAAAGCAAGTCACATTCTAAACTATGGAGTCACTTGAGTAGAGTATGTTTGTAGCATCCTAATTTGGTTCCATCAAATCTTTGTCTATCTCTCATCACTACCATTCAAAAAATTTCATAGCTTGTGCCCTTTCTAGCTCTCAGTGGTGAGCCCTCGCATCTTACTACTTGTGTGGAGTTAGGAGTGGGGCAAGTTCATCTGCTCATCATACCAGCTTGTCATCACATTCTGTCAAAACAATATGAAGTACTAGAAAATTGCTTATAAAGGATAAATTTCAAAATCACATTGTGTCTATGTTATCATATATCAACATCATGAAATACAAAAAGAAAGAAAGCATTTGTATAATTTGTTCTCCATTGCATACATTCTGAAAAGCATGTAAAAACAACATTATAGTTTACATGCAGAAACAAATCACAAAATCATAGACACCAAGAGTCTGATCTAAAAATAATATATGCATATATATATATATATATATAATCAAGTTTTCTGTACAATGCCATCATGCGATAGGCATGGTCAAAACGCTCAATGAGCCCAGGAAATACAAAATAAATCATATAGACAATCTAAGAGAGCCAAGTAGCCTCTCAACCCCTATGAGATCCCTCTGAAGGTGCACGACCACATCTAGGACTCTGGCTACGCTGGCACTCTGAGTGCATGGAGGGCTCACAATCCCAAACAGTAGCTGTGGCCTCGCTATGAGAGCGGCTCCTCATTAGATGCTCTGCTGTCCTATACCCGACCAAATTGGTGTAGAGGGTAGTCACCATCTTGGCCACATGCCAGATAGGGGAAAAAACATCGGTATGCCTACTGGCTACTGAGGGCTCCCCTACATCCACGGATAGCTTGGAGCGAGTCTTCTCCATGGGGATCATCAGGGTATCAGTGCATACCCGGTGAATTAGGTCTCACCACTCATCAACAGTCTCTGTAGGCAAAGGAGAAAACAAGTTAGAAATAGTCAAAAGATAAAAAAAATGAAACAAACATTAAAAGAGAGTAACAACTCACTCGGATCTCCGGGCCTCCAAGATGGATCTCTAGGGTCAACACCTACCACAGATGCCACCACTGACTGAAATCCTCCTCCTATGTCTGGGGCAACATATCATCCTGCTACAAACTCATCCTCTCCGCCTAAGTCCTAAGAAGGTGGTTCCTCTAAAACTAGAGTCACCCTCTTCACACTCTACTCCGCCCTCTCGACCTGTAGGATATCCTGAGTGTCATGCCACTCAGGATAACTATCCTCCTCTCCACCTGACTCACTGACCTCAACCTCAGTCTCCTCCTCCGTATCTCCCCCTGTGAACTCCTTGAACTCAGAGTCTATATCAATGGGTTCGTCACTACTGTGGGCAGGACTGGCGGAAATATGAAGTAGGGGTGCCTAAGGAGCACCGGCTCTCCCTCGAGCGCGTACTACTTTCCTAGCTACAATAGGGACACCAGGAGTAACAATGATCCAACCCCGGCCTCTAGGACCTCCCCTAGCCTCCCGAACTTATCTGAATATTGGCACCACTGGGGGAAGCATGCTGACGTAAGGAAGGCCAAACTACTAAGGCACTTGATCAAAGGGGTGTGTCTCCACCTTCCCCATCCTGTCCATAAGCTACCCTGTGGTAGAGCATGAGATCAAAGTGAGGGTCTCCTTGCCACACAACCATGCCATGGCCTGATAAGGTGTGGCCTCCATATCATTAGTGGTCAAGGAGGCAACTGGCTGGTGGGGTGCTCTAAGCACCGACATATTTTTCCATGTAGCTTCCCTCACGGCTCTGGGATCTGCCACCTCTACACCTCTCCTATAAGGAATGAAATGCTTGTAGACCCAACTCATAACCAGGGTTGGATGGCTCAAATATTGTCCCTATAAATGAACCACCTGGTATAAATCATGATAGGTGGTCCCGAGTATATCAACTCCCCAGGCATAAATCCGGCCATGTCCCTCAATCTGTGCAATAATGGGGGACTAGCAATAAAGTAAAGTGTCTCCTCCCTTGTCCCCGATCAATCTCGAGGCAAGGATCCCCATAATAGCCTGATGAATCAAGGGGATAGGCAGGCTAGGAATAGATTGGACCCTCACCCCCTTCTTTGAACCAGTGGAGATAATTGCGTCTCCCATGTATAAAGCCCACTGTGCTATCTGAGCCCGTGACCCTGCTATTTCAAGTGTAAGCCATCTCTCGATGATCGGGACCCCCAAGATACGGTAGACATCCTCCAGGGTGATATTCCACTCACCCTTGACCCATGGAAATTGGAAAGTGTTCTGATCAACATCCCAATATGAAAATAAGTCACAAAGTATGTGACTAGAAAGTGCAACATGCGGGACCCGTGATATACACAATATGCCGGCCCTCTGAAGTGTATCCTGCTTAGCCTAAGAAAGTGCATCCAACATTGCTGAAATCCAATCACACACACTCTCTCTCAGCTCCATCTAATATATTCCCCCTTCACCTGCATATACCCAAAAACACGCAAAAAGGAGTAAGTTAGTATTAAAATAACATTGGAAGAATCATGAAAGCAGGTAAGAATGCTAGAAATGCAAAAATGATTTCAAACAAGTATGATTTTGGAGTTCTGTAAAGGACCACTGCCTTGAGTAGGGCGGCGGTTCCATAACCGCCACCTTAAAGGTGGCGGTCTTGTAACTGCCGCCCTGATTAGGGAGGTGGTTGTGTAACTGCCGCCCTGCTCAAGGCGACGGTTGTGTCCCAAATTTCCGCATGGGTCACGTGCCCTAAAAACGCCTAAAAACACAAAACAAAGACCATTTTGACTAAAACAAAGCCTACCCATTAGGTGCCCCCCCTAAATAACCCTATTAAAGCTGACATTTTCAAAAAAATGCCCCCATGAAAAATATTTCATCATTTTAACATTTTAGGGATAAAAACGTTAAATCAAGAATAACTAACATGTGATCTCGTAGGTCGATGTTTCACTCACAGAGGCATGATCACTATCTCGTCATGAATGTTTTGACTATACTCTCGTCAGAAACCGTCACCGTGGGTCCCAGAGCTCAAAATCAATCAAATCAACACACACAAATGAATAGGAAAATGGGCCCATTTTCACATATATAGCACCTTGACTCATTTTGAATGCCCCCTTTTGCAGGTTTGGAGCACCAAAGGAGGTAAGTTCTTATCCTTACACGAATGGTAAGTCCTCACTTTGTATTATTTTAGTATTTATTTTTTGATTTATTTTATCTATTTGCACTTGAGTCCTCTTTTCATTTTGCAGGTAGCGAAAAATTTGGAAGGTGTCGTTTCAACACACGAACGCATCAGGTATAACATCTAACTTCCCATTTTGGGATTGCCATACATGGACCCACCATTTTACACCTCTTCATGGCTAAAACACTTCTCCAAGGGGGCAATATGTACATACCCAAAATGATAGGGTATTCCGCCATCGGAACACCGTTACACATGCCCCAATGATGATACAGGTCTCCTTGCAAGGTGTTCGAGATCCAAAAAAGCTCTCCAAAGTATATGTTAACATCCCAAATATCCCGCTTAGCCCCTGTGTGATTTTTTTTTCTCTTCTCCCCTCTTTTTCCTTGCATTTTGGTCTTCAGTTATGAAACCGCCACCCAGGCAGGGCGGCGGTCCTATAACCGCCGCCCAGGCAGGGTGGCGGTCCTATAACTGCCACCCTTCTCAGGGCGGTGGTCCTTCACGCGTTTTCCAGAATGTTCGTTTTAAAATGACTCATGTAAAATTTTAATGTTTACCAGCTTTTTTCACCGCCTTTGCTCATATTTATGATTATGGTTCCCTAGAATAGTGTTTTTGTATTGTTTATGGTTAAAGAGTTCAATTTAGTTTTCACCTTTGGGTAAATGGGGATTCTATAAATAGTTGGTTGATCTTCAAGAAAATGGCCCATCAAAAATTACCTCTCATCTTCTCATTTCATAGTTTTGGTCTTTCAGTTCTTAGGAATTCAAAGTTTTCATTTGTTACATGCATAGTTAGTGTTGTTTTGTTGTTTAGAAGCCACATAATCTTCTTGTGCTAGTGCTATTATTGTTTCATGCAATCAGGTGGAGTAGGATAGTTTCATTTTCAGTTTGAAGCCATTAGAGTTGCAGGTTTTGTTCATCAAACATGATAGTTTCAGGTTTTGGACGTTTTATGTTGTATGACTCGCAATAAATCTCGCTAGGAATTGCATAAGCCAAGCTTTGTTCTCTTGCGCTATCCCTCTTCTACTCGCATTGTATTTAGTCTACATCCTAAGCTGCCACTGTCCCAATACCTAATTCTATTAATGCTAGCATTACACGTTTTTCTGGATTCACGTGAGCACAAAGGAACAAGGAGATCACACTGAGGGGACAAAGCCACACATAACCGGATTCGCCACTGTTCTGCAAAATCCAGGTTCAAGCTAATAAATTTCTAGTTAAAATATATCAAATAGAATAGTGAATCATTTCATTTCAGTTAATCTCACTTTCGATATTACCAAGGAAGCTGTGGGGATTGATAGTTTCTGAGAAACTATGATTCATTCCTCACTTCTGAGGTAGGATCAACAGTATTTCAAATAGATTAGATCAGTTATTTTGTTATTTAGAATAGATTTACAACTACACAGGGAAGTAGCTATACTTGGCTGCCTTGTTTGTTTTAAATTTCGTTATTAATTTAGTTGTCAATTTCTGGATATTTTAAATAGTTACTCTTTCAATTTCGTTCAAATAGTTCATCAAAAACACAAAAATAGAGAAGTTATATATGCTGTAGATATACTTTACATAGTTACTTTTACTTTGTTTCAGTTATATTTACATTGTTTCTTTTGTATGACAATCACGGGACCTAGAGAGCCCAGAGAATACGTATTCGAGCCAATAGTGCCTCAGCCCAATCTTGTTACAGCAATAACTGATATAGACTAGAATCTTAGAATTCAGATCTTCCAAGTAACAATATACCTATAGGAAATTAGCGCATAGCTAAGAGGACTAAACATACAAGACGACAAAGCGCATACGTTTTGGTCAAACCAGCCAAACTACATATTACCCTAGATAAATATTTGCATGAATGTAGAAGGGCTTGAAAGAGAGCAAACGTTCGGTTGTGATCCATTGGTCCCACAGCAAGACGCAGGAGACATTCTAACTGATAAAGGCACTAGCTTAAGAATTCAAGTTGCCAAAACACCTATAAGATACTCTGAGAAGATTGCACAACTATTAGTTCTAAATATAGAGGCCGAAAAGGCATATGACTACTGGATACTAGGGATTAGGGATTGATTCTGCACATGACCATAAGAGGTCCACAACAACCACGAATCTACGGTTGTGATCCATAGGTCCCACAACCCAATGAGTCCACAAGTCAATCAGACGTAGATGTTGTTTTACGCACATTAGTATTCAGATCCTTTCCACTTCCACTGGATATTATCACACAATTATCCTTGTTAGATATATCAGCTAACAAAGCTAAAGATTTCTGGACTAGACCAGAGAATTGCCCATAGAATCCACTATATATCCATCATCCATCTTATGACCCTGTCTGGAGATATACACGAAACAATCCCAGGTCATTTTCCCCGTATCCAACAACCTATAGATAGAATCACGCCAAAGCTTGATATTGATTGGAGCCTTCGAGCAGTCATCCTCGCCGATTGATCTATCACACCAGTTCAGGTTAGGAGGGCCTTCTTTGCCTTAGATTTGTAGATTCCATTACTGCATGTCTAAGATATAAGATTACCTAACTAGTTTTCCTGTACCCCACGTATATTCCATCCCCACCGGTTGTCTTGGCATGACCTCCTGAGGTCGGGTACGAGGAAGAGTTACTTCTAGATTCCCACGCTCGCGTGTCACTTTTCCATTGTACAAGAACCTTGCATGCTTCTAGTTTTAGTAGGTAACCTCCTTAATTTTAATTTAAAGTCCTCTTGGGTATTGAGGAGAAGATCAACCTCAAATCCCCTTTCTTAAATCCACTTTCCTCATTCATTAGATCTTGTTCAATAGAAGATGTTGTAAATTTATGAGCATTTTGGCCAATCTTTGAGCAATTTCAGCCTTTAACAGTGCTCCACGCAGCCTAAGAAGATGGAAATCAGTTTAACAACAGCTCCAATGTGTTTTAAGGGCATTAGTAAAGTCTCAGGAAAGTTATGAAATCATGAGAAGAATTTTTCCTCTTTTGGGTTTCATAGGTCCAAGAACTTACCTGGACGTGGGGAGATGCACTAGGGCCCACTTACAGACAAAAATGGAAAAAAATGATATTTCATTGAGTGCACCCTCAAGCATCTCACATGGACCTTCTGACATTGAAGGAATCCAAAAAAATTCAAACGATCAAGGAAAAGAATGAAAATTTTACAAAATATAGCCTAAGTCTCCTAGGTAGCTTGCCGAGTTGGTAGGTGAGTTGTTTCCATCTCGGTGAGCTAGTTCGATGTCAGCAATGGTAGCAAGATGACATGGAGGGGTCACATCAAGTTAGTTTTTGAGGTGGTCATGGTGGGTGTAGTGAAGTACAGAGGGGTTGCGTTGCATTCTGCACTCGTCAAGCTCATCCAAGATGTGGGGCAACCCACATTATTCAGAGGAAGTGGTGCGGGCATGGTGGCTTTGATGAGAGCTCAAGGGGACTTGACACCTGGACATGGACACAATGCAAATGGTGGCTCATCAACATGTTAGAGTTTGAGGTTGACGAGTCATTTTCAGGATTTTTTCATGTCTAGGGAAAGTTGGGGGGGACATTAAAATTTTAAAAATGTCTGGGAGTTTGAAGTGGCTCGCCGAGCCAGCTTTGCAAGTTGTGGAGTTGAGTTCACGATAGGGAGTCCTTCCAACTCAGATATGCATGGAATAGAGGGCGCAAATGAACTTGAGCCACAAGTTCCCCATGGGTCTGACTTGGCCGAAATTCTTGTGGTGTGGAGGGAATCTAGTTTTTGTGCCCACAAACTCAGGCTAGAATGATGATGAGGGCACACAACGGGTGTGAGGGATGAGTTACGGATAACACGATGAACCCGATATGGGTGTGAGGATATTTCGGGAAACAATTTCCCTGATGATTTAAATTTTCTACATTACAAACACCAAGGACCCCAACGAGTATGAAGAATGATCGGTTAATGTGGCATGATAGATAGGTCAGCAGGGAGCATGAGGTAGGGTGTTTAGATGCAAAGCTCGCCAGTGATTCAAATTGTGAGGGTGGATGGTGAATTGGAGTCACTAGGTAACATGTGGAAGGGAGCCTAATGTGAGGAAAAAGGCTTGGGAGATAAAGGAGGGTGTTAACTCAGCAAACTAGCTGGCAAGGTGGCCCTATTTCAAGTGTTCAACACTCAAACACCAACCCCCTCATTAAAACTTGCAAAAGTTGTGGGACCCACCAAATATTTTAATGATTTTCCAAAATCATTTAAACATAGAAAATACTATGGAGGGGAAAAATAAAATCATTTCTCCCAGCTACTTTTTTTAATGCACAGTCCTTTAAAATGGTAGACAAGCCTGGAGGGAGATAAAAAGTTATTTGCACTCAAAAGGTCATAACATTCTCGTTTTTCATCCAAATTGTACAAAATTTGAGTTGTTGGAATTGTGGCTCCATCCTCTATACTCAGTAACCAACAAATTAAATATTTGGTTGAGTTTTAGTGGTGAAAAATGAAGAAAATGAATCCAGTTGCAGATGATGACCTCCAAGTGGTTGGGAATACAATAAATGAGCATGGAAAACCATTTTATTTTTGTTGTAAGTTATAAGACAAAAACGGATGGATTTTATAGGATTCCCATCATGATTTGAAGCCACTTATGGTACCTTACAAGTGTGTTAAAGGGGAATTTTGAGATTTTCAACTTCTCTCTCTTCTCCCTCATTTTCTACAAATTGTAGTGACCTCTCATTTCAAGAGGGGGATTCTCATTGTAACAAAACTCTGCCAAAACTACTTTGGAAACACCAATGCGCTACATGAATTCATTTTGGACTTCTTACATGATGATCCAGGATTTTTTCTTACATATTAATGGACAGTGTAAACTAATGAAGAAATAGATTTGAGTTTGTGGATATCTCTCTTCCCTTGCTTGTTTCTTTGCATTCTCTTACCTCTTCATCTCAGTTACAGATTTATTGTGCCCATTTTATTCTTCTTGTAGGGTCTTGTTAGTGCAAAATCACAGCACCCCTGGATGTTGATCAAATTTCTAGGTTGATCATACTAACATCCAGTGTGATTGCATAACATTGAATCCTTTCTCCAAGTGTGGGACTTGGAGAGTGAGAAAGGATTCTCCAGAGAAGGCTGGTTCCTATTCCTCTGTTCAGGTGCACACGAAATATGCAGAGGGTTTTCTCAAAATCTAATCTAATCTGCCAAGGAGAAAAGGTAAGAAGATGCATAAAATAAATCCTAGCTAATGGAGGTGATGCACCGAGGAATGAAGAACATATGCTTTGCCAAATTAAACACAGACCATGTAGATATAACACAACACCATGCACATATAGCAAAAATGCAATGAAAGATCAAGTATTACAGTAATAAATATGTAAGAGGGTTTAGAAGCAACCACAGACACATATATATTGCTCAAGGATCGATTCAATACATTGCAATGGCCAAAAGGCAAAAAAAACGGTGTTACAATCTATATGGGAGGTTTGAAAACTCCACAAATCTTCTTGCAAACAGGAGAGAAGGGAGGGGTCGCAAAACAGAAATGTCCAACTACAGAAAGAAACCCCTCCTTACAATATATAGGAAGAATGGGAGAGAAAAAAGAGAGGAATTCGAACTGCCCCAACCACCTCTAGGTTGCATTTAATTCGTCCATCATGGCAGAAGCGGCGGGTTTTGGCAAAGCGGCGGTTTGCCTAACAGAAGCGGCGGGTTGTCTGCTGCATTAAAGTTGTTAGTTGAGCATCACTTCTGCTTATTATTTCGTGCCAGAGGTGTCTTCTGATTTTCTTTCTTCAAACTGAACCAAAATGCAAGATTGACCCTGGAAACGTGTAGAGAATCTCACAAGCTTTCCGTTGATATCAAGAACGTGTAAATTCGAGCTCTGAATCGAAAGATATGTCAATCTGAAGATTTAGGACACGGAACAGGTGAAAACGGATTTTTGAATTTCTTCCCGCACTCTGCCACTTGGATGACACGTGGCGCGCTTTGATTCGCTGAATAATTCTCTCTCCTCTGCTTTTCGGCGGGCTTTCCTTTGAATTTTCCTCGTGGGTTCTTAAATGGGACACGTGGCACGATCCTATTTGTTCGGCTCGGTGCTTGAAAATTCGCCCTTTGACTTTTCTGACCTTTACTCCTATGAGGACACGTGGCAATTTCTCAATGGTTCTCAGGCCTGTCGGGTCTTTCGCGTACTTCGCGTCCATTCGTCCCGGATGTCCCAGTGCTGCTTGGGACAAAAATCTCCGATCCGCCCGAAATGGGCTTCCTTGTCCCTCATTTGGCCAAAGACACGTGGCACCTTTTGATTGGCTTTCGGCTCCTTCGTCTTCTTCGCGTATTTCGGGTCTTTTTGTCCCGGACGTCCTATTTTGATTTTGGACCTTTTGGGACAATTTCGGCCGGTTCAGCCGGTTCGGGTATTTCTGGCCCGCTTGTCCCAATTACTTTTGGGATCCTTGTGCTGATTTCGCGCGAACCGGCCGGTTCAGGCCCTTCTGTCCCAAACGTCCCGACTGCTCCCTCTAGAAGGACTTAGCCAATTTTTTCACTTTTTCCTGGATCAATCCTATTTGCCTTTCTGCAACTTTTCGCACTTTCTCAAAGCTTGCTCCTTCCTTCTTCGGCCTGGGGAGTTTAGAAAGATTCTTGAAGGGACCCTAGAGACCTGATTTTGCTCTGAATCAGTCATTTTTCTTGGAATTTGGACATCCTGATGCATGTTATCAAATTTACCCTGGGGGGTGAATTTTGGATAACAATTTGGCGACTCAGCGGGATCATCTGCCTGCTAGATGAAAGGCCAATTGCCTGAAGCCATCCATTGGGCATGGAGTTAAGCATTAACCTGAAACAAGCCTGATACTGCAACTTCCCCTCTAGCAACACTCTGAACTGTAGAAAACAACCTGAGAGCAGCAAAACCTGTGCCAAAGCACTTAGGGAAAACAAAACTAATCTACAGCAAAACAATGTGCACAAGCACTTGGAGGAAAGAAAATCTAAACTAGTATTTACAGATGTAGTGAACCTCCCTCTAGAAGCAACGCTTGAGATAGATTCCATTTACTGGAATATGCAGTTCTTCACCATCCAATGAGGCCAATTGGAAAGCATTGTTGTTCTTGCACTTTGTGACCATTTATGGACCACTCCAAATGGCATCAAATTTTGAATGCCTTCCTGGTTTTGCTCTGTCCACATCCCATTTCAATACTAGATCTCCTATTTGAAAAGATCTATCTTTGGCCTTCTTATCAAAGGTCTTCTTGATCGAAGCCTGATCCTTTTCCATTGCTTGGAATGCCTGATCTCTGATTTCTTGCAGCTCCATCAATTCTGCATATCTCACCTCCATGGGCCCAAACTCTAGCAACTCCAGCTGTTTCATGAGTTCCAACGTTGGAAACTCAAGTGACATGGGCAAGACTGCCTCTCTTCCGTAGACAAGCCTAAATGGAGAGTTACATGTGGATCTTTTGGGAGTTATCCTATCTGCCCATAAGGCTGATTTCAGTTTGGTATGCCAAGCCTTCTGATTCTCATCAAGAGTCCTCCTAATGATCCTCAGCAAGTTTTTGTTTGTAGACTCGGCCTGGCCATTACCTTGAGGGTAATAGTTTGATGAAGTGCTCAGGTAGATTCCGTTCTTGACAGCCCACTCAGTAACTTTAGATCCAATAAATGCCAATGCATTATCAGAGACTATTGTAGCAGGTACACCAAATCTGGTAGTTAATCCCTCGTAAAAGTCCAAGATGCTAGACTCATTCGCCTCTTTGACTGCTACTGCTTCTGTCCATCTGGTGAAGTAGTCTGTGGCTGTCAAAATCCATTTGTGCCCTTGGCTCGAATTGAGATTGATGACTCCAATGAAGTCCAGACCCCATTGCATGAATGGCTGGTCAACTGAGATTGGATGTAATGGGAGGGCTGCAAGTTTCTCTTTTCCTGTGAAAAATGCACAATTCTTACACCTCTTGATCCATGCATAGCAATCACTGAATATTTTAGGCCAATAATAACCAGCCTTCATGATTTTCAGAGCTGTCACTCTTGTTGCAAAATGGCCACCGGCTGGTCCATCATGAAACTCTTTTAATACCCTCTGGATCTGACCTGTGTTAATGCATCTCAGCAGCACTCCATTCAGGTCCTTTTTGAACAAAACTCCATCAATGATGGTATATGGAATTGCCTGCAACCTGAAGTGTCTTCTTTTTGCTTTGCTCATTTCTAGAGGGCACATACCCATCTGTAGGAAATGTATCATATTCTGAGTCCAACAGGGAGTGGACATATCATCATTTTCCTATTTTTTATCGTCTTGTAATAGCAGGACAACGTCCTCTTCATCTTCTGGGCTGTCTGGTCATTTGGAAGCGAGTTGATCGCACAAACCTTTGCCTCTTACCAGCTTGGTGATTTTGATCTCAATGTCATACTCCATGACACGGGTGATCCATCCTACCCTTTTCTCATTCAAATCCTTGTTGAGGAGGAAGTCCTTAACCCCAGCATGTGAGACCAGCAACTGGACCTTGTTGTTTGAGACCAAATGCTTGAATTTCTTCAAGCTCCTGATTACTGCAAGCACATGTTTTTCAATAAAAGAGTACCTCAATTCGCAGTCATTTAGGCTTTGGCTGAAGAAGGCAATCGGCTGCTCATCATTATCTTTATTCTGTTGCACCAAAATGGCAGAAATAGTGTCATCACCCCCAAATGCATAGAGGATGAAATCCTTGGAAAAGTCCGGGTTGATGAGAGTGGGTGCCTGGGAGATGGCTTCTTTGATTGCTTCAAAGCTCTCCTTGCCTTCTGCCGTCCATTTGAAAGCCATGCTTTTCCTTAACATTTTGGTGATGGGCTTGACAAGGGCTGCAAAGTTTGGGACAAACCTTCGAACAAAGTTTATCCTTCCCAGGAAACTCTGAAGAGCTTTCTTGTGACTTGGCAATGGTAGAGCCCTTATGGCTTCAACCCTCTCTGGATCAATTGCTAATCCTTCCTTGGAGACAATATGGCCAAGGAGTTTCCCTTCATGTGCAAGAAAGATGCACTTCTTAGGATTTAAAGACACTCCAAACTTTCTACACCTCTGAAACACTTGCCTGAGGTGAAAGAGGTGGTCTGCAGCATTCTTTGAGAAGATAGTGATATCATCTAGGTATATTAGCACTATCTTATTGATTAAGCCTTTGAATGCCATATCCATAGCTCGCTGGAATGTTGCTCCGGCGTTCGACAGTCCAAATGGCATCTTCTTGTAAGCATATGTGCCCCATTTGGTTGTGAAGGTTGTCTTGAACTGGTCTTCCTCCTTCACCATAATTTGATTGAAGCCTAAGTAACCATCAAGTAGCGAAAACCTTTCTGACCTAGCTACGACCTGTAATATTTGCTCCATGGAAGGGAGTGGATAATGGTCCTTGAGAGATGCCCTATTGAGGTCTCGGAAGTCCGCACACAATCTGATTTCTCCGCTTCTCTTTCTTACTGGCACCAAGTTAGCAACCCAACTTGAGTGTTTGATGGGGAAGATAATATTGGCCTCAATGAGCTTGCTTAACTCTTTTCTCATGAGAGGCTCGATATGAGGATTTACTGGCCTTTGCTTTTGCCTGACAGGCTTGGATTCTGGATCTAACTCAATAGTATGTTGTGCCAACTTTGGATTGAAACCTCTTAAATCTTTGTAAGTCCAAGCAAAGACATCTGGGAATTCTTGACAAAGCTGAACAAAATCAGATTTCTCTTGTGGAGTATTTGCTTTGCCAATTTGCAATGTCTTGCCTTCATCTACTAAGATAGGTTCCGAATCTTCACCCTTTACTTGAATGTTCACCTTCTCCTTCCGGAACTGATCATTTGGGTTGAAGATTGACTCTAAAGTTATAAGGCCTTTTGGTAATTTGTTGGTTCTCAGCTGCACCACTTGGTCACCATACTGCTGCTCCAGTTTGTCTTGATTTTTGGCGGAGAACTCAGCTTCTTCTTGTAGGAAATTAACAATTTGCTGATCATTCTCGAAGACTTGCCAACTTGTGTTGTTGTCCGGAATAGCTGGTCTCACAACATATTTGATATGAGGCTGAGTTTTCTTACTTTTGATACTTTCTACAATATCAAACGCAGCCCCAACTGCTGCCAGTCTGTCAACAGCTTCATTCCTTTTTCTTAGAATGGAAATGATGCTAAAAGCTTCAAAATATTCAATAAGATCCCATACCCGATTTTTGTAGTTCTTCAACAGATTATTTTTGGAAGCATTTTTTCCTCTGACTTGGTTTACAATCAGCTCACTATCACCAAAAACTTGTATGTTCCTGATGCTTTTCTTCTTTGCCCAGTGCAGTCCATGAATTAAAGCTTCATACTCAGCTGTGTTGTTTGAACAGGAAAACTGGAAACGGAAGGCTGAGTAGTACCTTATATCTTGTGGTGAAATGAGCATAGCTCCTCCTCCTGCACCTTGTCTACTTCTTGACCCATCAAATAACAATTGCCATACTTCATTCTTGTCTTTATGTTCTGGCTTGGTGATGCTAGGAAGAGGTTGATTCCCTTCATGTAAACAATAGACCCCCAGCTCAGATTCTTCTATTTCTTGGTAGGGATCAAAAGCATGCACCTTGCCTGCCCAATCATCAAGAGTCAAATCTGGGATGCTTCCAACCTTGGTGTCAGCTTCATCAGTACTTGGATAATCTTCTTGATCAAACACTGAACAGTTGGCATTGATCTGATTTGGGGTGTAGGGCTCAATGTGAAAGTTCGCAATGGGCTCAGATCTGATTGTGGCCTTGGTTCCATACCTTGTTCTGAACAGCATGTGAGACCAATCGGCAGACAAATATCCCCCAATATTGGCTGTAAAGTCCCTTGACAAGCATAGGGCAAAGAGTGGTGGAAGGTCTATGACTGAGACGTCTTGCAAAACAACCACGTTGGGACATGCATGCAAGGTAAGACTCAAGTTTTTTATAACTCCAACTGTGGCTACTGCTGTCCCATCTAACTGCACTACTCCTTTAGAGATGACTTCATATTGAAGCCCTAACTGATCAGCTATTTGCTTGGGTATTACTGAACTACTTGCCCCAGAGTCAATCATGCAATTATGTACCAATTTGTCTCCTATGATCAATGAAACATAAAATGGAGGAGGCTTCAGCATTTTACCTTGTTGTGTTCCATGATTCCCCTCAGGCTGGGCAGCATTTGTAAGCACTTTGTCTTGCCTCTGAACCTACTGATTCGAAGTTGGCCAGTCCTTCATAGCAGCTTTCAGCAAATCTCTTTGGCCTGGGATGGATAGAGATTCCCACATAGATATATTGACGTTTGTCTTCTTCATCTGATCAATGATACTGAATGGTGATGAAGGATCTCTCTGCTGTCCTTTGGTTTGCACATTTATTCCTTGTATGTGGGCAGCAATAGCTGGCATTTGAGTTGGCCTAGGGGCTATTCTTGGCTTCCCTTGTGCATTTGAAACTGGTTTTTGCTTGCCAATCATTTGTGGAGCTGTGGAAGGTTGTGGATTGGCCGGGGCTAACGGCTGTTCTTCACCTAAATTTCTTCTTTTTGACCTTGTGTTGGCTGTAACACCTTGAGGGACTGCCTGATTCATACCACAGAAATCCTCTGCCTGCCAGTTTACCAATGTGGTGTCATTTGGGGCAGGTTGCTGTTGGAATGTTTCTTGTTGTTGGCTGTTTTCTTGACTACTTTCACCCTCCACACCAGCACTTGTTACCATTAAAGCTTGGGTTAAAGCACCATTATAGCACATGGATTGATTATGGGGTTCATTACATGGAAAACACCATTCATACTCCTGGGCAATGTTGTTTTGTGCTGGTACTAATGCCTTAGAGGCAGATATGGCATTTGGATTATAGGGCTGGAATGGTCTATTGGCAGGAGGCCTCGTTTGATTCATATTTGCAGCTGGATTAGGTGGCCTTTGAGGCTGATATGGCTGCCTATTAGGTTGAGCTTGAGGCTGATACGAAGGTCTAAAACTTTGAGCTTGCTGCCTCTTGAGTGTGACCAGCTCATTACCTAAATTTTGCAACTGCTTCATGACTTCTTGAAGCTCATTTGGGGCACTTGGAGATGAAGTGGAAGCTTCATTTGAACTCTGATTTCTAGGAATGGGAGAAGGAGCTAAGACAGGTGCCTGACTAGTACTTGGGCTCTCTAAACTTGGATATAATGGCATTGGAGGCCTAGGAGCTAGCTTGCCAGCTTGAATCAGACAATTTTCAGCTCTAATGGCAATACTATAAGCAGCAGGGATAGTTGTGCCTCCCATGGATTGAATCAACATAGAAATATCAGAATTTAAAGCTTTAAGGTAATACAGAAAAGCACCTTCTGCTGTTGGTCTGACTGCTACTGGAATTCTATCCCAAGACCTTTGAAATCTGAAGTTGAAGTCAGTCAACTGTTCATTGGAAGCTCTCTTGATGGTTGTCAGCTGCTCCAAAAGAGACAAGTTGTCTCCCTTCTCTCCAAATTGATTATGAAGTGCAATACATAGCTGATTCCAGTTCGTGATAGAAGCAGCTTCAAGGCTCCTAAACCATTGCAATGCCTTTCCCTTGAATGAAGACGCCAACAATTTGATAGCTACTTGCATCTCATTAATCTCATGGATTGCACAAATGTTAGCAATGTCCTTGACATGATCACCAGGAGTGGTCTGATTTTCTCCAGTAAAGTATGGAATGTTCTTCAATGCTGCTACTGGGATTGGATTTTGTGCATTGAGAGCAAGTGGGCTGCTGCCTGTGAAGTTGACATAGGGGTTTACTGGTTGCGCCATTTTGATTGGTCTCAAAACCCTTGTATATTGAAAGAAAGGCCTGTCAGGTGGAGGAGTTGAGAGAGTTCTGTTTGGTGGAGATGGAGACCTTTGAATCCTTCTTCCTCTTTGCCTTCTTCTTGGAGATAGTTGCAGGTATTCAAACAGCACTTCCTCTTCTCCAACTCTTGACCTTGTGATTCTTCTCATAAGCTTTTAGGCCTGACTGCTGAAATTCTATTGATTCCTCCCTTTGGAGTCGCCAGATATGCAAATAATAGCTCTCTTTAAGCAAGAAAATTACAGCAGATGCATATCAACCTTGCTGCAATAAAAATGAGACTTCTCTCCCACCCGGCGTGCCAAAACTGTTAGTGCAAAATCACAACACCCCTGGATGTTGATCAGATTTCTAGGTTGATCATACTAACATCCAGTGTGATTGCATAACATTGAATCCTTTCTCCAAGTGTGGGACTTGGAGAGTGAGAAAGGATTCTCTAGAGAAGGCTGGTTCCTATTCCTCTGTTCAGGTGCACACGAAATATGCAGAGGGTTTTCTCAAAATCTAATCTAATCTGCCAAGGAGACAAGGTAAGAAGATGCATAAAATAAATCCTAGCTAATGGAGGTGATGCACCGAGGAATGAAGAACATATGCTTTGCCAAATTAAACACAGACCATGTAGATATAACACAACACCATGCACAGATAGCAAAAATGCAATGAAAGATCAAGAATTATAGTAATAAATATGTAAGAGGGTTTAGAAGCAACCACAGACACATATATATTGCTCAAGGATCGATTCAATACATTACAATGGCCAAAAGGCAAAAAAAACGGTGTTACAATCTATATGGGAGGTTTGAAAACTCCACAAATCTTCTTACAAACAGGAGAGAAGGGAGGGGTCGCAAAACAGAAATGTCCAACTACAGAAAGAAACCCCTCCTTACAATATATAGGAAGAATGGGAGAGAAAAAAGAGAGGAATTCGAACTGCCCCAACCACCTCTAGGTTGCATTTAATTCATCCATCATGGCAGAAGCGGCGGGTTCTGGCAAAGCGGCGGTTTGCCTAACAGAAGCGGCGGGTTGTCTGCTGCATTAAAGTTGTTAGTTGAGCATCACTTCTGCTTATTATTTCGTGCCAGAGGCGTCTTCTGATTTTCTTTCTTCAAACTCAACCAAAATGGAAGATTGACCCTGGAAACGTGTAGAGAATCTCACAAGCTTTCCGTTGATATCAAGAACGTGTAAATTCGAGCTCTGAATCGAAAGATATGTCAATCTGAAGATTTAGGACACGGAACAAGCGAAAACGGATTTTTAAATTTCTTCCTGCGCTCTGCCACTTGGATGACACGTGGCGCGCTCTGATTCGCTGAATAATTCTCTCTCCTCTGCTTTTCGGGGGGCTTTCCTTTGAATTTTCCTCGTGGGTTCTTAAATGGGACACGTGGCACGATCCTATTTGTTCGGCTCGGTGCTCGAAAATTCACCCTTTGACTTTTCTGACCTTTACTCCTATGAGGACACGTGGCAATTTCTCAATGGTTCTCGGGCCTGCCGGGTCTTCCGTGTACTTCGCGTCCATTCGTCCCGGATGTCCCAGTGCTGCTTGGGACAAAAACTCCGATCCGCCCGAAATGGGCTTCCTTGTCCCTCATTTGGCTAAAGACACGTGGCACCTTTTGATTGGCTTTCGGCTCCTTCGGCTTCTTCGCGTATTTCGGGTCTTTTTGTCCCAGACGTCCTATTTTGATTTTGGACCTTTTGGGACAATTTCGGCCGGTTCGGCCGGTTCGGGTATTTCTGGCCCGCTTGTCCCAATTGCTTTTGGGCTGACTTGTCTCTTTTCAGCCGGTTCGGCCGGTTCGGGTATTTCTGGCCCGCTTGTCCCAATTGCTTTTGGGCTCCTTGTGCTGATTTCACGCGAACCGACCGGTTCGGGCCCTTCTGTCCCAAACGTCCCGACTGCTCCCTCTAGAAGGACTTAGCCAATTTTTTCACTTTTTCCTGGATCAATCCTAGTTGGCTTTCTGCAACTTTTCACACTTTCTCAAAGATTGCTCCTTCCTTCTTTGGCCTGGGGAGTTTAGAAAGATTCCTGAAGGGACCCTAGAGACCTGATTTTGCTCTGAATCAGTCATTTTTCTTGGAATTTGGACATCCTGATGCATGTTATCAAATTTACCCTGGGGGGTGAATTTTGGATAACAGGTCTATTATTGCCTTCATGAAAATGATCATTTGAGTGTTGTTTTGGACTTTCGTAATTGTTTCTACCCTCTCTGTCATGCATTATCTTTCATTTTCACCCATTGGAGAGATTCTCACACCCTTTTCTTGGTTCCATCACCTCTTTTATTGTAGGCTCTATTCATTTTCATGTTGATTCTTTCTCTTTGGTCCCTTGGAACTGATAGAATAGGTTTAGACAATATATTTCCTTTTATTAGAGGTAGTTTTTACATTAGATTAGGAAGAGGAACGAACCTTCTCTTGAGATTTGTCTCAATTGTAAGGTCCCACACCTTGAGATAACGCCATGTTATCCAGGCACACTATTTTCTTTAACAAACTCACATGCTAAGAAATCAGAGGGTGCTATGATTTGGTGATAACATATTTTACGAGAGAGAATAGTCAAAATGAAGAGCATTCTGATGCGATGGTAGCCTAACCAGTGAGAGGAGCAGTGGGTCATGATCAGGTTAGTTTTCTACATTTGTTTTTTTTCACCCTAAAATGTAGGATTTTTCTAAAACTAGTCGTACATGCTAGATTACCTCCAAGTAGAGGCCATGAATTAGATGAGGGCCAAGGTTACCTCCCATAAGCTAGCTGAGAGGAGACAGTAGCGAGATCCTTCTCGCAGTGGAACTACTACCACCAGTAGATCACCTGTCACATCCCATGGACAGTCTCACAGGCTCTCTCATAAATTAGCACACATAGGATCTCATGTTGCAAATGGTCATTCTCATCATAGAAGCTATAGTAGGAGGCCTCACCCTACACCTTTGATGGGATCCCAGAGAAATGGATAGACCATGAGCCTTTATTGATTTTAGACCATTTGTGGATGTATATCGATTTTTTTCTAGATTTACAACTCATAGATGAGTGTTTAGACCACACTCGCTAGAGTGTGATGAAAATGTACATGAAACTTGAAATTATATATGTATATATATAAACATTTTTTTTTGGTTTTGGAATTTTGTGTAAGAGTTGACTTGGTCATGATTTATCTCATCTGTGTACTCTTAGATAGTTAGAATTTCCTATGCTTTTTGTATGCTTTATGGATGCATGTTATGGATGATGATGATGCAAATGTGATAAACAAAATGATTTCTTTTTTTTAAATATATGATGATGCATATGAGAAAAAATTGTAACTTAGACACTTTGATTTTCAAGCAATATTTAGCACCTTTGTTTTATTGGCCAAATTTGATGAATGTGGTATGATAAGAAGATGAACTCAATCCATTATTAACTCCACGAAACCAGTAAGATATGAGGGCTCATCACTGAGATCCAAGAAGGACGTGAGTTGTATGATTTTGAAGAATGAAGATGGTGACAAAAAGATAAGATTTGAAAAATATCCAATTAGAACCTACCACTCAACCCTAAACAAGGTCAACTAACAAGTTCAAAATGTACTTTTCTTGCAAATTTAACTAGTCTTAGATCTGTAGATGACATTTTGATTACAAAATATTGTTTTAGGGATTAAATCTCTTGTAACATACACATCTAATTCATTTTCTAGGGATTTTTAAAATTTCAAAGAACTTTTTATTTCCTAATTTATTAACAACTTAATTGATTTATTTAACAGGCCCCCCTAAGTCTTACCCCATGCTACTAGTAAGAAGCATGGGCTCATCACCAAGGACAAGACATAAGTGAGTATGGGAACTTTCCTCCTTTCCCAACCTCACACCACCAGTAGGAAGAATGGGCTCATCACCAAAGATTGGTAGGGAAAAGAAGTGTAGTTTAGTTGTAAAAGAAAGCATTTTTGTATTTATTATTGATTTATATTTTTTTAATTGTTTTAACTTTAGAATTTTTCTTTTGGGAAGGAAAATTTTCCCCTAGCCTAAACCCCATACAACCAGTAAGATGTGAGGGTTTAATACTGAAGGTTTGGATGAGCGAACAAGAACTCCAGGTGAAATGTTTAGATTTTTTATGTCATAAGAGATATTTTTAGGGAAAGATGTGATATCAACAAGCTTCTAGTATATACTATGGGCAAAGACACCTAAGCTAGAAGAAACACTGAATATGACTAAGTGTGCAAGACTTAGTCAGATCAATGTCAAAATTATGTCTTAATAGTTGAGGTGATAAAGAGATTAGACAATTTGGAGATGATAAGATGAATAATTGAGGAGATATAATTGAATGCTTCTACCAATTTTGAAAGTTTTAAAATTTTCTTGAAAAGTAAGTTTCTCATTTTAAAATTTTACAAGATGAAAATGCGGACGATAAAAAATATGGATATAATAATGTACAATGTGGAGATGTAAATGAACTATGCATAAAAGCATTTAGGGTGAAGTGAGTTGATGGATGTCTAACACCTCACCTCCCAAGGTACAAAAATGATACGCATGATATTTGAAGTTTTCATTATCTTGACAAGGGCCTACTACCTTGGGTTTAAAGACACAACCCTTACCTATAATTGTATATATCTGATGATCTAACCTTGGTGTGAATCCTTCCATTTGAAAGAGGTCTTTGTGAACCTATTTTACTCATTCTTGACATATCATATTCTTGTGAGCATGACCATGTTTCTCAACTCTATTCCCCACATAGGGAGGAGTGGTTACATTTAACATTTTTCACGTTATGGGATCATGTGTTGTGGATACGATAAGCTTGGTTTTTGACATGTTTGTATCTAGACCAAGGTTTAGGATGGAATAAGCCCTAGAGATGGCTTTGATGAGCATCGTTTTGATTTCAAAATACTCTTCTTCCTTTGTTATTTCTATCATGTCTACACCTGGATTGATATCATCAACATGAAGAGAGGCTATACTAAGGAGGTTACCCATTCCTTGTTAGTGTAGGTTATCATTTATATTTTTATTTATTTATTAGGATAATTATTACACTTGTTTTAGCCCTACACTTGTTGGGTTAGCTTTCTTAGGTGTACTAGTTGTGTGGAGTTAGCTTACTAGTTGTGTTGAGTTAGCTTCTCAGTTATGTGGAGTTAGCTTACTAGTGTTTTAGAGTTAACTTAACTACCAGTGATCTGTAAACTATTCAACCTTGGAATCATCCATAGAAACACAAATAAACAATGTTATTCTACTTTCTATTAGAAAATGACAGAGATAGCTAGTGAATGAATTATGCTTATGCTTAGAATCCACAATTGTAGGAAAGGAAAGAATTTAAGCTCATAAACACCAAGAAATTTTATCTTGGAAACCTCCAGAGGAGGAAAAACCAAGTCGAGAAGGGAAATTGCTCTTTCTTCCCACTTTTATTGGCTAATTCAAAATAACAAGTACATAATTTACAATAACATATGAAAGAGAAGTAGATAATATTTCACACTTCCTCCCAAATACTTGTTTGCTCTGTCTCAACACTCCTTTCTTCTACAAAACACAATTCCAACACTAAGAACTTCTTGCTCACTTGCTTTCATGATTCGATGATCCTATTATCTTCTACAAACATGTATTTGTAGCCTCTTCCATGTCCTCCCGTGCACTAGAGGATGGGAAAATTCATGGAGGAGAAGAACCACGAACAACTTTCCAAATTCTGGGTTGTTCGTTTCGTATTTTCATTTTTTGTCCAAAAGAGCCAGGACCGCCACCCAATACAGACCGGACGGTCCCAACACTGCCCACCTTGGTTAGGCAGTGGTTTTGTAATCGCCGCTTTACATAGAGTGGCAGTCTTATTACTAAAAAGAATAGAACCTTCGTATTTCATTTTTCCTTCTTCGTGCTGACTGTTTTAATGAAGTAGATTCATTTTGGATCCCTATGGATCACACCTCCCCTGCTTAGGAGGCTTTTGGTCCCACAAAATCTTAGTGGGGGAGTAGATGAGGAAATAATTCCCTCACTTGCTCCTTTGAGTACCACTGGGCCTGCCTTGGTGTATTTCCTTTCAGTCATATCTGCTTAAGACTCTTGCGGACCTCTCATTGTCTCTCTGACCTTCTATTGCAACACTACATCCTCCTTTAATTTGCCTCATGATTCCAAAATGCAAGCCTCAATGGAAGGTATCAATTATAGTCCTTCATCTTCATCTAGCATGGATGGCTCATATAGGTGCAAAGTTCTCACAGTTTACTAGAGAGTATATCTCATAAATGGTGGCAAGTCAAGTCGAAAAGCATTTTCTCCAACCTGCTCCAATATGGTGAAGGGCCCATATCGTAGTGGCTTGAGTTTCTATGCTTGACCTTGTAATCTCTCCTTGCTCAAGTAAATCCAAACTCTATCTCCAACATGCAATCTTATTTTCTCTCCTATGTTGATCGTGCCTAGCTTTGTACTTGGCTTGAGATTTCTCTAGTTGTTCTTTGACTTTGAGATGGATTTGTTGGATCCTCTCAATGAATTTGTTTGCTCTAATCACCTATGTGTCTCATGTCTCCTCCTCATCCTGCTTGCACCCAACTGCTATGACCAGTGGATTTGTAGGTAGATATCCCAAGCATGCTTCAAACGGTGACTTCATAGTGGATGTGTGTACTTCCCAGTTATAGGAATGTTGACTGTAGGCTAAGGAATCATCCCGAGTCCTTGGATATTTTCTGTTATACCCTCTGATCAACTGTACCAAAGTCTTGTTTACCACCTCTGTCTATCCATCTGTCTGTGGATGGAAAGTTGTGCTCCTCTGTAACCTAGTATCCATATTGTCCCAAAAAGTAGTCCAAAACTTCCCCAAGAACCTAGAATCTCTGTCAGAAATAATAGAATTTAGCAAACCAAAATGCACCCATACATTAGCAAAGAAAAGATCTGCTGCCTCATGTGCTTTTACTATCTTTTTATAGGCCATAAGAACACACATCTTACTGAATCTATCAACAAAAAACATATAGATAGTCCTGGCCATGTTTAGACATAGGTAATCCTCCTACAAAATCCATAGAAATGTCCTCCCATAGGACGAGTAAGTACTTGGCAAAGGCATATACAAACCCTCCTTCCTAGTCTTAGTCTTACTAGTACAACAAAGTTTACATCCCCATATAAATTTTGATACTTCTTCTTGCATATTGGGCCAATACATGTACCTTTGCAAGTGGGCTAGGGTCTTAGCAACACTGAAATGTCCCGCTACTTTCGAGGTATTTACTTCCCTCATCAATAGAATTCTCTCTTCTTTTGGCACGCAAAGCTTTCCCCTATCAGTAGAGCAGCCCGTCTTTGAGATAACAATCTTCAATCCCTGTTCTTTTAGCCCCTTGGGACTAGCAACTGCTGAAATGTCACCCCAAAGTCTTTATCCTGGGCATATACCTCTCCAGTAAGCTTCCTTCGTGAAGGGCTCGATCTGAGATATAGTGGCAAAATAGGAAAAATTCTCCTGTGTGGGTGGCCTAGACAACATGTCTACCACCAAGTTTGTACTACCCTTCTTGTATTTGATCACCATATGGAACTTCTAAAGGAACCCCATCCATTTACAGTGTCTTGCCTGCTACAATTTAGACTGTACTTGCAAATACTGGAGAGATTTGTGGTCAGTGTATGCACAATAGTTTCTTTACCCAACAAATAATGCTTCCATTTTTTAATTGCCTAAACTAGTGCATACATTTCCTTATCATATGCTGAATATACTTTAACTACTGAAGTGAAAGTTTCAGAATGATAACATACAGGTTTACCTCCTTAAAGCAACACACTACGCCCATGGCGTAATCACTGGAATTTGTTTCTACTTTCAAAAGGTTTCTGTAAATTAGGAAGAGCAAGTACTGGAGGATGAATAATCTTGTATTTCAATAACTCAAAGGATTTGTCTTGTTCCTTACCCCAGTCAAAACCCTTACTCTTTGCGGCCATTATTTGTAGAGGTGCTGCAATCGCGGAAAAACCCAGAATGAACTTCCGCATGTATTGTACTACTCCCATAAAAACTCCTAGTTTTTGTGGCTCCTATAGGTGTTGGAAAGTTGGTTATGGCTTCCACCTTCTTTGGATCCACTCGTAGATCTCCTCCTCCAACCATGTGCCCAAAATAAACAAGTGACTGTTTGGCAAACTCACATTTCTTCATATTACAAAGCAGTTGTTTCTCCCTGAGAACTTGCAAGACTTGTTGTAAATGGGTTAGATGCTCCTCCCATGTGGCACTAAAAATCAAAATATCGTCTAAATATATAATGACACATGAATCTATGAAATCCCATAATACATCATTCATCAATCTCATAAATGTAGCAAGTGCAGTGTATAACCCAAAAGGAAGTACTAACCATTCATACAAACCATGTTTTGTTTTGAAGGCAGTCTTCCATATATATCCTCCTCCTTCATTCTAACTTAGATGATAACCAGACTTGAGATCCAAATTCATGTTAAGAATTTGGCATGCTGAAGTTGGTCCAAGAGATAATCTATGTGGGGAAGTGGATATCTGTTCTTTATGGTGATCTTGTTCAAAGTGTGGCAGTCGATGCACATTCTCTAAGAACCATCCTTCTTTGGCACCATCATAATAGGTGATCCACATGGTGAGGCTCTCGGATGTATCACTCCTTGGTCTAATAGTTCTTAGAGTTGTTTCTTTACTTCAGTACTCTCAAGAAAGGATTGCCTATACAACTCGATGTTTGGTAGAGGGGACTTTGGCAATAGCTGAATCTCATGCTCTACTTCTTGTTTTGGTGGTAACCCACTGGGAGCTTGAAATACTTCCTGAAAAGACAGAATAACACTATCCAAATCATACTTCCCCTGGTTAGAAATCTCTGAAACTTCTACCCCATCTTGTTTATCCTTTAACAAAAGTAAACAAAACTTATTATGATTTTCCTGAATAAGTCATTTTGCTTGGTTAGCACTCACCATAGTAACTCGTGTCTTACGTTAGTGTGCCCGGATGTTGTAGTTGATCCCATCCTTGACCCATCTATACCAGTTCTCCCTTCTCATAAATATAGCATCCTTGATATACAAGTAAGGACTCCCGAATACAACATCAAAAGCATCAAGTGGAATAACGTTAGCTTCCAAAACATCAATATACTAGGAATTTATCCCAAAACTTGAACGTACATCTTCTTGTTACCTGAATTTCAACACCCTTCTTCACCCAACCCAAAGGATAAGGGTGTGGATGCTTATAAGTCTCAAGACCTAAGGTTCTTTACAACTACTTCAGAAATCAAGTTAGACTGAGAACTGGTATCCACCAAATCATTTACCTTAGTTCTCTTGATTTGGATTTTGATCCGGAATAGTCTACTCATCTCCTCTTCCTGGCTGTCCATGTTGGTGGCCGTGCATCCAAGCCTTTCATCTACATCAGAGTCATCTTTGATTTCCACCTCCTCTTCTATTCTTATAGTTGTCATGGAATTCTTCGAGTCCTTGGTTTGGTTCTTCGGATGCAACTCTTGATGCAAATTCCAACATGTAGCGTCAGTATGACCATTGATATCACAGTTCTTACAAAAATTCTTGGGATCTTTACAAGTATTTAAAGTAGTGGCAGCTTGTTTACCTTTCCCTTTCCACTTACCCTTGTTACTTGTTTGCCCATAATATTTTTTCTACTTATTTTTTGACTGCTTTGCCCTCGGCTCTGCTTCTCCTTGCTTCTTTTCATCATCTATGTAGTATGCTTGCACACATGCCTCGTTGAGATCTTTAGACTTGGTGGAGATGAATTGTCTTCGAAGGTGAGTGTGACGTCCTCCCAAATATTTAGTCAGAATATCTTCATCCTCGAAGTCCATGTTTAGCAACATGGCCTGCCTTCGAAATTCCGTAGTATAGTCCTACACACTTTGGCCACTGCATTGTCTAAAATATTTCCACTTTTAATCATTTGGTCAGTCTTGTGGCTAATAGGATAGAAGTTAGCTCTAACTAATTCTTTAAATTCTTGCCAAGATTTCACAATAGGACGCTTCTTCTTTTCACAAGTGGTTAGATGGGTTTCCCACCAAACCACACCGTGTCCCTCCATTTTGATACATGCAAAGGTGATCCTTTGTGCCTCAGTGACATTATGGATGCTAAAGTAGACTTCTAATTATTTTAACCATTTATCAAGAAACTCCGCATCTACTTGTCCTTTAAAGCTTTTAATATCAACTTTCGTCTCAACTTTAAAAGGGGTATGATCAGATTTTACCTTTTCTCTTGTGTTTGAAGTCTCTTCTTCATGCTCTTCCCCATAACTTTCCTCATGGTGGCTCATGTTATCCCAAATTTGCCCCCGGTAAATTTGGTCAAGACAAGTCTTACACATAAGGAAATTATGAAGAAAATGAATCAGACCCGTGAGCTCACATTCCAAGATGACAAACAAGGTTGCAAAGAGACTTTATAATGGAGTGGCAGGGCCTGCGAAAGATCAAATGACCCCGTGTAAGAAGAAATTCAAGAAATAACTCTATCGAGTGAATATGTGCCTCAAATCCAACCAAAAAATTATAGGTGGGATCTAAAATAGAATAGTAGGGTCAAATGAGGAACAACATCACAAAAAAACTAGGAGCAAGAAAGAGAAGAAATGGTGAAGATCTGAAGTCTTCAGGCTCAAAACAGTTTAGAATGAGTCCAAAAATTGACTAAGTATGGAGGAGGAAGTGGAGAGCTGCCATGTGTTTAAATGACATACTTCTTCAAAGTTAAATCCAAAAGGGGAAGCTTAAATGAAGCGTCAAGCTTCCACGTGTCCAGAGCTCCAAAAAGTTACACGGCCGTTAAAAAGTCTCTGACTCGGTGGAAGGGGCCAAATGTCAGCATAGTGTAATTCCAAATGGGATCCCAAGGTGGAGACTCAAACTTGTGCCAACCGTCCACATAACAGATGGTCAATAGAGGTCAAAAGGTGGATAGGGCAAGCCTCAAAAAGGGCTAACTATATAAGTGCTGATAGAGACTACCACGTGTCCAAGTGGTGCATCTCCAAGGGTAAATCCAAAAGCGGAGGCTCAAACAAGCACCAGTTTACCACGTAGTCCAAGGTCCGACAAGGTAAGAGGGAGGTTGTTGAAAAGTCCAAAGACCTATGGAGGATTCCAATTGTCAAACCGATGCTCCTTCAAAGGTAAATCTTGATCGGGATTTTAAGTAAGTGCGGAGCCTCCATGCGTCCAGTCTAAAAAAGGGGACAGAGCTGGGTTGAATAGCCAATGCATTGTGACGAGCCGGTGGAGAGTGCCAAGTGTCCAAATGGCACTAGTTCTAGAGTATAATTGAAGGGAGGTTTCCAAGCAAGCACCATCCCTCCACGTGTCCCATATTAAAAGGGGGCCCATTTTTAAGACTAGTTTTCCCACCTTTTTGTATGGACTCGATACAAACTTAGAAGGGGAATATATTTCAACTCGAGGCTCGAAATATTGCAAATATGACACCATTGGAAGGATCTCTTCCTCATCTACATCATGGATATCTGAAGCTTTAAATTTGGGGAGGTTAGGTGGGATAAAATGGAGAAAAATCTTCGAGGCATTAATGCAGGAGTCCGATTTTTTCCAACAACCAGATCGGATTTTGATCTGATCCATCATTTCCTCCTCCTTCAAGGTGAACTAGAATAAGAAATTGATGCAGTTTGAAGATAGATTTGGGGGAGATTTTGTGAAAGGCATTAATAGTGGTGGTTGAGGCTTTGGACCGATTTTTTCCCTCGCTTCTCTCTCTTTCTCCCCTTCTCTGTTGAATCTATAAAAGTAGGGGGAACTCATTGTAAAGGGTTGGATGTTCTTTTGTTTCTCCTATAGGCTCCCCTTTCTTCCTTAGGAAAAGGAATTCATGGAGTTCAGACCTTACATTTAAATTGTAAATAATGTTTCCTACCTTGCTCGTTGATTTGTAATGCATTGTATCAATCTGTTTCATGAGCAATAAAACACATTTGTGATTGATTTTAGATCCTTTCTTGCCCCCTTTTCTTCTCATCTGATCTTTCATTATAAATCCTGGTTATCTGTGCTTTGATTATTGTATGTGAAATTTCTTGGTTTGTGTCTATCAACAAAACTAATCTTCATCATTCCTTTAGGCGATGCATCACCTTGTAGCTTAGTTTTGATCACTCTTGTATTCCTTTTATCCCTCTCTCCTTGTCCCCTAAAACTTAGATTAGGTTTAGGAATAGGTCCTCTGCCTAACTTTCCATGTATGCACCTAAACAGAGGAATAGGAACTAGCCTTTAATCTACAGAGTTTTCCCATTTGCAAAGTCCCACACTTTAGATGGAAAACTTAATGTTGTGCGAATCACACCAAATGAATTTGCCTTAGAAAAGTATATCTGAGGACTCATTTGGGGGTGCTATGATTTTGCACTAACAGTTTCAGCATTCCCAGTGGGACAAGATGTCTTCACCTTATTTCATCAAGTTGATGTGTTCTTGGTGGGATTCAGCCTTTTGAGGCACATGCAAGCACATCTGGTGACTCCATCTGGTCAAAAACCCATCCTCTGAGTTACAGAATTTTTCCATCCATTTCCACTCATTTTCATCCATTTTCTTCTTCCATCTCTTTCATTTTCTCCATTCCATGAGGTTGTGCAATCATGACTTCATTCCCTTCATGGAACTCACACTTACAACAATGCAGTCCACCTCCAATGCATTTCCAAACTCCTCCAAATCAACATTATAATCAGATCCAGGACCATTATGCTTACCCATATGAGTAGGGTCAAAGTCAGTTTGGCCATGGAGCTTATCAAGAACAAGGGGACGCATACAATGGTGACAACTATGTGGAGAATGTTGGCTTATTAGAGAAAATTCAAAAAATGGAGGCTAGCATGGTTCAGTCAAGGGGCATAACACAAATGAAGGCATTCAAGATTGGTTACAGGGCACCTTGTCCATGGGAAGGCCCTTTTCCAAGACATTACAACCCTCAGGAGAAGCTAGACTTCATGTTTGAAATGTTTCCTCAACTTACACAGTGGATTAAGGACATTGAGGCTTATGAGAAAAGTGTGAGACAACCTTGTCAATGGGTAAGTCTACCACCTCTTAGCTCTTCATTTTCTCTTCTTCAGTCTTTATCATTTCAGTGTGATCAAGAGTCAAGCCCCTCAGTTACTGCCCCAAGGGTTATTTTATCTTCTCCATTCCCTAGTCTTCCAACCCATCTCAGTTCTTTTGTCCTTTTCCCTTCCAAATAGTCATCCCCTCCAAACAAACAAGAAGTTCCACCTCCCTCCCCACCACAAACAATTGCAAAGATGGTTGAACCCCAACCTGCCACTCCTCTTACTTTCCCAAGTCCATGTTGGGAAGATACTCAAGAATCCAGTCAAGGACAACAAGAAGAGGAGCCCAACAGAAAAGAAATAACAGACAATCTGATGAGTTGGCTGCTAGATTTGGGCTTACAAAGATTCCCTTTATGGTCAAGCCAATAGAGGAGGTCAGAGTTAAAGAACTAGTGGTCGCTGAGGTTGAGTTTTCAGCAGAGGAGGAGGATCATATAGTTTCAGAGGCCCCAAGTGTGGAGTAGGCTATAGGAGAAACTTTAGTTATTCCTTCCACTTCATCCCCTTCAAGCTCTGATATTGAAGAAGACTTTGAGCTTGAAAACTTCATGTTTGAGGATGAAGGGATTCATGGTGATCATGTGGCAAATCAGGAGGACACCATGGAGGAGGTTGAGCACATGTAACAGGAAAACAACGATGCAAATTATCTACTGACTTGGAGGATTTCTTTGATGGAGAAAATCCCATGGAGATCACATCATTTTATCTTCCATCATCCATCTTCCAAGAATATGATCCTACTTGCATGAAGGAGGGAATTCAAGAGTAGAAACCTATGTCTTACAATGTATCTATGGAACCAAGGTTGGAAGATACGAGTCTTCCATGTTCTTCATAAGAGAAGGAAGAAGAACATCTAGCTCCAAGCCCAGTTCAAAGAGCATATGGAGGTGACCAAGACAAATTCAAAGGAACTGAGTCTTGAGCCAGTTACATAAAAAAATACAGCCCCCTCTCCCATTCAACCTCTCTAAAAGTCTGATCTTTTGGAGGATCCTAAACTCATTAGCTTCATGTTTGAAGATGAAGCTTCATATGGTTAAGATAACAAATATTTTAAGATCACCATGCAAAAGGGAGATACATTATTATAACAGGATAGTAAAGAGTTTGATTTCCTACTAGACTCAAAAGAATGTTTTGATAAGAGGGAGCCAGTTGAAATTGTAATCATTTTCTCCCCCATCTCATTCATTCTTCAATCACAAGAACCTATTTCCATGGAAGAGAGCGTGCAAGCACAACCTTCCAGTTTGCAACATGCCCCTAAATCAAAGATTGGAAGATTTCGATCTTCCAAAAGTCACATCTGCTGTAGAGGAAGAGAAAGAGTATGATGATATCATTCCTCCCACACCAACCATTCATGTGAGTCAGCAAGAAGGCTCAATTCTTGGAGTTAGAGTTTAGAACCAAGTGCAGATTCAAAGGACTATACCTTGCCCAATCAGATATTTGGCTTCATTGGAGCCAAGGGAGAAGCCAAAACTAGTCATGCCTACTTCAGGGCATGAGGATGAGTATCAAAGCACCAAGGGTCACCATCAACACCTCTAGGAGTCCAATACAAATCAACTTGAGGAGGTATTTTCCATTAATGTTGGTACCTTGCTGATATGGGTAGAGGATCGGCTTAAAGTCAGTTTTTCACTCATACAGGAAACCATATTTAGTGTCAAATCATTTGCATGGCTGCCTCTCTTGAGAAAGGGAAGCTACTTCTCCCTACCTATAGCAGAATTTGTTTAGCCCCTTTTCTCTCTGGTTAGTTTAGGAGTAGGATTAGACTTTGTTTCTAGCAGAAGAAGTGCTTGTGCACACTCTGCATGTCTCATTTGAGGCATGTATGATTTTAACTTTGTACATAAGTTTTGTTCATATTGCTCCAAAGCTATTGAGGCCAGGCCCTTCACTATTCATGGCAGAAGACTCGTAGTTTCCTGTAACAGTTGCAAATTTCAAAATAAAAAAAATGTAGAGCAACTAAAGAAAATTTTCAAGATAGTCCATTCAGGGACAGATGAAAGCCCTGGCTCAAAACAATTTTCTACCCTCAGAAACTCCATTTCAAGATTTTCTTATGAAAATTGATAGTGTAGAAGTGCGGGCAGGCTCAGGGATAGGAAGAACATAGGAAGTGCAGGTAGTCAGGGAGTCCATTTTGAAGGAAGGGTCAGTACCATGCCATTAATTGTGACTCCATGCCCAATGGATGCTTCAAGGCTACTGGTCTCTTCATCTAGTAGGCAGATGTCCCCGTGAGTCGCTAAATTGTTATCCCAAATTCGCCCCCTGAAAAATTTGGTCAAGAAAATTCCTACACTTAAGGAAATTATAAAGAAAACGGCTCAAACCCACAAGCTCACATTCCAAGATGACAAAAAAGGTTGTAGAGGGACTTTACAATGGAGTGGCGGGGCCTGCAAAATATCAAATGAGCCCGTGCAAGAATAAATTCAAGAAATGACTCTATCGAGTGAATCCATGCCTCAATTCCAACAAAAAAATTACATTTGGGCTCAGAAATAGAATATTAGGGTCAGAGAAGGAGGAGTAACGTCACAAAGAAACCAGGAGCAAGAAAGAGAAGAAACGGTGAAGATCTAAAGTCTTTGGGCTCAAAATAGTTTAGAACGAGTCCAAAAATCAATTAAGTATGGAGGAGGTAGTGAAGAGAGCCACGTTTCTGAACGAAACTTCTCCAAAGTTGAATCCAAAAGGGGAAAACTCAAATGAGTGCTAGGCTTCCACGCATCCAGAGCTCCAAAATGTTGCACGACCATTGAAAATTCTCTGACTCAGTGGAAGGGGCCGAGTGTCGGCCTAGTGCAATTCCAAATGGAAGCCCAAGGTGGAGACTCAAACTTATGCTAGCCCTCCACATAGTAGATGATTATTAGAGGTCAAAAGGTGAACAGGGTGAGCCTAAAAAAGGGCTAAGTATAGAAGTGCTGGTGGAGACTACCACATGTCCAAGCGGCACATCTCCAAGGGTAAATCCAAAAGTGGAGGCTCAAACAAGTGCCTGTTTACCACGTAGTCCAAGGTCCACAAAGGTAAGAGGGAGGTCATTGAAAAGTCCAAAGACCTACGGAGGCTTCCAAGTGTTAACCCGATGCTCCTTTAAAGGAAAATCTTGATCAGGATTTTAAGTGAGCGTGGAACCTCCACGCATCCAATCTCAAAAAGGGGACAAAGTCGGGTTGAATAGCCAATGCATTGTGATGAGCCAGAAGAGAGTGCCAAGTTTTCAAACGACGTTAGTTCTAGAGTAGAATTGAAGGGAGGTTTCTAAGAAAGCACCAACCCTCCACGTGTGCCTTATTAAAAGAGGGCCCATTTTTCGAACTAGTTTTCCCACCTTTTTGTACGGACCCGATAAAAAATTTGAAGGGGCATATCTTTCAACTCAAGGCTCAAAATATTGCAAATCTAACACCATTGGAAATATCTCGGCCTCATCTACACCATGGAGATCTGAAGCTTTAATTTTGGGGAGGTTAGGTGGGAGAAAAATGGAGAAAAATCTTTGGGGCATTAATGCAGGATCTATTTTTTCCAACAACCAGATCGGATTCGATTGGATCCATCGTTTCCTCCTCCTTTGAGGCACCGAATAAGAAATTGATGCAGTTAAGACAGATTTGGGGGAAGATTTTGTGAAAGGCATTAATAGAGGTGGTTGATCTTTGGACTATTTTTTCCCCGCTTCTCTCTCTTTCTCCCCTCTATGTTGAATCTATAAAAGTAGGGTCGGAACTCATTGTAAAGGGTTAGACGTTCTTTTGTTTTGCAGGCTCCCCTTTCCTTTTAGAAAAGGAATTTGTGGGGTTCAGAACTTCCATTTAAATTGCAAATACCTTTCCTACCTTCTGGTCATTTGTAATGCATTGTATCAATCTGTAGAGCAATAAAACACATTTGTGATTGATTTCAGATCCTTTCTTGCCCCCTTTTCTTTCATCTGGTCTTTCATTATAAATTTGGTTATTTGTGCTTGGTTATTATATGTATTTTTTTGGTTTATGTCTATCAGCAAAACTAATGTTCATCATTCCTTCGGTGCATCACTTTGTAGCTTAGTTTTGATTTCTTGTATTCCTTTTATTCTTGCCTTCTTGGTAAAAATTAGATTAGGTTTAGGAATAGATCCTCTGCAAGTTTCCATGTGTGTATCTAAACAGAGGAATAGGAACCAATCTTTAATCTGGAGAGTTTTCCCATTTTTAAAGTCCCACACTTTTGGGAAAAATATAATGTTATGTGAATCACACCAAATGAATCTGCCTTAGAAAAGTAGATTTGACAACTCATTTGGGGGTGCTGTGATTTTGCACTAATAGCTCCTTCCTATGCCAAACTTTTTAGCTAAGTCGCGAACCACTGAGTCCATGGAGTCTTGTTTGACAGAAGCTATCTTTTTTAAATTATCAAGCTCTTCTTTCCTTCTAAACATCCTATCCATCATGTTATCCAACATCTCGATTCTACAGACCAAGTTCTCTTCCTTGATTTTTCCCCAAATTCTCTATTTCCACTTCTTTCTAGAAATTTCTGGATCGCAAAGTAAAGCCTTTTCACCTTTAGATCTCGTCACTTTCATACAAATCCAAGAATGAATACAAAAATCCTGAATAATTGTTAGCTCTGATACCAAAATGATCTGTAAACTCTTCAACCTTGGAATTATCCACAGAAACACAAATAAACACTATTGTTCTACTTTCTATTAGAAAATGACAAAGATAGCTAGTGAATGAATTATGCTTATGCTTAGAATCCACAATTGTAGAAAAGGAAAGAATTTAAGCTCATAAACACCAACAAATTTTATCCTGGAAACCTCCAGAGGAGGAAAAACCAATCGAGAAGGGAAATTTCTCTTTCTTCCCACTTTTATTTGCCAATTCAAAATAAACGAGTACAGAAGTTATAATAAGTATGAAAGAGAAGTAGATAATATCTCACACTTCCTCCCAAATACTTGCTTGGTTTGTCTCAACACTCCTTTCTTCTACAAAACATAATTCCAGCACTAAGAACTTCTTGCTCGCTTGATTTCATGCTTCGATGATCTATTCTCTTCTACAGACATGTATTTATAGCCTTTCCCATGTCCTCCCATGCTCTGGAGAATGGGAAAGGTCATGGAGGAGAAGAGATACGAACAACCATCCAAATTTTGGGCTGTTCATTTCATATTTTCATTTTCTGTCTAAAAGATCTAGGACCGCCGCCCAATGCAGACCGGCGGTCCCAAGACCGCCACCCTGGTTGGGTGGTGGTTCTATAACCACTGCTCTACATAGAGCGGCGGTCATGTTACTAAAAAGATAGAACCTCTGTGTATCATTTTTCCTTCTTCGTGCTGGCTGTTTTGATGAAGTAGATTCATTTTGGATCCCTATGGATCAACCAGTATCAGTTAGTGGGAGTTTTTCACCACTGATTTAGGTATTAGTTACACTTCTCTCCTCCTATGTGTACATCTTTCTTATTGAGCATTATGGATTATGATGAATTTCCATATATGGTATTTTATCTCTTCTGTTTTGTAAATCTAATGTGGTGTGCTATTATCATCTGAAATCTCATGGCTTGGAAAAATCTTCTTATCGTTCCTTTCATGGTATCAGAGTGATAGATGGTGTAGACATCCATCTTATCTCTTATGGGGGAGCTGTTATGGTGAAGCCCAATGTTATATGTTTAGTGTCCGAGTAGTTGATTTTGGAAACTCATACAGATCTATGGTGTCACTCTACCGATTCAACAGTATGAGAGGGTGTGGTGTTGAAATTGACTCTTTGGGTTTTGTGTCCTTGCCTTGTTACATGTTAATACTGCTTCTTCAGATTTTGTGTCCTTGCCTTGTTACCTTGGATTTTCTTGGATCATGGCACTCCTATTTATTTGGATCTTGTGTCCTTGCCTTGTTGCCTCGGTTGTTCTTGGATCGTGGCACACCTATTTGTAGCAGTTGATCAAATTATGTTTGGTGTTGTTTTTGCACTTTTGAGATCACTCCATTGATAGTCTCCTTGCATGGAGCTATTCTGGTGAAGCCCAGTGTCAGTTGTTTTTGAGTTCTATGATCAAGCAGTGGATTCAGACCACAATGTGCACCACACTTCTTCAGTATTGTATGAGTTTTTGGAGCCGAGCTTCTGAGGATATCTTGCAGTGGGATTTTTCTCTCTCTACTTTGTTATTACTGGTTTTGGGTACCTTGCGGTGTCCATTTTTCCTAGTTGTTGTACGTGGGTACCTCATCAGGCCTTGTTGTTGGGACCCACCTTCTTTTTTTCCCACCTAAGCTATGCTTACGGGAGGGTGTTAGTGTAGGTTATTATTTATCATTTTATTTATTTATTAGGATAATTCTTACACTTGTGTTAGCCCTACACTTGTTGGGTTAGCTTTCTTAGGTGTACTAGTTGTGTGGAGTTAGCTTACTAGTTGTGTTGAGTTAACTTCTTAGTTATGTGGAGTTAGCTTACTAGTCTTTTGGAGTTAACTTAACTACCAATATCAGTTAGTGGGAGTTCTTCACCACCGATTTAGGTATTACTTACACTTCTCTCCTCCTATATGTACATCTTTCTTATTGAGAATTATGGATTATGATGGATTTCCATATATGGTATTTTAGCTCTTCTGTTTAGCAAATATAATGTGGTGTGATATTATCATCTGAGATCATGACTTGGAACAATCTTGGTTATTGTTCCTTTCAGGCGAATATCATCAAAATCATGAAGGAGGCTATACTAAGGAGGTTAGGCTTGCAGGGAGTTTGAAAGGCAGATGGATTGGAGCTAGCTAGGACTCTCTAAGGGCAGCATAAATCTGGATTTGGTTGTTGTCGCCATTGATCCACTGGCCGGCCCATCAGAATGGCCAGGATGTGAATATCTGTTCCCTGTGATTGGGATCACATGAAGGGTGAGTTCCTCTCACGGCAGCTAGTGGTGTTTCCGGAGGAGATCGAGGTGAACCTTGGGGAATGCGCCAGGGCTTCCTTTCAATAAACTAAGTGTTGTACTACTCCTAGATGTTGGTACAAAATTGATTATCTAGTCAGGAAACCAGGCTTTTCATTTGGTGGTTTTAGCTGAAGAGAATTCCATCGCCGAAGTCGAACGCTTACTAGGTGGATGGTGATATTACCAAAGCCTATTGTGGTGTTACCATTATCAGGTAGGGTTAATTTAAGAGGGTGTGTGGCACCACAGGTCCTTCACCTACTTATTAGAGAGGGTACAAGATTTCACAAACTAAGAGACATGCATTCCCTTTGTTAAACTTCCTATCAGACCGAGAAATTACTTTGTTTCCCAAGGAAGAAGGATGAAATCAAGAAGGGTGAACAGACACCACAACTCAACTGCATGCAATACTCCACCAATCGATAAGCTATTTTTAGAACTCCAAGAACCTGCAATAGAAACTTAATCTTGCACAGTGTACTTGCATCTACGAGAAAGGCACAAAGAAGATTCCCAGGATGAATTGCACCTTTGATTAGTCACAAATACACAATGTCTTTTATTGCTTCATTAACATGCACAATACATCATACATTCAGAAGAGGCAATAGTTTCCATTACAGTAATTGAAGAGGAGGCTTGAAAGTTCTCTTTTCACATAAGAACAACTTGCAGAAATACAGAGGATTCTTGAAAGTATACACTCACCTGAGATATCTAACTATCCAACTTGTCTGAACTATTGGAACCCTTTGAAATGAGCTTCCAACTTATATTTATAGAATAATATGTTAGTGGAATTGCGAGAGGAAAGGTCATAATTACATTCCTAAATTGAAGGCCCATGACGTATTTATTGTAGTTAGTTGAACCACTTACAGAAGGTTCTCAAGGGTCATTAATTGCCTGATGACCTAGTCTTCGAGCAATTAATTAAAAGAATATTTTTAAAATATTTAAATAATCTGACTATAATAAATATTATTATTAGTTCCCCCGTAAATAAAAATATTAATTTAATTACCATAATCCAGGGACCCCCCCGTTGACCCGTTTGACTTGAAAGGAGGGGGTCCTATGTGGATAGAGTCTGCACAAATCTCAACTCGGTGAGTTTCAAATCCTCTAACTCAGTGTTGCAATCAATTTCTAGCCCCGCACTAACTCTTTCCTTGCTTTGGTAATCGCGCTCTTTTGCATTGAGTCCTTCCAATGGTGAGCTATCAAACTCAATTCTTATCATTTTCCTCTATTAACTCGAGGCCATTTATGCATTCCTCGTTCAAACTTCATGAAACATCACCACGAGCTCAGCTGCGAAGTGACTTGGCTCTTCATCCAGTAAACGATCTTATTTCCTGGGCTCAAACTCACTTGAATACCGAGCTTAACCCATATTTCTAATTAAGAATGGTTTTACCACAATTTCAGGATTCTTCCTCAATATAACAATTGTAGTAAGAATGTTTTGAGCTTTGCCATAGATAAGCACAATTTGTACCTTCCAAATGATGAGAAAATTCCCCATTATCATTAAAGACCTAATACTGCCATGATGATGACCCAGGCTCATGCCCATAACATGTCGATAGACACCCTATTCAAGAATACTGATATATTTTATTGCAAAGAACCCTTCAAAAAATACATTGAACCACTGGGGCAACCAAGAGGACCATGGAATTAATGTATAGGTAACAACCATATGAATTCTTCCTTAGTTGTGGATCAAAATATAATAGAAATAAGCTAAATAAAATTAGGGCTTGAAACTGCAGTATAATCATCCATTGTCAAAAAAATACACAGTTTCTCTGAACTTGGTAAAAGAATAATTTTTATTGTCTGATTGGATGTACATAATGGAAGGGTATAAATATTGCCTACTGCCCACAGAGTTTCTCAAAGAGATCATTACTACTAAGTGACAAAGATGTGGCATACAAAAGATGGCCGACTAGGTTATTTCAGAGTTGACCTTTTACATTCAATTATCATTTCTAGGATAAAGTGCTGAGCAATATGAATCGTTTCATTCTGTACCGTATATAAACCTTCATGCTCCTGATTCAGGTAAATTTTATGAAGCCTTGAATGGCATGACTCCAATCCATCGTACACGGAAGTGACATATTTGTTTCCTGCAGCTGTCATTCGATCTGAGTTCAAAATAATGATTAGCATGCATTCGATACTGAACAACATAATAACACAGTATGGACAACCTGCTTGCTATGTAAGTGTTCAAAAGAAAGGTCTCTACTGTACTGCAACATGTTGTGCTACATGTGCTCTATGCTTTTAGTTTGTCTCGCGACCACATCAAGTTCAGAATTGTACAGAGGATGTTGAAGAAGGTTGATGGCAGCTATTAAATTCCTTCTTTTATGAATTCAAAGTCTTAATAGTTCTGTATTCTGACTTGGAATCCTAACAAGGGCGTCATCTGTATGAAAGGAGACACTTTCTTCGTATGATCTATGGAACCCAATTCATGGTCCATGCAATTGCGCATCCTGGTTGATCTCCATGCACTCAAAGGACTCCACTCAGCATTTGAGTCGTTAGCATACAACCTGGTGTCATTCTTTATTCACCGGTTTATATGGCAATTCGCTCGCCATCCCTCAGTCATCAACTTCCTCCTGGTGACTCGCACAACGTGATCCGATCCTGTTTACACGGCCTGTGTGGAAGTTTGATTATGGTTTTCCATCCCAATATGTCCACGCTTGGCAGTGTTTGTCTAAATCTCCCCTACGCGGAGTGAACAGCTTGGAATGCCATTACCAATAAAGACCTTGGCATACCAGCTCCGAATCCCCGCATAACGGCTCGGCCAAATTAATCCACGGGCCCCGGCCTCAGCTTCGCCACGTAACCTTGGCAAGATAGTAAAATATTTCCCATGCGCGGGATTACCTGTGGCTTGCCATGATCGTGCTCCCGAGTTTTTGGCAATAGACTCAAACTTCTCCCACGCCCGGAATCTTTTTAATGGCTTGACATCACGTCATTTCCCTTGGCAACGCTCGCCTTATTTTCCACGTTCGGGATTGGAGTGTGGGGTTTCGTTATCATTTGGCCATATTTCGTTTTGGACAGATGGCCACCGATTTCCACTTTTCCACCCAGCGTGAGGAGACATCATTTTCTCGGTGCAAACATTTCAGCTGTAGCTTGTAAGGTGTGATAATTCAGACATAATCCTTTATGCCTGCCAACTTAGTGAATCGTTGAAGATGCTCATATAATTGCAAAGAAAATTGTGCTTCATGAATATTCTGATATGAAACAGTTCCACCTCTATGAGATTCTCCTCTATGAGTTACATCATAAAACCAGTAAGGTCTTGATAGAGAATCTTTGTAATAAATTTCCTCAGGTCTCCAGGTAACACTCTCACTATCACTTAATCGATTTTCATAAAAATATCTTGAAGGAAAATCCTGAATTTGAGGATGCATTCGATGCTGAACAGATAAAAACATAGTTGGACGACCTGCTTGCTAGAAGTGCTCAAAAGAACTTCTGCTATACTACAACATGTCAACTGCCTGTGCACCAAATGCTCGGCTGAAGAAGGTCTAAACAACATCAGCGAAAATATATATACTATATTCACTAATACCCTGGCCCGACATTCTTGCTGCCTCTACGAGCTTACCATTGTAAAATTATTTCGAGTAGGCCTACCAGTTTTTCATTAATCAATGAGCCCTGGAATTGTATCCTAGAAACCATCTTTAATGCATCCACACGAAATGAGTTACCTTGAATTATCCATCATGCTTGATGAGTCCCATTGATAGGGCTCCATCACGTATCTCTGTTTATGCAACGATCTCCATTCATTTTATGGCACTCTTGATGCCTTGGCTTGCGTTTGAATCACCCTAGCTCTGCAGAATGTGTCCTAAAAGAAGCTCACCACGTGATCTCCAAAATGAACGAGTCACGAAGATGAGTCGAACTCCTTATCTCTGCCTTTGCTTCCACCTATGGCTTGAACCTTTCCAATTCATTGAGACTTTATTGATAGCTCAAACTTTGACTCTCCCTGACTCGGCTTTCACTTATTTTTGCATCGATCTCCACCGAGATCCTTGTAGAGTTCCTTTCATTCGTCAATTTTCAATGAGCTATATTTTGCATTAACAAGACCATCGTCTAGCTCTTACAACTGAGAGTCTCTACTGAGATGATTTCTAAGATGATTATCAATTTGACACCGGATTCTTTATCAACTCGACTCTAAACTCTTCACTGAGTTGAGATCAACTGGGTGCCTTTCGATGCTAGGTGATCTCTTCATATATAATTTAGGAATTATTTTTAATTATTGCATCTCGTTAATAACCGAAGGTGGGTTCCTGGCACTATTATTTCATTTTGAACGTGATAGGACCCCGTTGTCCAATCTTGCCATGTGTGCAAAATTGGATAACAATGGTTTTGGTGGACATAGTTTCCATAGATATCACCTTAACTTTATCTTTTTTCCCCACTTCAAATATATTTTATTCATCAAATTCAAATTGTGGAACATTCGGGGTGGTCATGACCAATTCTTTTGATGGAAGCAGTTTGTTTAACTAACTTGCAGGGATATTGTATTCTGAATGGACCCCTGAATTCTTATTGAGATTTTCCAAATGTATATCAAAGGGATTATGATCCCCTTGAACAATGAAGACCTTTCCTAAATGGATAAATCTGAATTCTCTGATAAAAGTGGAAAGAATAGCCTTCATCCGGTGAATCCAATGTCTACCAAGGATCATGTTATAATTTGTCTCCTTGTCAATGATGTAGAACTCTGTCAATATAATTTTCGGCCCAAAGTATATAGATAGAACTATAGTTCCAATTGAGGTAGCCTCGAGACTGTCATACCCTCACAACATGTTTCTTGTAGAGGAACAATTAGTCTCCCCATATCTCAGCTTATGCAAGAAAGAGAAGGGAACCACATTCGCAATAACCTCTTCATCGATCATAGCTCTCTTGTGTTAAGATCCTCATGTGCAGATTTCACTAACACTTTGAGGTTTTGGTATAACAGTTCATTCCATTTGGTATTAGAGCAACCACCCAGGTTCGAGTGCCGGCATGGGTAGCTACTCTGACATTGCAGTGTTCACCTGGGGCTCATATAGGACAGGGTGGGGTGCTGCTATATGGGCACAAATCTAGCTTGGGGTCTGTGCTATTAAAGCGTGGTGGGATGTTAAGATCCTCATGTGCAAATTTCACTAACGCCTTGAGGTTTTTGTGTAATAGTTTGTTACATCTTAATGCAATTGTTATAAACCCAGACTTGCAAATATAACGATGTATCTCCTCTTCGGTCTATTTCAACATTAGGAGGCATCTTGCTTATATAAAAAATGAACTTGATATCCTTATCACTTTTTCCCATAGGATGTATGTTGAAGTCAATATGATTTATTTGAGCTCTAGGAGGAGGTGTAACATGGATTAAATGAATAAGACCCAATGCATCAAGTAATGTGGAATGATGTGCATAGGAATTCTTAAAAAAATGTAGGAACGAGATGTGAGAAAAGGACTTGTTCAAATATGAAATCAAATCATAAGCTCCTATAGGTTTTGAGACTATAGTACCATCATCCTGTGAGAGAGAATGAGAGGGAAAAGATTATGAAATGTATTCCCTTATTTAATTTGTTGCATTAATTTCCCGTTCAACCTCTAACTCAACTAATCCTAAAATATTTGCATTGTTGTTTGATCAGAGGTTAGGATAAACTCGATATTTATTAGAATTTGAGGCCTCAGTTGTTTTTCCCAACAAGAATACCCTTGTTTATGTTTTGAGGGTTTACTTTGACATCTTTAGGATGTTTAGTGAATGAATCCCGATAGATGCCTAAGTTTGTGTTCTAGGGGAAATGGGTCCTATATGACCAGGTTGTGAGGTTGTTTCAAGATTCACTAGGAAAATTTACACGAAGAGTTGTCTTTGGTTCTTAGGGAGTATTTGTAGGAACTTGTTATAATCTCTGCAATTTCTCGCATCATGACCAATGATGCATCCTAAAATTTACTAGATAACACCCTAGTCACGCTGGCACATCACTCAACCTAGACTTAGCACTCACCCAAAGCACGCAAAGGTACCAGGTCCCTCTTTAGGGTTGCTATAACAAGATTCTAACATGATGAAGGGAGAAACATATAGATTCATAACTAATCCATCATTGTACAATGCCTACTATCCTCATATCTATGAAAGAAAAAGCTTTAAATAGTAATCATGATTGAATTAATAACATGTACTACTCAATTACATAGAACGACACTTAGATTCAAAAAATATCTTCCATCTATTAGTAAGTATAGAATCTCCTTACAATATTTTCAATCTATATCAATGCACATATGGAACTGATATAGTAATTCAGTCATATGCGTATATTCTCTGTTACACGTACATACATCCAGTGCTCTGTCATATCTCTTGTTTTCTACTATGCAACTGACATCATATATATAGGGTGGGGACTTTCCCTTCACCGCTTATATATTCTAGAAATAGGTCTCATGCTATTAATAGCCACATGCCATTTACAATCATAGCCACACATGCAAGTGCACTATCTATAGTCCTATTGCAGTTAACTGAAGTTTCAATTATATTCTCAACTTGTCTCCATGCATAAACGATTTGAACCGTTTCTCCAAATATATACAATGCATGGAACGCACATCTTTGCATCGTTGATGTGGTCCGCATGCCATATTTCAAAAATAAATCTTCATGCTCCAAATCAACTAATTCCTGAAATATGAACTTGCCTTCTACACGTGGATCCTTCCCATCCTTCCACACCCTTGCTTCCGGGCCTTCTATCCCATGCAAAATCCTTGTGTGATCTTAGACAAGTATTCTTTGACCAACATTACCCCACATTAATCTCATTGGTGTCCCGACAATGGGTATCTCCAAAAATATCATGAAAGAATAAGAATGAAAGAATGTGGATAAATAAAGAACTTTTATGAGGTTATTAGGCAACCTCCTCTATATCAGTTTGCAGTATCAACTTTGGATACTCCCCCTTTATTTTAACCTCTAATACCTTCCAGTCAGTGAGTGCTTGCTCTGCTTTTTCTAGGATGTCCATAGCAATGGATTCCAACTCATCCCTCACAATCTATCCTTTCTCATTTTGCAAAACCAACACAACACTGGGCATGGATGTCATTCTTCCTTCCAAAAGGTCCATATTCTACACAATCATCTTTCCAAGCTCTTCCAGCCAAGTCTTGTGTAGCTCTTGTGCTGCTACCAGGGCCTCGCGCTTCTGTTTAACCATTGACAACCTTTCTGTGTGTCCCAATGTCTCATCTTTCATTACTTTCTAGGCATCATTATTCTCTTCTAAGGTTTTGATGTTGATAAGCACCTCTGGAGCTGTGCATACATTTAAAGCCTGGTCTAATTTCATCAATACTTCCTATAATTCTTGCAAAAACCCTTTATAAGATGGAATTTTTCTTATCACAAATTATTTCTCTCAATCAAAATCTTGTTCAGATATTTATGGTGCTTGCATACGCAGATTTTCATCTTCAAGTGCCAAGTCCACCAACTTTCCCACATAGTGTATTGCTAAAGGAAATGTCTGTGGTATGTTGGGCTCCAAGTGTGGCCTTTCTTTGATTACATTGCCCCCAATATCCTATGTGATGCTTATGAACACCTCGTTCTTCTTCCGCACAAAGTCCCTTTCTTGTGTTATACATGCTATCTCTGCGTCCTTTGTCTTCAACTCTTCATGTAATGCTTTAATAGTGGCATATTTTTCCATGTTTCTTCTAGCCACCTCAGCAGAAACTTTCACCAGTGCATTGTTGACCTGCTCGTCTGACATGATAGTAGGATTTATTGTCATGTGTCTAGCTTGAGGTACCTTCTTCAGTCACCTCAAAACGTAGGACTCTTCACACACATCAAATTCAGGCTCATCCATGTGGGTGTGCATCAACCATGATAGTTTATTCCTAGTGTGCACAGTTGCCATATCTTCATCCATCAACTCCCAATCAAATAAGTCATTCTGCGCTATCATGCTCTGGAAGCGGGTGTGGAAAATTTTTCCTATGTCCTCTACATACTCCATGGTCGGTGGAATGTGCTCCCCACTTGCCCTTCTAGACCTTTTCTACTTAGAAACTTTAGCCTCCAAATTTGGGACTTGTGTCTCCATGTCCTGAACACCTTCTGCAGTTGTCTCCTTTGGTCTTTTCTCTTCATCTTCTTTTTCCTTCGACACCTCACCCTTTTCTTCTATGTCCTTTAGAAGTGTAGGAGGATTAGGTGTGCTCTTTTGTGACTCTTCCACCTCCTCACTCAACTTCATCTTCCTCCTTCTCTGCATGGTAACATCCTTCTGTGGAGAGAGTCTGGGTGATTTACGCATAGTGGATGGAGTATCACCTTGGTTCCTTGTTTTCCTGAATACCTTTTTAAACCTATGCTCCCCTTAGATTGCATTCAAGTCCTCATCATCCCCCTCTTGTGGCTGAGGTGGGGTAATAGCGTGCTCAACTTCACTCGGGCTTGTAGGATGTCTCCTACCCCTATGCTCCAAACCACCACTATCTTCGCGCTCCTCCTCATCCTGCACTTCAATTGGCTCTATGGACGTAGGTGCTAGGATGTTCTCCACTATATGCTTTTTGTTTGGTGGTGCTAGAAGTGCAAACTCACCTTCCACATATTTTTTAATCTCCATTTTGGGCTTTAGCTGGAGATACACCAATGCTGCACCCACATCTACTACAGCCAAGCTTATTGGTTTAATACTCAAATCCTATAAAATGATTCTCTCTATATAAGCACTTCTACCAGGATACACATACTTTTTCCTCAATGTATGGTAGTCGCAGTCTACCTTATCTGCATTGAAGATAATTTGGTGTGTGTCTGTAAATCTATGAACAAATTCTTGAAAATACCTTGTAGTGAATGCGTAAGGTAACTTGCACCAAGGGCTCCAGAATCCATCTTTCATTGGGAAGCGCATGATGTAGAAATGTTGATATACAAAAAACAAACTTATTTCCCTACCACTGCTGGTAGGTCCTTTGGGATGCGCCACTCTTCCCCAAATTCCACGCAAATCCTGTCATACCACTTCTCTACCCTCTACTTTACATCATATGTCATGGCCCCCTTCCATAGGTATTTTATGAATCTTTCAGCTGTGGATTTTTTCTCCATGGGGTATTCCCATATTTTCTCCTTTGGTCCATCTGGTACTCCGATTTCCATGAATACTAGTGATAGCAGAACAGTCCCAAAGTTGATCTTCCCTCCTGTGCGTGCTTCTTCGACTATTTGCTCTACAATATAGCCTACAATTTTGTAGATTGTCCCTTCTGACACCTTACGTGCCACATCTAACCACATAGTATTCACCTGTGACCACCGCTCCTGATCATTCAACTTGGTAACAAGGTGTGCTGCAGCTTGTACAACTAGACAGTTCTTCAATTTGTTTATGACCATTCTGCGCAAACCCTTCAGGTACCCTTACTCCTGTTTGGTCTTTACAATCATGCATTTATCTACAAAGTCACCTTTTATGTATTCTCTTGTGGACTTCATACATGTAACTGATGAGACTAGCACAAATGAAATTCTAACTCTTCGTCCTACAATGTAGAAGAAGTCTTCGTGTACCTTGCTTATGAGCCACTGATACATGGGCTCATACTTCCTGAAATATGGAAGCTCATACAACTGGTAGACCCTAATTCTCTTCAGGAGCTTCTTGCCTGCATCGTTATACACCGGCATATCATCCGCTGTGTGCTTGTTTGTTCTAGCAGTGAGCAAGGAATCGAGCTCCTTCTTCTTCTCCAAAGTCTTATGATTATATTCACTCACTTTTCTCTTTCTGATGGGTGAATCCCATTCTTGGCCGATGATGACTCCTTCTGGATACTACATCTCTGAAAAATGGCTTTCATGTGCCATCTCTTCTTCCTCAATGACTACCTTTGTCTTTCCTTTTACCGTTGTTGCAGATGCCTTCTTTGGTGCCATTTCTACCTTGCAAATGTCTCCTCTTCAACTCTGCAACTCTGTGAATCAAACCCTAGCTCGATTAAATTATGCCCTAGGTGGAAACTTCATAACCTAACTCTTTTATGTCTCCCTGCTTCACTCAAACCCTTCACCACCGAGGAAGCAAGCTTCTTGTCACACGGATATTGTTGTCATTCTTGGTTTTACACCCTTCACACCTTAAATCGATCACTCAGCTCTTCACACTTGGCTCTTCTCTCAAATACTCTTAGTTGCAACGGTAAAAATGAATCCGCATCCAATCCTCATTTAAATTTTTCAATTTTTGATGCATTTATTGCTCCTTCACCTACCAAATACCCCCTCATTCAATGACCAAATCTATTCATTCTACGTGGTACATCTTCACACCCAGCTATAACCTTCTAGCATGCCTTCCTACCCTCTAGTCATAGACTTCTCTTCAGCGCGTGCTCCTACGCCTGAGTACCTTATCACTGTACCTTATCCTGGTAGCTATCATGGCCTCTGCTTACCTTGCGTTATATTGTTCTTTCATTAATCTCCATCCTTGGTCATTTTTGAGAAACAATCTTCTTTTGACTTAAAGCACACCTATAGCAGCTTATTCCTTTCACCTTTCAAATGTGAAAGTATTTTTCTTGGACAACCACAACCACCCCACACAAAAAGTGTGTGCAGTTATCTGCGCATAAACATTCTTCATACAGTAATTAGATTCAAGTGCCCAAGTGCGCTTATTACACAAGAACAACAACTAAACTGACAAAGCATAACGACAATGAAGGAAATACACTAAGGAAATACAAAATTGAAAACCTAAACTAAATGGCAATACTACCTTATTACAAACACCAAGAAGACTTATTTATAGTAGGCCTTCAGCCTACTCTCATTAAAGCAACTAGGTAGCCGTGTTCCATAAAGGGATTCTAACTTGCAAACACCTGATTCAAGTATAGAAGTGATAACATACGACCCCAACCAATTTAATTTGAGCTTTCCTGGATGGTGCAAGAACTTTGAGTCATAAAGAAGTACCATTTGTCCAATCTCAAACTTCTTATCCCTTATGTTTCTATCATGCCATGCCTTCTACCTGGCCTTTTCCTACTTCTGACTCCATCGTTCTATGGCTCACCACTCATCCAGTTAAATCATCTTTTCAATACATTCTTCTAAAGCATGTTCATCAGCTAGACCTCCAATGAACACAATGTGTAAAGAAGGTAACATAAACTCTACAGGGAGAATAGCTTCTATGACAAACACCAATTGAAATGGTGTGGCTTTGTTCAATCTCTTGTAAGTTGTTCTATATGCCCAAAGCACAGCCGATACTTTGTCATCCCGATCCTTTCTTCCAACATCACATATCAAAATCTTGTTGAAGGCCTTAACAGTTTTTTTTCCTAAGGATGATAAGGTGTAGTTTTATGGTGTGCAACCATAAACTCATCTAATAGGATCTTGATTATCTCATTCAAAAAATGTGTACCTCTATCACTTGTCAAGATTAAGGGACATCCATATCTTGTAAAGACATTCTCCCATAGAAACCTAGCTACTGTAGCTGTCGTACAGTCTTTGGTAGGTGTTGCTTCTGCCCACTGTGTGAGATAATCTATGCAAATAATGATATAACATGATCCAATCTTGCACGCAGCTGGTTAAATAGGTCCTAAAAAATCAATGACCCATTTCTTAAATGGTTCGGCACTAGTAATCGGTCTCAAAGGCATCTCATCTTTTTCCCTAGTTTTCCTAGGTAATGACAATGATCACATGCCTTACAATATTATTTACAGTCCTTATACAATGCCTCCCACCATAATCTAGCAAGTAGGATCTTCCAGGTAGTCACATCACCTGCACAATGGCCTCCTACAATACCACCATGGGCTTCTTCCATAATATCCTTACACTCATGCTCTAATAAAAAATGATGTAATACTTCATCTTTGCCTAGCTTGTAGAGGTCACCACTGATTAACATAAACGGTGTCGTGCGTATAGCAAGATACCTCTTTTCTAAAGCTTTCATTCCTTCTGGTGCCATACCTATTCGTAGAAAGACAACAATGTTTTCTAATTCTGTGGGCGCGCGTTGCAACTTATATAATTGTGCATCCGACATCGTTTCTTCAATTGTCTGTGCATCCTCTCCTGAATTGATTCTAGATAAATGATCTGGTCCAAAATTGCTTTTCCCTGGATTCACCACAACTATGAAGTCAAACTCTTGAAATAAGAGCACCCATCTACATATGCACCCTTGTAAGACAGGCTTGTTTACCAGGTACTTCAATGCCATGTGATCTATATAAAACACAAATGGTGTTGCCAACAAGTACTGTCAAAACTTGTACAATGCATAGATCATTGAAAAAGATTCGCACTCTGTAGTTGTATACTTCTGTTCAGCAGGAGTCAACTTCCTACTAGCAAAATAGATTGGATGATCTATAATACCTTCGCTAGGTTGAGCTAACACAACACCAATGGCCATACCAGAAGCATCCACATATACATGAAAAGGTTTATCCCATGAGGGAAAGCACAAACTGGGCACGGTAGTAAGTTTCCCTTTTAATATCTCAAACGCGCACTACTGCAGTTATCCCCAATAAAATGTATCTTTCCCCTTCAGTAATTCTTCCAAGGGTGAAACAATTTTGGCATACCCTTTTATGATTTTTTATAATATCCTGTATGACCTAAAAATCCGCGCACCTCACTTTGACTGGTAGGCACTTCCAGGCCTAAAATGACTACAACATTGGCTGGATCAACTAGTAAACCTTCATTACATATTATATTTCCTAACAATATCCTAAATGGTGTAGCAAATATGCACTTCTTGATATTCAAAGAGATATTCAACTGTCTACATCGTTCAACAATTAAGCACAGATTGTCACAATGATCTTTCACAAGCCCATATACTATCCAATCATCTAGGTAGACCTGTAAGAAGTTGTGAATAAAATCATTGAATGCCTGAATAACTATGCGCGGGAATACAAAATACACATTTTTCAATCCAAAGGGCATCACAGTATAAGAAAAAATGCCCCATTCAGTAGTAAATGTTGTCTTTCTTAATCCTTCTGAGAAATCCTAACCTGATGATACCCAAAAAATCCATCCGTGAAGGAGTATATTTCGCACCCTGCAACTCCTAGTATTTCCTTAGTGAATGGCATAGGGAATGGATCTATGGCACATGCTGCATTCAAGTCCCTATAGTCCACACATATCCTAATCCATCCATCCTTCTTGATATTGATCACCATTGGGATAACCCATTTTGACTCATCAAGGGGCTTGATAATTCCAAATTTCAACATTTTATCAATTTCTTCTTTCACCTTTTCACGCAAATTATGATTCATTCTATAATGTCTCTTTCTAACTGGCCATGCACCATCCTTAAGTTTGATCTTCATTTCCCCAAGTGATCAATGCACACCTTTAAGTTTAGGATATTCTCGAGGGAATAAGTCCTAATAATCCCTGATTAACTCAATAATATTTTCTACCTCCGAGTCTGACCAATAATATCTAATTATGGCCTCCTTAGGCTCAACCTCTAAACCTATATTCACCTTATTTTTCTTCATGGGTTCATGGTAGACACGCATATCCTTGTCTGTACTGTCCAAGACCTTGCGCACCTCATGTGAATGTTCAATATCTAGGTTCTCAACTTCCTCGTCATCCATGAAGTAAACCATCTTTCCTTTCTCTTTCTTAAGGCAAGCACGTTCAAGTAATTTGGAGTCCATTTCTTTTTCCTTTTCAAAAAATGCTCTGAACTCTACCTCATCGAAAAATTCCTGAATATTCTCTTCTACATTTGAATTATCTCCCATAGTTAAGAACTTGACAAATTTTAATGCCTCTACTACAGGAGGTTTAGTTGAGAAGTAGTCAAAAGTCTAGATCATACCTGCAGTCAAATCTTACCAGTTTCCAGTTTCTCGATGTAGTTTTGTATATACATACCAAGCACGTGCACATCCTTGTAGCATAGAATACAATCTATGCACCCAGAGTGAAGGTGGTAATACTTCTTGTCCTACTGTCCAGAGTCTCTCACACTATTGAATGCGATGCTGAACAAGTTGATCACCATGATAAGTGCAGATTTGCATAGGTGCATTGTTCCTTATAAACCTAGTAGAAAAATCTATTCCAATTTCTTCCTAGTTTATAAGATTATCTTTGTGGACTACCCACCAGTGCGCTACTATCCCATGTAGTGTATATACTAACATATCTTTCCTTGTAACTTGATCTACCCACTGTGTTTCCATGGCCTTCAGAAAGGTAGGAAGATCTTATGTCCATGTATACCAAGGTACTGTGCTACCTATCTATTGAATTGAACAAAATCCATTCTTGATTGAAACCACACTTTTCACCTTGTGCCCTACTAATTCATATGTACCATGAGCCCAATTTTCATAAGAAATACTCGTAGTATCACTAATAGAGTGAGAATCCTCCCATAGTAGGATTCCTTCTTTTGATTGATCGTTGACCTCTGGGTCCTGAATAACACGTACAAAGACTCTATTTAAGTCCTCATCACTTAGAGGATCAACATAAGGTGTAGAATTACCATCTATCAAAGGTATCACAACCCTTTCCTCCTTGTTTTCAAATTTGATATACTCCTTATTGAATATCAAGTCAGCATTATTCACATAACACCAAGGGTGTCCAAGCAAGGCTGGAAAATTGTCTGCTTCTGCAAGTGCTAATACCTCAAAATCCCCAATGGATTTGGCCCCTTGTATAGTCATAGATGCATCTTTCAATACTACTATGGGAGTGGCCTTAGTCCTGTTTTCCATGAATAACACATTAGATGATGGCTGTAATTGAGGCCTCCCCATTTGTACCCATGCATCTAATGTCAACACATTTACTTTCACACCTGTATCGATCAATATGTTGCTTAGCAGCCACCCATCCACAACAACATTCAGAGTAATTTCTTTGTCATAGTAAATTCTATCAAGGGGAATATTTACATGCAGAATCTACCGTCCAGTTTCTAGACTTGCGCGCAGAGTGTTCCCTTTTAACCAACTTCCTAATAATGGAATAATGTTCTCCTAGTGCAACATCTTGCATACCTCCCGCAGATCATCAATATCAGTTTAGACTATCTATGATGCTTTATTTTTCTCCTTTAGGTACTATATCTCACCCTGAAGATTCCTTAGCACTTCCATGGTATCCTAGTAAACTTCTTTTTGATGATCAAGATCTGGGTACCTCGCATGAAAAACCTCCTCCTTGGTGTTTGTAGGCTTCTAGTGCAATGCCTCTCTCATGTGTGCTTCTTCAATGCGTGTAGTAATCTTCACTGTCAATGCCTCAAGTCCTTCTTCTATCTTGGGCATCCACTAATATTCTACCGTGTAATGGATTCTAGCCATCCCAATGCCTTTGTTTTCTTGCTTATGCTACTTACTCAAATTCTCATATAAGTCTGCGCACTCTTCATAGCTATGGTTCTTCCCATAGAAATAATATGTAATATTTTGAGGACATTCACGCCTATAGTGGTAAGGAGATCCACATGTATAACATGTTCCATGAGGGAACTCTCCTCTTCCTCCACCATGGCCTCGTCCTCCATATCCAGTATGATATCCACATCCCCTTCCACAACCTCCTTCAAAATGGCCCTTATTCCAGTCATACCACATTTGATTATGATCTCGATCCTAGTGCACATTCTTACCCTTAGAACTATCTATTATACTGGTCTTTTGTCTTCTAATGTCTATAGCATCCTAGATTTGACCAATCAACTGAAAATCCTCAGTATCATGGGTCGTTGACCTACAAATCTTGAAAAATCAAGATAAATTCTTCCTTATCACATGTTGTAACAAAGGATAGTGACTAGCATCATGATTCAAATGAAAAATTTCACAGTCCAATAGTAACAAGCGTATAGATCTGTGAGGGAAACTATCCTTGGTGTGACCTTCCACTTCACAATCTGTACACCAAGTTCATGAGCGCATTTCATGGGCTAAATTTTTTGATAGCTTCTCTAACTACTTTTCCATAGCTACAATCTATGCCTCTAGGAATGGAATAATTCCAGTGTCAATCCTCCCAACTTCCTCAGCATGAAAAGATGCTTTCAGTGCTTTACGCAGATCAATGTATGTCTTATGTGACAACGCCCTTCTAAAAGGTGTAATCAACCCTCCAACGAACCATTATGCATGTTGGCTAGCATGAATATCATAAAATATCTTAGATATACGTTTCTTAAAATGAGCATCATACTCACATAAACTCTCAGTAGTGCCTTGCTTGATATCTTTGAGCGCACTTATACTCTTTTGCTAAAACTCAGGGATATGGAACTCTTTCAAGAAAGCATCTCTCAATGCTACATACTCTACGCAAGTTTGATCAGGGTCAAACTTCCTATAACAGCTGTGTGCGCGCCCCTGTAATGTAGTAGCAAATTTACTTGCCTTTTTCTCAACAGTTATGATACCTTTAGCATGCCACAATATTTCACACATATGCACATGTTCGGTAACATCCTCTATACCTCTATATTCTGTAAGATGAAGAGACATCTCCATATAGATATTTTGTGGTTATTGTGGACCTTGACCACCTAATCTGGAACCTCCTATGTTCCCTCTGCCTCTAAAACCACCAGACCCACCAGAACTAGAACCACCTATACCTCCTGATCCACCACCTGTAGTTGGAATAGGGCCTATAGATGTACTCCCCTATGCTCCGACAGTAGTACTATATTGTACCCCTACAATTTTTGAGGTAGTTCCACTTCCAGAGGTGAATCTAACATTTTTTGTGCTCACATTCTGTGTGGATAATGTGCCTAAGAATACTCCTCCAAATGATATTGAATTCATCTATCCTACCATTGATGTACTTGATCCCTGACTTACTCCTACTTTTCTACTTCCTAAGTTAGTTTGTTGGTGACTTGTCGGACTAGATACTGAAAAACCAAGTGTAAAGGCTAGGTCACCAGGTGGATTAAGATGCACACTTGTGGAACAAGTAGTCTCTTCTGGTGCACTTCCATGTGAGGCCGAGAAGGGATCTCTATCATGCTTTCTAAGATGGGGGAGTTCCTGATGCTCTAGCTCCACGTCTTCTACATGAGCTATAAATCCTTCACGAGCCATCTCTCTCCTCTATGCCATACTCTCTGTAATGGAACACTACTTCTCTATCTCCCTCTCGCGCACCTCATTATACTTAATCCACCTTTACTATTTCTTTTTCTTTGCCGCTAGGTCTGCCATCTTAAACCAAACCTATTCCTGTTGTTACGCGTGGTGGAGTTTAGTTAGCCATCAGTTTCCTCTCTAGGTTCAAATTTAGCATTAAGATATTGATAGCTACTGGAATACCGTGCAAATATGTTCCTCTCGGATACTGCAAAAACTAGAATTCAGCTACCTCTGGGCAAGAGGACGTTGAAATTGAATATTCTAGAATATAATTGTTTAGAACACCCTGAAACCATGTATCCACCACACGAGTCCAGATTAGATCATCATCATAGAGGGCCTGAAATTATTCTTGTGTCCAGATAAGTGCACGATACCTCCAATTCTACTGAGATGCATAAGCAGTAAGCCACTCGTATATTTCTATTGGAAAGATAGAGAAAAATCTCTAATATAAAATATCATAGAGGTTCTACTCTACCCAAGTGCGTGGGTTAAACTCAAATCCACTACTGAACCATCATGCATATTCTTCCTCTAGATCGTGTATTCATTCCTCAATACTTGCTAGAGTTAACCAGTACATCTTCATCGTGAACCATCCTACAAACAATTGAAAAAGAGGTCCCGGCAATGGAACTAATGATGTAGCCTAGAATTTACCAGATAACATGCTAGTTATGCTGGCACATCACTCATCCTAGACTAAGTGCTCACCTGAAGCATGCAAAGGTACTACCTCCCTCTTTAGGGTTACTGTAACAAGATGTTAACATGATGAAGGGAGAAACATATAGATTCATAACCAATCCATCATTCTACACTTCCTACTATCCTCAAATATATGAAATAACAAGCTTTAAATGGTAATCATGATTGACTTAATAACATGTACTACTCAATTACATAGAACGACACTTAGATTCAGCCAATATCTTCCATATATTAGTAAATATAGAAGCTCCTTACAGTATTTTCAATCTATATCAATGCACGAATGAAACAGATACAGTAATTCAGTCATATGCGTATATTATCTGTTACACATACATACATCCAGCTCCCTGTCATATCTCTTGTTTTCTACCATGCAACTAACATCATATATATAGGGTGGGGACTTTCCCTTTACCACTTATCTATTCTAAAAATAGGTCACATGCTATTAATAGCCACATGTCGTTTACAATCATAGCCACACATACAAGTATGCTATCTATAGTCCTCTTGTAGTTAACTAAAGTGTCAATTTTATTCTCATCTCATCTTCATGCATAAACACTTTGAACCATTTCTCCAAATATAGACAATGCATGGCACACACATCTCTGCATCATTGATGTGGTTTACATGCCATCTTCCAAAAATAAATCTTCATTCTCAAAATCAGCTAATTCCTTAAATCTGAACTTGCCTTCCACGTGCGGGTCCTTCCTGTCCTTCCACGCACTTAGTTATGGGCCTTCTATTCCATGTGGACTCCTTGTGTGATTTTAGACAAGTATTATGTGATCAACAACCAACAACACGATGGAAACCACAATACATATTAGGATCATAGTCTCTTGGTATTTGATTAAATTTTTAATTTTTGTTACAACCCTGGTTATAGTTATAAAATTGGTTGGTATAACCATACTTTTTTTCCCCTAGATCGAAGTTTTGGTACTAGTTCAGGCCTTAGGTTTGAGCTTGTCAAGGAAGGGGATGGTTCACATTCACCATGTTGACTAAGGAAACAGTATTAGGGCCTCTTTGATTTCCTGAATTGTTGTTATTATTGTTATGATTGTCAGTGTTGTTATTTTTTGTAAATCTAGTGTTATTTATTTGATCAGTAACACCATCTGTGGTAGCACCATGATTACGATTCAATACCTTGGGTCCTTGGTTGTTGGATTTTTTTTTTATGGTTCACATTGTTTTGATTAGGGGACACCAATTTCCCATTGAGACCGTAAGTCTTACGCCCACTGTCAATTGTGGATTGGTCGATTCAAAGTGCACCCTCCAATAATTATTAATATCTATGAAAAGGAAACTTCTAGACTTCCTCCCTAGTCTCTTGATTGAGGGAATGAAGGAAGAGATCAAAAAGTTCCATTTGGTCCATGTTAGGTTCACTTATAGAGGAGTAAAGAAATTGATGCCATCTCTCAATCAAATGGGTAGAAGATTCAATTTTCTTCTACCTAATATGCAGAAACTCTCTAATACCTGTTTGAAGCAACTTGTTCATATGAAATGCTCTAATGAATTGTGAAAAATTTTATTTACAGGAATATATAGAAGCCTCAGGAATCTGATAGTACCAGTCTAGGGAAATTCCTCCAAGGATCTTGATAAATATTTTAGCTACTACAACATCGCAAAGAAGAAAATCCCTAATGGCAATAACATAGGCCTTGATATGAGCATTTGGATCTCCTTCCCCCTTAAATTTTTGAAGATCATGCAATTGTCATGGAAGCATGATACCCTGTATGGTAAATTCAAGAGGTTATTTCAAATACTCAGTATAATTACCCATTACATAGGATTCCACCATTAAAGCTCCTCAATGATGAGGTGGACGAGGAGGAGTTAGATAGGTTGCATTGTAGGCATTAGAAGGAATGTATAGAGCTCCTTGATACATTGTATAATGAGTAGCAAAGGTATCTGGGTCCATCTGGGGGGATTTGAAAACATATGCATGTAAGGTGGAAAAACACAAGGAAATGGGCTAGCGGGAATGAAACTAAGGAACATCACATTTCCTAATAGAGCGGAATTTGGGAACAAAATTTTGGCCAACCCTTATATAGGATAAGCGTGAGATGGATGAGGACCCATCCCTAATGTTTTGGAACATGTGAGAAGATCACCTGGGTTTTATTAGACAAGATAACCTTGTTGCAGAATATGTTGCATTGGTTGTGTGTTAATATGGGTGTATCCTTTGTTGTTGATTGGATACCCCATGTTCTACCCTACTGCATAGGTTGGTTGTGAAGGTTTGGCACTCTCTAGTTCTCTAATCCTCACTACTAAAGTGGAAATAACATCATGTGGTGAGGATTGAGTATCTTGTTTGGGTGTCTGTTCTGTAAGGTTTGGTTGAGAGGGCACATGACATCCTCTTATTAAGTGTTCAATGTTGTCATTCTTATATTCCTTTAAAATAGGAATATTAGGATAGGTTGTCAATACATTGTTATTGAACAGTTCTAAGGTATGAATCATAATCCTATATAAGCACTCATATATTTGGCAAATGGGATTAGCAATTCATGTGAAAATGTCACCTTTTGAAGATTACATGCCAATGTGATGTCTTGACAAAAATAAAGGTAAGGACTTGGTCCACTTGTAAGAACCATGTTTCTCAAATTGGGTTGAATGTATTACATGTTTAAATTTTTTTTAGCCTTCTATATTCTCACATGACTAGCAAGGTTTGAGATGTAGATTGGAGAGGCTTGCATATTATTTGTGTAATTTTCAATCCATCCAGAAAGAGAAGGAGATTGTTGTGGATGAACTTTGGTGTAATATCTATCAAACCCAATGGCCCACTAAATTCTCTACCAAACATATTTTAGGAAGTGTAAAATACCTACCAAAATAGGGGAAGAAATGGAAAGGTGAGGTAATAGCAATGAAAGGAAAGGAAATAAGAAGGAACTATTCCTTCACATTTGGTTCACCAATTTTGTATGCCTAAAAATCAACACATGATTCTAGATGCACTCAACCTCCAGAGTTCATGCTGGGACAACCAGGAATGTGCAAGGTTTCATGGAATTCTAAAAGGGATCTATAGGAGAATCAAGGACTAAGAACGGGTAGTTTGAATTCTTATGAACTTAGTTGGTGAAGAGGAAATTAGAGGCTATGTACGGGTAGTGTAAGTTCCATATGGTTTAATTTTTTGATTTTATTTGAAAATTAAAATACGTTGAAATGTTTGTTTTAACCAATTAAGAAAAGTAAATCTAACTTGATTAAAAGAAAAATGTGCTTTAATCTCTTAACTAGCTAGATTCATTCCTGATTAATTAACCAAAAAGAAATGAACAATTTAATATACTTGCTTGAAAGGGAATTAATTAAATAAATCTAACATCTACCTAATCTACGTTTTTGGGTTTTCTAGTTTATTGGAAATAAATAAATAAAAACTACACAGAAAATGAACATGCTTCTAATTAGATTAAAACTACTTCTACTCTAAAATGAAATAAACTAAACAGTGAGATAGACGGATGTGACTATTTCCCTATTACATAATAAATTAAATCTAATATAATTAAAACAAAGGATTTTAATAATTTGTAAATGTGGATATGATTTCCTCATGTTCTACCCCAAAATCACGGGAAGAATTAAAAGTTTCTTAGAAGGAATTTCTTCCCCTGAACTTCCCTGGTAAAACACTAAAATTCCTACAAATTCTTTCTACCGTGATGAAACTCAACAAAGTGCACAAAACATAATCTTCTTCAAACTTACTTCCCTTGCAGATCCATGGCGATAAGTAGGGAGAAGCTTCCAAGGGAAGCTTTTCTCGTATGCACATACAATCTAACTAATGAATTGAAACAAAAGCTACAAGTGATTTGAAAATGAAGAAATAAAAGACTATGTGCACAGTAAATTCCTCCAGATCCTTCTCAGAAAAATCCACATGGATGAGCTAAGAAGAAGTTTTCAACGGAAGCTATTTACAGGTAATGAAACTAATCTATGAATTCTAATTTCCTTAAAACAAATGTTTGAATTGATTACAAATTTAAAGATACCTATCGAAATAAAATCTCTAGGAATTTAAATACACCTCCAACTGAGAAATGTAGAATAGAGACAATTTCCAATGCTGGTTTTTCTTTTGTTGATCCCCTCAGATTCTTTCTAGTAATGATAATTTTGTGCACTACATGTGTGTATATAGGAAAGTATAATAAATGTGAAGTTGGTATCACATAAAGAAGATAAGTGAAGAGAATCGATTCAGAGTAAACTAATAAACAAGAAGCATATGCCAATAGCAAAATAGGTCAGAGAGTAATCAAAGAAAATGCAAATGACAAAACACAAGATTGTATCCTAGGAAACCCTATTCTGGGAAAATAACGGTGTAATTCGCAATTCAAAATAATCTAACTCAATGCTTATTGCATTAATCTTAACCGTTTACAATACAATAACGTACTTCCCAGGGAGTTGGTGCTTTACCCTACTTGCAAAATCCAACTATTTGTAGCAAATCACCATAGGAAACCGTCAAAGCGGTTAAATTACTAATACAATGGGTACCAGTAACCATGAGGCTAATAAACACCCCATAACGGTTCCCCATAATCTCATGGATTATGCCACCATCGATATGGTACATATAGATACAAATGTGAGCATATTTATACTCCTGGGAGGGAGAAATAATGCGATTTCAGAAAATTTTATCAAAGTCTTAAGCTAACGCTTGTGGAACTATCAGTGTACAGTACTCCTAGCGGTTATACAATACAACAAAATAGTTTCAGAACTTACATTCTAACAATGTTAAGGAAAAAATGATGAAAACAACTAAGAAAGTGGGAAAAGCTAGGAAATATATAAACAAGGTAAACTAATCTATAAGAACATGCTCCAAGTGAGAAAATTGGACTTTAATACATCATTTAATCTGGAAAAAATTTTATCATCATTGGGGATTTTTATTGTTCCAAAAATCTAGCATCGTGAAAATTTGGGTACATACATTCTTTAACCTAAAAGTAACGGGAGACAATGTGCTTATTGTAACTAGCGCAAATGCAATTCTAATACACTTTGAGGTGGTTCAAGGTATTGAGCCATGTTTCATCAAGCAGCTCAAGCTCTGCTAGTCTAGCCACTATGTAGTCCTATTTTTTCCAGGTAGTCTTTCAAGGAAATTCACAAAGAGGGAAACTCGGCCTCTAAGAGGATGATGGATTTAATGCCAAAGACAAGGTAATGAAGAGTTGCACATGTAGGTATGTAGATGGAAGTTTAGTAGGACCATAAGGTAGGATGCATTTGGAGATGCTAGTTGTGTCCTATCTTTCTAACCATTTTCTCCATAATCTGAAAAAGGGTTTTATTTCTAGCCTCATCTGTCCCATTACCTTGAGGGTAATAAGGAGCAGACAAATTTTGAAGAGTTGGCACACAACCTTCACTTTATTATTCTTTAATGATGTTTCATTATCAGATACAATAGGAGAAATTTCTTAATGACAAATGATGTGGTTCATGATGAATTTTGAGATCCAAGCACCTGTGACATAAGTGAGAGGAACAACCTCCACCAATTTGGTAAAGTACTTAGTCATGGTAATGATGTGTTTTTGGCCATCAAATGAGGTGGGTGTAATCTTTCCTATGAGATCGAGCTCCCATTTGGAAAATGGCCATGGTGTAGTGATAGGTTGTACCTCTCAAAATTTCCCCTCTTTTGAAAGTAAAAAAGTTGAAAATTTTGAGTTGACACCCTTTTATGATGTTCTAGTGAAGTGAAAAGTTGAGGAGTTAGTAAAAATTCATGTTTTTGGAGTCATTTTGGTGAATTGCGGGTCTGTTAGACATTTTTGTCCCTCATGACCCAAGTACTCCAAGCCTTCTATTCCCCAATCAGCTACTTTCCCCAAAAATCTTTTAACTTTCGGTTTTGTTAGAACTTTTTGGTCCATTTGTTCCAAGTTCACCGGGCTTTCTGTTCCCCGATCACCCGCATCAGCCACATCGGGTCCTTCACGTACTTTTGTCTCATCTGTCCCAAAAAGCATCTGGTGCATTCCATCCCCACTTTTCCCACATCGTGCATTGGCCAAATCACATCTTCACGTCCTTCACATCCCTCACATTTCCAAGTTCTTGGACTGCCCGTGCTCTTTTGACCCGCATTATCTGCATCACCTCGCATCAGACCCGATCACGTCTTCGCATCCCTCATGTCCCAAATGTACCAAAGACCATCCGGGCCAGTTTTTTCCACTTTTCCCAATTCTTGCCTTTTTGAGTCAGTGCATATGAATTTAATGCGCATTTATAACCTTCTCTCTCCTAAAAATGGCTATTTAATGGGACTACCCTCTACGCATTTTGCACACTGCTTTCTTGCTACCATTCGCTCAAATCCTTGCAATTAAGATCATCTGCTTGCGCTCCCATTCCCTTTGCATTTTTAATTACGAATTCAAGTTGTGAAGGCTATTTCTTTGTACGCTGCCAACATGAAGATCAAATTTCAAGGTCAAGAACATGTTTCACCACTTGAATCCTTTGTTCCCGATATTGGGGATAGTGAGGTTTGTCATCTAGATTTTGGTGATTTCTGGAGTAGGTTAACTAACCCTAATCCTTCTCCCATGGTGCAAATGATCAATGACAGTGGCCTTGCATTTGCTGTGGGTTTCCCGATCTTTGTACAATGTGCTGACACTGTGCTCGCCTATGGGGCTCACTTCAACCCTGACACAAAGGAATTGTCTAACATGTATGGGGAACTGATTGCTAAACTAGATGTTGTTGCCATTTCCATTGCTCTATGAATCCCAGAAGTTGAAGACTCCATTGTTATCTCTCAAGCTCAAGCATAGACTCTTTTCGAGTAAGACAATGATAAATACAAAGCAAGGATAGAAAATTCATGGTTGAAGAACCCTAAAAAGGGAGCATCCCGACTTTCCAAGGCATTATTTAGGGGTGATTTTAATGAAGAACTGTCTGATTTCATTATCTTGTTAGCCCATGTCATGGGATTACCCTCCACCAATGAATTTCACTTTTGGATGTGTCCGCTCATCAACATCATCTGCGAAGGTAGCCAGAGCATAAATTGGGAAGAAATCATTTGCATGAATTTGACAGAACAATTGTCCAATGTGCAACAGACCAAGAAGTTCTATATGAATTCTTATCTCATGTATACCTTAGCAACATATAAGTAATGGTTTGGTTTCACATACATCGTGGGTCAGAAGGATGAACCCATTTATGCATATTGCCCTCAGTTCACCCTTGAAACATACAACCATAACTTCAGGAGGGTGAATGATGCCTTTACCATGTATATTGTGAGGCTTTTGGAAAGTGATACTGCCAGAAGATTTTCTGATGAGGCCATGAACCTGATAGCAAAATATGGAGCTTTCTTCATTCAGTTCAGAAGATTTTTGTATATCAGGTTAGCTGGTTATGAGAACACGCCTCTCAAGCTCCCCATGTTTTGTAATGATAAGATGGCTTTGATTGAAGTATGCAGGCAAATTGGATAAGTTGCATAGAACCTGTAGAGACAAGAAAATCTCTGGGCTACATTTTCCTATATCCTTGGGTAATTACACATGCAAGACAACTTTGGATGCTCAAAACATAGAAAGGGCCCTCGCTCCCATCATTGTTCACTTCTTCAGGCCCAGGACCTGCTTTGATTTGAAGAAGTTCATTGAGCTAAATCTCAGAATTAATTATCATCACAGATCAGATACTGAGGACTACTGGGCCGATTGTGCAGATGACTTTGAAGCAAGGCAGAGACATTATGGTAGATTCTCCCTGTAACTGATAAAGGAGCTCAATCTCTACCAAGTTCCTGAAGGGTTCCATGATGATACTGAAGACTTGTGGTCTTATGAATATGATACATTGATCAAGCATACACCCTTGGAAGATTTGGACTGGTACAAGAGGGAGAAGGATGACTTGGCTGAGATTCTGGCCCCTGTCCTTATAAGAACCAAGGTCTGGTTTGACAGAAAGGTCTGAGAGCTTAAGAAGAATCTAGGTGAATCTTCCTCCAAAGATACTTCAACCCCTAGGAAGGAGTCACATACACCTAGCTCGGAGGTACCTACACAAACTCCTCCTCCTTCCTCAAATAAAGAACCTGAATCATCCACCCCTTCTTCATCTACTCAAGTATACCAAAAGAAGGTGAAAGAGGTTAAACAGGAGCCAATTGAGGAAGATCCCCTGTTAAAGCATTCAGAACTACCTTCGGGGCTAGAGAACGTCATTGTTCTCAGTGAAAGTGATGATAGTGAAGTACCAGTCCCTGCAGGAACTTCAGAAGCTACAATAGATAAAGAGAAGGAAGTGCATAGCACTGAACCTCCAAGTACCACTGATTCCTCTACCCAAGAAGCTCCAAATACTTCACTCACATCTCTACTGGAAGCAACAGTAGTAAATACTTTAAGTGCCATGAGTTCTCTTGCTCTTGGATCTCTTGCTCCTCCTTCTTCTTCCTCCACTTTTGCATGGGTGCAACCCTTGGTTGACAGTAGGAAGAGGAAACCTTCTTCTCGATTGACAGGGCCAAATTTTGATGTTGTGGCAGCCTTGTTGGGCACTACTCCTTCTGCTCCAGCAAAGAGAGCTAAAACAACTTCAAGGATAGTGATAGATGCTCAGGGTCAACAATTTCTAGAGGTAGAAAAACCTAAGGTTGATAAGGCAGAACAAGATCTACTAGCCTCTGATCTGGAGCTTTCTAGGATTCCAATGGGAGAATCTACCCCTGAGAGTGAGGTGCATAACCTCCAGGAAATAGTAACCAAGGTTATTGAGAGAGTTGAAAGGGGTAAACAAACTATAGAATAGCTGGAAGAACAAAATCAAGTTCTTTCTAGCTTCATCAAGTCGTTTTATGGCTAAGGACAAGGTTTTGGATCCTACTCCACTGGATTCCCTTCCACCCCCTATGCTCCTTAGTCAAGATGAGGTTCAAAGCATCAAGCATATACATAGGTATTCTACTTATGGGAGGGCTATGGAAGCTATGTTTAATGACATGATCATTGCAGGCTTGAATTTCATTGTTGAGGCCTTTAATCTCCATGAGAAGGTGGCTAGCCTGCAACAAAAACTATCCTCCTCAATTGCAACCATGGACAAGAAGCTGAAGCTTTAGAGTAGCTGCATATGGATCTTCACCTGATGGGACAGGCTGATGAAAATATATTGATGGCCAATAAGGTTTTTGATGATGCCAAAGACAACTTGTCAAAGTCATGGGTTTTCAGCGTGGAATGGAAAATAAAAGTTTTGGAGGAAGCTTTGGGAGAGTTGAGGAGCAGTTGGCAGAAGGGAGAAGCCTTCAAAACTTGTGTTGTGTCTGCTTTCAAAGATATTCACTGTCATCTTCACGATGAAACTTCAGGTGTTCCTTTCTCTCTCCAAGAAATTAAAACTCAGTTCAGGGCATTTGTTAAAGAAAACTTGTTCAAGGAGGAATCAATTACCAAAGATAAGATAAAGGAGATTTTCTCTCTTCAATCTACTATAGAAGAGGCTAATAAAGAATACCATGCACATACTGAGTTCGATAAGGACATGGAGAAATGTCTAGGTACTTGGACTCAAGCTACTGCCAACACATCAGTCCCACGAGGCAGAGAAATAGCTGAAGCATTGAAAAAGTTCAGGCAACGAATTCTCAAGTCGGTGGGCCCTCCTCAGCAATAAGTAGATGTTTTCCCTTCTAGCTTCTCCCCTCCTTTTTCTCAAATCGGGCTTATTGTAATTAATTAAGGGTCTTGTGTCAAGCACCTCCTTAATTAACATTTTAGTTAAAAGAAATAGTTACCAAGTGTAACTAATTTGTAAGTTATATAATGGGCTCTCTGCGCCATTCTTTGGGGCTGGAACTCTGTTTATTTTTTAAAGTGTAAAGGAGTAAAAAGCAATCAATACAAAAGATCTCTCTTTCTATGTCCATCTGGTCTTGTTCTTTCATTGCTATTTGTTAAAAGTTATTGAATCATTTATCTGTGCTACTTCAAGAAGCTTTGTATTCCTGTAGATGTAATCTCTAGAACTTTGTGTCTGTGAAATAACATCTTATTGTCTCAAATGCAAATGATTATGTTCCAAATAATTTCATTCTGGCATGCATAAGGAATTATTTTGCTATCTATATTTCTTGAGAGTGCCTTTCTGCCCCTTCCCACTACTTAATTCCTCTATCCTTTTGTATTGATGATCTGTTATATTTTAACACTTTCATGATATCCGAGTTCCTCATTAAAACTATACACTGTACATGTGTAAATAGGTTTTTTCCTTTAAATAAGGGAACCTCTCCCATTAAAGAGGAGGGACTTTCTATCCCCTGACTGTTGTTCTCTATAAAGTCCTTTTTGACGACCAACAGTTTTTGGCGACTCTACTGGGGAATCATTCTGATGTATTCCAGTTTTATGAACAATTTCTTGATCATTCTTTGATCTGGTGACTCTACGTTTTACTCGCGGAAGGAGGGCCCTTGGTATTGAATATTCTCAGTTTCAGATTTTGGAGCAGCAAGGTTTCCCTTTTCCTTCAACAGGAAGAAATAGAAGAGCTCGTTCAACAAGCACTCCTCCTGTTGAAGATAGAACCCCTGTAGGTGGTATCCCTCTAGAGAAACTCAGCCCTAATCTCCGCGCTTTGATTCTTGCTGGTGTTTCAGTTCCCCTTCAAGCAGTCTTTCCAAGGATGGTAGTTCCATTACCTTGGGGCCATCATGTTGGGCCTCTCACCCTTCCTCAACCTTTGCATGAGTTACCCAGGGGTAACAGGAAGAACTTCCCCAAGTTCAGAGGTGATGGCAAGGTGCATCCTGATGAACATATCGCAGCCTTCATAGTTGCATGTGGAGTCCTCGGAGTTGAACATGAAGATGTCTTGGTGAGGATTTTTGTAGAGACTTTACAAGATAATGCAGCAGATTGGTTCTATCACCTTCCTTCTGGAGCCATTACCAGTTGGACCACGATGAGAACAAGATTTGAGAACTGTTTCAAACCTGTAGAGGATGTACATGCTTTGCTGGCCCAAATTTCTCAAATAAAGAAGGAATCACAAGAACCCATGAGGGAATTTGTGGCTAGATTCAACAATTTGATTAACAAAATCCCACCAGACACTCAGCCTATAGATCAAATTAAAAAATGTTTCTTCCTGAATGCTCAATTACCTGAAGTTAGCTACGCATTGAGAAGAGCCAATCTTGGCAACATTGGCTGAGGATCAAAGATTAGTTGTTAGCGTTGAAGATGACTTGATTATGTCTGGTAAATTGAAAAGAGACCCTTCCAAATCTAGAGCTTCTTCTTCCTCCTCTTCCACTCCCAGAGCTAATACAGACCCATTAGTACAAAAGCTTGCTAATGACCTCATTGCCATCAAGAAACAGTTGGCTCAACACGCTCCTTATACAGATGTTCCAAGGAGAAACTTTCAGCCTAGAAATCATTTTCCTTCCTCTCAGACAAGGCTGGCAATTAAGGGGCCACCCATCAAGGTTCCTGTTAATGCAACCTGTGAGGTTGAAGAACCTGAAGATGAAGAGGTTAATGAAGATTGTGAAGAACTTGAGGAAGAAGCTGATGAAGAGATAGAGGAACTGGAGGGATCTCGAGTTAATTTCTTCACCACTGAGGGTGTTGATGAAGAGGATGATTATGATGAAGTAGTAGCAGATATGAATAGTGAATCATACGCTGTCATGACTTGGGAACAGACAAATAAATGGGAGAAAGTGATACAGCCTACTAAAATATCCAAGGAGCATCCCACGACTATCCCTGTTGTTGTAATAAGAGGAGCTCCTATTCCCACTACGTCCACACAAAAGGTGAGTTCTGTCTAATTCTGCTCTTCCTAATTCTACTGTTAAAACTTCTTCTTCTACAGCTCCTAAATCTGATAAGCCTAAGATTCCTAGTGATTATAGCCCATCCACCTCTGGATCTTTTGATATCATTGATCACCTTAAGAAGACAAAGGTTCAAATTTCAGAGGCTGAGTATTATCAAACCCATCCTAAAGCCTTTGCCAAAATGATCCACTTTGTCAATTCCCATTCCAAAAGCACCTCTAAAGGCCTTTTGCCTACTCCATCCTCTACACCCCAACCCAACCTTGTAGCTGCAGTCACCTCACCTAATGAGAAGATCAAACCGTTTTATGTGACCCTTCTTATAGCAGGCCATAAACTCAGCAACTGTGTCATAGATTCAGGAGCATCAGATAATGTAATGCCTGCCAAAGTAGCCCATGCTTTGGGTCTTACTCTCACATGCACTTATGGGTCTTGCTATTCCATGGAGAGTAAGGAGGTGCCCCTAGTTGGAAGAATTAAAGATGCACAAGTAGCTTTTGCTACTTTACCTGAGAAAAAAAGTCTTGGCTACTATTCTAGTAGCAGATATTCCTCCTTCATATGGTATGCTGTTAAGTAGGAACTTCTGCAAGGATGTGGGAGGAGAAATTCAAATGGATTGGTCACATGCCCTCATACCAGTTAATGGAAAAATGAAGAAGTTGTTGCCTGAGAAGCAATCTGAGTATATTGTACAAAAGATAGATGATCCCAAAGCACAAATACTTTATGAGGATATTGGGCATGGTAACTATATGATTATGTCTCCGGAGGAAACTCAACTTCCCAAAGAAGTACTCCATGATCCTAATGGTGTTTGGAATTTGGAATTTGATGGAAGTTGTTCCTCGGTTGGTTCTGGAGCTGGCATAGTGTTGATATCTCCTGAGGAAAGAGTTCATCCTTTCTCATTCAAGCTACAGTTTGAAAATACCAATAATATAACAGAGTATGAAGCCCTCATCCTTGGAATTAATGTAATGAAATAAAAAGGTGTCAAGAATCTTCTCGCTCATGGAGATGCAGAACTAGTTGTTAAACAAGTAAGAGACCTTTTCCAAGTTAAAAATAGAAGGTTGAAGCATTACAAGAATCAAGTTTGGGATTCTATTGAATTTCTTGATGCCTTCTCCATTGAAGCGGTGCTGAGAGAAAAGAACACCAGGGCTGATTCACTAGTTGTCTCAGGATCATTGCTAATACCTCACCCTGACTTCTCTCAAGATAAGTTTACCATTGAGATGATCCACAGGCCCAGTGTGCCTGATAATGCAAGTAACTGGCAAGTTTTCAATGATGATCAACATTTTCTTTCTTTCTTGGAGCTCAGGGATAACTTTGAACAATTGTACTTCGAAGGGAGTGACAATTTTCCTCGAGAGAGTGTATATTCCAACAAAAAGGGTGTCAAAGATGAAATAGATCAAGATGGGTGCATCAAACTCAAATGTAACAAGATTCCTAAAGGGCTGGTGAGTTTGGAGGAATTATTTGATAAACATGATAGGTATGTTAAGACTAAAGCTCCTACTAGGAGTGTGGTAATCCACTGAGTATGAAAAGGTTAACATTGGGAGCTCTACTGACCCTAAGATGGTGAACATTGGAAAATGTTGTACGCAAGAAGAAAAGGAGAAGGTGGTGAACCTCTTAAAGAAGTATAAGGATGTTCTTGCATATTCATATGAGGATCTAAAGGCTTTCCAACCAAAGGAATGCAACATTTCATTCCTCTCAAACCTGGGATTAAACCTTTCAAGAAAAAGCAAAGGCGATACAATCCAAAGATTGATGACACTATTTTTTAGGAATTGAAAGCTAAAATTATTTTTCCTATTCACCATTTGACATGGATTTCCAACATCATGCCTGTCAGGAAGAAAAATGGTGAGATTCGTATCTGTGTTGACTTCAGGAATCTGAATCAGGCTTCTTTGAAAGACAACTACCCTCTACCCATGATGGATCAAGTTTTGCAAGCTGTTACGGGGTCTGAAATGTTGTCCATGCTTGATGGCTTCTCAGGGTATAATCAAGTAGAAGTTAATACCACAAATCAGCACAAGACTGGCCTTCACCACCCTCTGGGGTACTTTTTCCTACAAGAGGATGCCTTTTGGACTCATTAATGCCGGTGCCACTTTTCAAAGGGCTATGGACTTGGATTTTGGAAGCTTGAAAGGGAAATGTATTGTTGTGTATCTAGATGACCTGACCATGTTTTCTAAAACTAGAGCAGATCATTTTCAGCACCTGGAAACTATTCTCTTGAAATGCAGAGAACATGGGATCTCTTTGAATCCCAAGAAATCTGTATTTTGTGTCACAGAGGGAAAATTGTTGGGGCATGTTGTCTCTAAAGATGGAATCAAAATCGATCCTAAATGAGTTCAAGCTATTCAGTAGATTCCTCTTCCAACCAGTAAGAAAGGAGTGCATTCCTTCTTCGGTAAGATCAACTTCCTGAGAAGATTCATCCCTGATTTTGCAGAGCTAACTTTGAATATCTCCCAAATGATGAAAGGAAAACAAATGTTTGGCTGGTCCTCTGAAGGGAAAGAAGCCTTTGAAGGTATTAAAAAGGCTATTGCTAAAACTCCTATCTTAGCATGTCCAGATTTTAGCAAAGATTTTATTATTTATTGCTATGCCACGGAAAGCACCCTGGCTGCTGTCTTGACTCAGAAAGATTCTGATGATCATGAACTCCCAATTGCGTTCATGAGCTACATTCTTAAAAATCATGAGTTGAAATACACAATGATGGAGAAACATGCTTTTGCAGTGGTTAAAGCTATCAAGCAGTTTCATTTTTATATTCTCAACTCTCATTCCACAGTACTTGTGCCTGATACAACCATCAAGTCAATTCTTACGCAACAAGAATTTGGAACTAAGAGAGGAAATTGGGTAGCAAAGGTTCAAGAATATGATATTGACATCAGACCAACCAAATTAGTCTAGGGTAAAGGCTTGTGTGAACTCATTGCTGAAGGAGCTGGTCATGAGTTACCTAAGGATGAGGTTGATGTTCCTATTGCTCTGTTTCTCAGCTTGATTGATGAATGGTATGCTGATATCACACGTTTTCTCACCTATGGTGAGTTTCCCTCTCATTTGTCTACTAAGGAGAAAAGAGCTATCAAGTTAAGATCAACCCAATATGTGTTGTGGAAGAATTCTTTGTTCAAACATGGGATGGATGGGAGATTTCTAAAATGCGTTGATAAAGAGCAACAGAAGAAGCTTCTTTCAGCTTTCCACGATCAAGCATGTGGAGGCCATTACTCATCTACTGTCATTGCTCACAATATTCTTCATGCAAGATACTATTGGCCTACCTTGTTCAAATATGCATCAAATTGGGTTGATAAATGTGAAGCTTGTAAGACCTTTATGGGTAGACCCAAGTTGGCTGCCTTGCCGCTTAAACCAGTTGTGATTGAAGAGCCCTTTCAACAATGGGGTTTAGATTTTATTGGAACACTTAATCCATCTTCAAGTGTTGGACATACTCATGTGTTGACTGCCACAGATTATTTTACTAAATGGGTAGAAGCCATCCCAGTAAAGAGTACTACTTCTGAAGTAGTATGTAATTTTATCAAAGAAAACATCTTGGTGAGGTTTGGTGTGCCAAACAAGATTGTGACTGATAATGCTTCAAATTTTTCTTTAGCTGAGATAATGGATTTTTGTTATGGATATGACATTTCCCTGACTCACTCTTCAGATTATTATCCTCAAGGGAATGGACAGGTAGAATCAACAAACAAAAATCTGGTGGCTATAGTAAGGAAACTGGTTAATGAATCTCAGAGGAATTGGCACAAGAAACTTTATGATGCTCTTTGGGCAGATATAATTACACCTAAAAGAGCTATTGGAATGTCCCCTTTTCAAGTGGTGTATGGTGTGGAAGCTCAATTACCAGTAACAGTGGAGCTACCAACTTTGTATTTAATGAAGGCCATTGAAGACACTAGCTTCAATGATTCTTTAGATAAAAGGATCATGTATCTTCATAAGTTGAATGAAGACAAGTTGCAGGTTGTTGATAGAATATATGTTCACCAGTAGAAGGTAAAATCTTTGTTTGATAAGAAGGCCAAGTCCAGGGATTTCAAAGTTGGAGACATTGTTTTGCTGTGGGATAAAAGACATGAGCCTCGTGGAAGCCATGGTAAGTTTGATTCTCTTTGGCTCGGTCCTTTCAAAATCAGGCACTTTGCTGGTGAGAATTCTTTCTATCTTGATTACATGGATGGTTCTTCTCTCCCACTTCCTTATAGTGGGTAGTACCTGAAATTGTTTAAGTCCTAGGTGAATAGGAGGTCTCTTTGTATATTATGTATAGGGTGTGTGTCCTTTCCCTTGCTTCTGGTGTGTTTCCTTTCCCTGTTTGTGTGTTGTCTTTTGTATTGGTTTTCTTTTGACTCCGTGGCCCAATGGATAAGGCACTGGTCTTCTTCCCCTAGCTTTCAGAGAGTTCTTGCCTTGTCTCATTCTTTTAATCTAGCCAAGTCATCCCCAGAAAGAGCCAGCTGTTGTCCTCTCAAAATTTCCCCTCTTTCAAAAGTCAAAAAGTTGAAAATTTTGAGTTAACACCCTTTTATGATGTTCTAGTGAAGAGAAAAGTTGAGGAGTTAGTAAAAATTCATGTTTTTGGAGTCATTTTGGTGAATTGCGGGTCTGTCGGACATTTTTGTCCCTCATGTCCCAAGTCCACCAGGAATTCTATTCCCCGATCGGCCACATTCCCTAAAAAATATTTTAACTTTCAGTTATGTCAGAACTTTTTGGTCCATTTGTTCCAAGTTCACCCAGGATTTTTGTTCCCCGATCGCCCGCATCGGGTCCTTCACGTACTTTTGTCTCATCTGTCCCAAAAAGCATCGGTGCATTCCATCCCCACTTTGCCCACATCACGCACATCGGCTAAATCACATCTTCATGTCCTTTGCGTCCCTTGAATTTCCAAGTTCCTAAACTACCCATGCTCTTTTGACCCACATTACCCGCATCACCCGCGTCAGTCGGATCATGTCTTTGCGTCCCTCATGTCCCAAATGTACCAAAGACCATCCAGGCCAGTTTTTTCCACTTTTCCCAATTCTTTCCTTTTTAAGTCGGTGCCATATGAATTTAATGCACATTTATAACCTTCTCTCTCCTAAAATGGATATTTAATGGGACTACCCTCTATGCATTTTACACACTACTTACTTACTACCATTCACTCAAATCCTTGCAATTAAGACCATCTGCTCGTGCTCCCATTCCCTTTGCATTTTTCATTGCGAATTCAAGCTATGAAGGTTGTTTCTCTGTACGCTACCAACATGAAGATAAAATTTCAAGGTCAGGAACACATTTCGCCACTTGAATCCTCTGTTCCCGATATCAGGGATAATGAGGTTTGTCACCTATATTTTGGTGATTTCTGGAGCAGGTTAACTAACCCTAATCCTTCTCCCATGGCAATATGATCAACGATAGTGGCCTTGCATTTGCTACGGGTTTCCCGATCTTAGTATAATGTGCCAACACTGTGCTCACCTACGGGGCTCACTTCAACCCCGACACAAAGGAATTGTCTAACATGCACGGGGAGCTGATTGCTAAACTAGATGTTGCTGCCATTGCCACTGCTCTACGAATCCCAGAAGTTGAAGACTCCATTGTTATCTCTCAAGCTCAAGCACAAACTCTTTTCGAGCAAGACAATGATAAATACAAAGCAAGGATAGCAAAGTCATGGTTGAAGAACCCTAAAAAGGGAGCATCCTGAATTTCCAAGGCATTATTTAGGGCTGATTTTAATGAAGAACTGTCTGATTTCATTATCTTGTTAGCCCGTGTCATGGGATTACCCTCCACCAATGAATTTCACTTTTGGATGTGGCCCGCTCATCAACATCATCTGTGAAGGTAGCCAGAGCATAAATTGGGTAGAAATCATTTGCATGAATTTGACAGAACAGTTGTCCAATGTGCAACAGACCAAGAAGTTCTATATGACTTCTTATCTCATGTATACCCTAGCAACATCTCAGTAATGGTTTGGTTTCACATACATCGAGGGTCAGAAGGATGAACCCATTTATGCATACTGCCCTCAGTTCACCCTTGAAACCAACAACCATAACTTCAGGAGGGTGAATGATGCCTTTACCATGTATATTGTGAGGCTTTTGGAAAGTGATACTGCCAGAAGATTTTCTGATGAGGCCATGAACCTGATAGAAAAATATGGAGCTTTCTTCATTCAGTTCAGAAGATTTTCATATATCAGGTTAGCTGGTTATGAGAACACGCCTCTCAAGCTCCCCATGTTTTGTAATGATAAGATGGCTTTGATTGAAGTATGCAGGCAATTGGATAAGTTGCATAGAACCTACAGAGAGAAGAAATCTCTGGGCTGCATTTTCTTATATCCTTGGGTAATTACACATGCAAGACAGCTTTGGATGCTCAAAAAATATAAAGGGCCGTCACTCCCATCACTGTTCACTTATTCAAGCCCAGGACCTGCTTTGATTTGAAGAAGTTCATTGAGCTAAATCTCATTATTATTTATCATCACAGATCAGATACTGAGGACTATTGGGCCGATTGTGTAGATGAATTTGAAGCAAGGTAGAGACATTATGGTAGATTCTCCCTGCAACTGATAAAGGAACTCAATCTCTACCAAGTTCCTGAAGGGTTCCAAGATGATACTGAAGACTTGTGGTCTTATGAATATGAGACATTGATCAAGCACACTCCCTTGGAATATTTGGACTGGTACAAGAGGGAGAAGGATGACTTGGTTGAGATTCTGGCCCCTGTCCTTAGAAGAACCAAGGTCTGGTTTGACAAAAAGGTCTGAGAGCTTAAGAAGAATCCAGGTGAATCTTCCTCCAAAGATACTTCAACCCCTAGGAAGGAGTCACATACACCTAGCTCAGAGGTACCTACACAAACTCCTCCTCCTTCCTCAAATAAAGAACCTGAATCATCCACCCCTTCTTCATCTACTCAAGTATACCAAAAGAAGGTGAAAGAGGTTAAACAGGAGCTGATTGAGGAAGATCCCCTGTTAAAGCATTCAGAACTACCTTCGGGGCTAGAGAACGTCATTTTTCTCAGTGAAAGTGATGATAGTGAAGTACCAGTCCCTACAGGAACTTCAGAAGCTGCAATAGATAAAGAGAAGGAAGTGCATAGCATTGAACCTCTAAGTACCACCGATTCCCCTTCCCAAGAAGCTCTAGATACTTCACTCACATCTCTACTAGAAGCAATAGTAGTAAATACTTTAAGTACCATGAGTTCTCTTGCTCCCTGATCTCTTGCTCCTCCTTCTTCTTCCTCCACTTTTACATGGGTGCAACCCTTGGTTGATAATAGGAAGAGGAAACCTTCTTCTTGATTGACGGGGCCAAATTTTGATGTTGTGGAAACCTTGTTTAGCACTACTCTTTCTGCTCCAGCAAAGAGGGCCAAAAAAACTTCAAGGATAGTGACAGATGCTCAGGGTCAACAATTTCTAGAGGTAGCAAAACCTAAGGTTGATAAGGAAGAACAATATCTACTAGCCTCTGATCTGGAGCTTTCTAGGATTCCAATGGGAGAATCTACCCCTGAGAGTGAGGTGCATAACCTCCAAGCAATGGTAACCAAGGTTATTAAGAGAGTTGAAAGGGGAAAATAGACTATAGAATAGTTGGAAGAACAAAATCAAGTTCTTTCTAGATTCATCAAGTCTTTGTTGGCTAAGGACAAGGTTTTGGATCCTACTCCGCTAGCTGCCCTTCTGCCCCCTATGCTACTTAGTCAAGATGAGGTTCAAAGCATCAAGGATATACACAAGTATTCTACTTATGGGAGGGTTGTGGAAGCTATGGTTAATGACATGATCGTTTCGGGATTGAATTTCATTGTTGAGGCTTTCAAACTCCATGAGAAGGTGGCTAACCTGCAACAAAAACTATCCTCCTCAATTGCAACTATGGACAAGGAGCTGAAGCTTTGGAGTAGTTGCATCGTGGATCTTCGCCTGATGGGACAGGTTGATGAAAATATATTGATGGCCAATAAGGTCTTTGATGATGCCAAAGACAACTTGTCAAAGTCATGGGTTTTCAACGTGGAATGGAAAATAAAAGTTTTGGAGGAAGCTTTGGGAGAGTTGAGGAGCAGTTGGCAGAAGGGAGAAGCCTTCAAAACTTGTGTTGTGTCTACTTTCAAAGATATTCACTGTCATCTTCACGACGAAACTTCAGGTGTTCCTTTCTCTCTCCAAGAAATTAAAACTCAGTTCAGGGCATTTGTTAAAGAAAACTTGTTCAAGGAGGAATCAATTACCAAAGAGAAGATAAAGGAGATTTGCTCTCTTCAATTTGCTATTAAAGAGGCTAATAAAGAATACCATGCACATACTGAGTTCGATAAGGACATGGAGAAATTTCTAGGTACTCGGACTCAAGATACTACCAACACATCAGTCCCACGAGGCAGAGAAGTAGCTGAAGCATTGAAAAAGTTCAGGCAACTAATTCTTAAGTCGGTGGGCCCTCCTCAGCAATAAGTAAATGTTTTCCATTCTAGCTTCTCCCCTCCTTATTTTTCTCAAATCAAGCTTATTGTAATTAATTAAGGTTCTTGTGTCAAGCACCTCCTTAATTAACATTTAAGTTAAAAGAAACAGTTACCAAGTGTAATTGATTTGTAAGATATATAATGGGCTCTCTGTGCCATTCTTAGGGGCTGGAACTTTGTTTATTTTTTAAAGTGTAAAGGAGTAAAAAGCATTAATACAAAAGGATCTCTCTTTCTATTTCCATCTGGTCTTGTTCTTTGATTGCTATCTATTAAAATTTATTGAATCATTTATCTGTGCTACTTCAAGAAGCTTTGTATTCCTGTAGATGTAATCTCTAGAACTTTGTTTCTATGAAATAACATTTTATTGTCTCAAATGAAAATGATTCTATTCCAAATAATTTCATTCTGGCATGCATAAGGAATTATTTTGTTATATACATTTCTTGAGAGTGCCTTTTTTCCCCTCCCCATTACTTAATTCCTCTATCCTCCCTTATTGATGATCTGTTATATTTTAACACTTTCATGATATCCGAGTTCCTCATTAAAACTATACACTGTACATGTGTAAATAGGTTTTTGCCTTTAAATAAGGGAACCTCTCCCATTAAAGAGGAGGGACTTTCTATCCCCTGAATTTTTTTCTCTATAAATTCCTTTTTGACGACCAATAAGATATCAATGTATCAGGGGAAGAAAAGACGAACAAAGTCACATACTAAACATGATTCTGGTATGTCGTGTGCAGGAACTCTGAGATGATCAATGAGGAACTAAAAATATATGGTATCTAGTGATAAGTGAAACAATGATCTAATAGTATCCATGGAATTTGCTAACATGTTATGTGCTCAAGGGGCCTATCGGAAGGATATCATAATAAAGTAATATTTTAGGTTGTCCACCATATGTTTATACAACACAAGATTCTCATATTTTACTTTATATTCATCATTCACTTGTTTGATGATGAGTTGTGAGTCGCTTATAACCTCAGCTTGTTTGATGTTCCATTTTATAGAGACTTTCAAACATGTGATGAGAGATTCATACTCAATAATATTTTTTGTACGTGGGAATTCAAGTTTAAAAGCTTGTGGAATAAGATCACCTATAGGGGTGATAAGGAAAATTCCTACCCTTGAGCCATTCGATGTGAATGATGCATCAAAGTATATTTTTTGGGTAGATTATTCTTAAATTTACAAACTAGAAGCATCTGGGAGATACATACTTAGGGTTTTCATTCTTGGTAAGGGTGCTTCTACTAATTGTTCAGAAAGTGATTTTCCTTTCTCATATTTTTGATGAACATACCCAATGTCAAAATCACTTAGTAAAATGATCCAGTTGGCCAACCTCCGAGTAAGTGTGGGTTTTCATAGGACGTAATTGAGTGGGTCAACTTTGGATATAAGTTTTTTCTTATTATTCATGAGATAGTGACACAACTTAAGGAAAGCAAAGAAAATAGACAAACATTCTTTCTCAATTAAAGTATAGTTGATCTCATAAGAGATCAATGTATAACTTAGATAAGAGACAACTATTTCTTTATGTTGGGCATCATACAGTACGAAGAGTGCACTAATAGAAAATTCAGCAGCAGAGAGATGTATATACAGAAGTGTTCAACTGGAGTGGGTGGTATAAGACATGTGGATTGGATAAGTATTATTTCAATTGGTAAAAGGATTGTTGGCAATTAGGACCCCAGTGTAAATCAACATCCTTTTAAGAAAATGGGTGAAGGAATGACATTTGTCTCTAAGCTCATATATGAATATGTGAATAGATTTGATTTTTCCTTGCAAGCTACTTAGTTATTTAAGGTTCTTAGGAGGAGACATCTCATTAATAGTAATGAACTTTTCTAGGTCACTTTCAATTCATCTTATAGAGATGATGAAGCCCAAAACTTTTCTAGAGATGACACCAAATACAAACTTCCCCTTAGTTGCTCAAATTTACGACAAAGGATTGTCAAGTTCTTTGATTGGGTGTGGGAATTTCCAAGGATATCATCCACGTAGTCCTCTACAATTTCATACAACATATCATGGAATATGAAACTCATTACACACTGATATGTAGCACCGACGTTCTTGAGGCCAAAAGGCATGACCTGATAAAAAAAGTGACTCGAGGAGTAGTAAAATTAGTTTTATATTGGTCCTATTTGGTAATTTTGATTTGATTATATCCATAGAATCCATCCATGAGGGATAGAATTTCATGGCTAGATTTTGACTCGAAAATCATGTCGATGTTGGGAAGACGAAAAATCATCTTTACAACACACTTTATTGATGTCACAAAATTCAGTGTAATTATCAATACCCACAAGTTTCTTATAGATGGGTACATTGTTGGAGATCTATTCTGAGTAGTCAATAGGTATGATGAAACCTACTCTCAGTAAAATTTTTAGCTCTTCTTCGACTAAAAGAGTGACATGTAGATGCATTTTACGTAATTTTGGTTTGATTGGTTTTTCATATTCATGTACACATAGGTTGTGCACTACCAAAGAAGGATCTGAGCCTAGCATATCAGTGTATGACCAGACATATACATCCATAAACTATTTGAGGAGGATAATAATGGCCTTATAATCATGTGTGAAAAGATAAGCCCCTAATTTGAAAATTTTAGGTTCATCCTCTGTGCCAATGTTGACGTTGATAGTCTCTTCAACCAACAGTTTTGAACTATCCTTCATATAAGTAAGATCAAGAAGGAGTTTGATTTTTTCTTTGGTTGGCATCTCAGGGAATTTTTACCAATAGAATGATCACTTGTATTATCCATGTTTGATTTTTCATTTTGCTTGTCCATAAGTGCCTCGAAGAGGTTTTCAATATAGTACATGGATTGTTTAATTTTGTTAGGATTTTTTGATATTTTGTCCTCCTCTTTTTTTACCATATAACTCATCCTCATCCCTGAATTACACATAGGAACCAAGGTCAATATAAAATCATTTCTTATGATCTTCAATAGGAATATCATCACATAAACCCATAAACTCTCCAATTTTCTCATCATTATGAAATAAATCAATTGGTATGTGTTATTTTTGGTCCCAACCAATGAGGGATGAGTGCACGAGGTTTAGTTTAGGAATGGAGGGGGATAAGGTAAAAATAACAGTGTCAGAAAATAGGTTCATGGAAGTAAGGTCTTTCTATAGAATACAAAGGGACTTTGGTTCACTATCACAATCCGAAGAGTTATCGTCCCATTCAAAAGAGGAGGCGTAAAATGTTATAGGTTGCGTTCCATATGGCTGGATACCAACACCAAATATATCCATTTTTTCATGTGTTGAAAGAGGTTCCCACACACCTTGTTCATGTAGGACACATCTATATCCTTTGCATCCCATAGTATACATCATCTTGTTAAGGATGACATATTCCAAGGATTGATAATAAGAATCCATGTTTTCATCAGGGGATTAGGATGAGTAAGTACTACTTAATTGTTCATCTAACAAGATACCACTAGGGGTGAATTTGTTGATAATGCAAGGCTTCAAAGTTCATTTTGGCCAAAATTTGGGCCTGTCATGTGTCTTGGGTGATAGGGGAAGGTTTGATACAATGAGGGCTTGTTGGAGATCATACTCTCTACAGTATTTATGAATTATTTTCAACTTACATTCTCATGTATAAAATGGGGAACTGGAGTTGGAAGTGTCACTAATGTGAGGATGAAGTGTATCTGGATTGAAATGAGAGGTGAGGGCCTATGATTTAAGCTCAATGTCCCATTTTGTAAAGGACATTCATAAGCTACTTGGTAATAACCAGCTAATGCTCCTCTCCTCCTTCTTCGATTTCTCTTCATGAGTTATTAGATCCATTCCTTCATCATGTTCCCTTTTTTTCCATCTGTTTCCCCTATTTCTTCTCATTCCCCCCTTCGAGCGAATGCCCACATCTCTCCTTCTGCTTCACTTTCAGTAGATAATAGTCCTGCTAAGAATACTAGAAACAACACTAAGTTAAAACTATATGTGGGCTCTAAGAAATCCAAAGGGAGACACACAAATCAAGCAAAGCTTCAAGAGGAAGCATTTTTAAATATAGATCAAGGAACACAGGGACTACTTTCCATCCCAAGTAGAGGTAAGCCAAAATCAAATAAATGAATATTTTCTCTTGGAATGTATGGGGATTAAATGCACCTCGGAAACAAAGAATCCTCAAGGATTTTAGGCTCAAACATTTTCTTGATATCTTGATGTTGCAAGAAACTAAACTGAAAGAGGAGGATACTCTTCATAAGTTTTGGGCTAATGCCTTTGTTGCTTCACAGGAGTCTGCTGGTAACTCTGGTGGAATGTGTACTTTTTGGAACTCAAAGGTTCTCTTTAGAGAATGTATCATTAAAACCTCCCAATTTTGGGGATGTTTTCCAAGAAATTGGTTCTAATATGGGTTGGATTCTTGTAAATATTTATGTTCCTAATCTTGAAAACTAGAGAGAAAAAATATGGAAGGATTTGTTGGACTTTTTCTCTTCTTGCAAACACCTTTAGTGGATTATAGCTAGTGATTTCAATACTCCACTGTATTTATCTCAAAAGCAAGGTGGAACTATGGAAGCCTTAGCTGAATTTATCAGATTGGGAGAATTCTTTGACAAAAGACTCAAAATCAACCATATCCAAATCAAATTAGATATATTTATTATCTATATGGATTGGATCGCTCACTATAATGATTTCTATTTGTAGGCTCTACCTAAGATAGCCTCTGATCATTACCCCTTGCTCCTCATGGCTACGTAAACTCAGTGCTCGAAAAATCCTCCCTTTTTCTTTGAGCTTCGTTGGTTACAAAATCATAATTTATAAATTCTTATCAAGGATTGGTGCATGACCGATATTAAGGGCTCAGCTATGTACATGTTTTCTAAGAAGCTTAGTTATGCTAAAAAAACTTAAGAATTGGAAAATACATTTTTTTTAGAGATATCTACATAAGGATTTGCTCACTCTGAAACTATCTTCTATCTTGGAGGATATCAATTCGAAAGGAAGATCCCCTCACCTCAATTAGAAATAAATTTCACTTCTTAGTGATTATCATAATATACTTGATGAGGAATAAATATATTGGTACCAAATATCCAGTTTAATCTGGCTTCAGCAGGGAGATCAAAATATGAAATTATTCCATATGAATGCTATGAAGCACAAGAGAAGGGATAAAATTAAAGAGTTTGTCACTATAGAGGGATCCTATCTGAATAAAGATGATGTGATTTCTATTGAATTAATCAAATACTATGCTAGTCTCCTCCATGCAAGCCCTCCCCCATGTGAAGAGAATTGTCAGAAAATTCTTCAACATATACCCAATTTGATCCCCGATGATATTAATGCCAAACTCACCCTTCCCAGGCTTCCCTTCTCGGTGGAGGAAATCAAGAGAGATGTTTCTGACATGAAAAGTGATAAATCATCTGGCTGGGATGGTTTACCTATGGTGTTTTTTCAAACCTATTGGCATATTGTGGAACCTGATTTGCATGATGTTATTTTGGAGTTTTAGCAATATGATCTTTTGTTAAGAGAGTGGAATAATGCCTTTGTTTCCCTTGCACCTAAATCTATGGGATCAAATTTGATTTATAACTATAGGCCCATTGGTCTTTGTAACACTTCCAATAAGATCATAACCACAATGTTAGCTTCTAGGCTTAAACCTTTAATGACTAGCTTAATTTTGGAACAACAAAATGGGTTTATTGGAGGTAGATTGATCCAAGGTGGCATTATTAATATTCAAGAAGTGATGCATTCTTATTATCTCAAAGAAACGACTAGTAGAATTATCAAACTTGATATGAAAAAGGTGTTTGATAGAGTTATTTGTCCCTTCTTACTTCAAGTTCTAGAGAAATTTGGTTTTGGGGACAAATGGAGATCTTGGATTTACAACTGCATCTTAACTCCCAAATTCTCGATTCTCATAAATGACATCCAACAAGGTTATTTTCCCTCCACTTGTGGAATCAGGAAATGGGATCCCCTTTCACCCTTCCTATTTATTCTCATGGAAAATACTCTTAGTAGAGCTTTGGAAACTACTTAAAGAGTTGGCAGCATTATGAGCATTACTACTAACTCCATGGCTCCTACAACTTCCCACAGTCAATTCACTGATGACACTTTGTTTCTTGGTATAGCTTCATTTATGGAAGCTAAATTTTTGAAATGAATCTTGGATTGTTATTAATCATCTTCTGGGCATAAGATTAATTTTAAGAAGAGTAGTATTGCTTTTATTAACACCCTTATCAATAGGCAGTGAAACATTGTTGATATCTTTGGCTGCATTATTATGGATATCCCCTCTTCTCATTTGGGTCTTCCCCTTTTCCTTAGAAGACAAATCAAGAGTCTTTGGAATCTGGTTATTGAAAGATTCAAAAATAAACTTACTGGATGGAAAGGTTCCATTCTCAACCAGGATGGAAAGCTATAACTGGTTAAGGCCACTTTTTAGAATCTACTGATTTATTTTATGTCTTTACTGAAAATGTTTGCCTCTATGGATTTTTCTATTGAAAAAATCCAAAAAAATATTCGTTGGTCAAGGTCAGAAGAACAAAAGATAATCCACTTAGTTTCTTAGAATGTGGTTTGTAAACCAACTACTCTTGGAGGTTTGGGCCTACGCAACATTGCTGATATGAATTCCTCCATGCTTGCTAAATTGGGTTGGGAAATTTCTACTAATGGAAAGAATTTTTGGATGCAAATGATGATCTCAAAATATATTTCTTTGGGGGAATATTTCTTTGCTGAATACATTTCAAATTGTTCATCTATTTGGAACTCCGTAAAAATCACTAGAAAACTGATACAGGTAAGCACAAGATGGAAAATTGGTAATGGTTAGATGGTTGCTTTCTAGATTGATAGATGGATTGGAGACAATGCCTTATCTATTGACCCTTCATGGGATCCTATAAGATCTAGGATTACTAGAATTTGCGGGCCTTTTTTTATAACTACATTGATCACTCCTCCTCTTACCCATGTTGGTTCATACCTAGCTAGGAAGGAGCGAGTTGTTACTAGTTTCAACTGATTGAAAAACTAAAGCTTTTTATTGTTGCAACAATTTTTTCTCGTCTTTTCTATGGAGGATGCTAGAATCTTACCACTCTCTACTTGTGGTTCTTTCTCTGTTAAGTTTGTTTATCTCTCCCTGCCTCACCACTCAAAGGGCTCTGCTTTATCTCAAATTTGGTTACCTCAGGTTATTCCAAAAGTGGGTTTTTTCACTTGGCTTGCTTCTAAAGATGCCTTCCTCTCCAACGAGAATATCAAGTGGTGGGTTTATTCCATCCCTATCAGGTATGTTCTCTATTTTAAGGCTCTTGAAACCTCTACCCACTTACTCTTTCTTTGCAATTTTTCCTTTACTGTCTGGAGTCTCCTACTTAACATGTTTTGAGTGTATCAGGTCTTTCCTAAGTTCATTTTGGAATCTCTCATCCAATGGGTTCCGCTTTTTCAGCACTAAATTGTTAATCTTTCCTGGAAACTTCTTCTTCCTCACATGTTATCGAACATTTGGAAAGAGCATAATAGGCATATCTTTAAAGAAAAAAATAGTAACCCCCAACAAGTCTTCACCTTGGTGGTGGCTGGTCTTCAATAAAAATTGAATTTTTACATCTGGAAAGAGCATAAATGTAAAATTTCTCTTAGCACGGATAGAGAGTGGTTACAGAAACTTCTGATACCCCTTTAGCCCCCCAATTCAGCTTCTTTAAGGGATAATACTACATGGACCCCTCCTCCTTTAGGTTGGTTTAAGTCAAGAATATTGGAGTTATAAAAGGTAACTTGGGTATCTCAGGTGGAGGTGCCTCTATTAAGGATGAACTGGGTCAATCGATGGCTGCTTCTACTTCCTATTTTGGTAAGGTTTGTAATCATAGAATTAAATCCCTGACTATTTTAAAGGGTATGGAACTTGCTTCTACTTTTAGCAGGATCAACATAATTGTGGAAATTGACTCCCTAAATCTGATTAACCGTCTAAATAATAAGGGTGTCACGAGATGGAGCATTAGTAGTATCATTTCTGATATCAGGCTTCTCCAATATCAATTCAGCAATGTCCAATATCAACATGTTTTCAGGGAAGGCAATAAAGTGGCTGATATGTTAGCTAATATTGGAGTCTCTCATGAGAATCATTAAACCTGGGTTAGGAATTTTCCCGAATTACTTCTAAAAGCCTTTAATGATGAATATCATAAAAAGAGTTCATTCATGCAAGTATTGCTCGGTCACTACTTATAATGATTACTTGAAATTCAAACTTAACCTCTTGTATTCTTCTTCCACTACCGATAGTGATCTCATTTATTATGATTTGAAGGATTTTCTTATTGATTTTATCTGTCACATGTAGGAAGCCAAGATCTCGAATTTTAAGTTTTTAATGGGGATTTTTAATCATAAATGGAAGCTCCCCTTTTGTTGGTGGGCACATGGCAGAGGGGGTTTGCAGATTTTTATACAAGTCCGCATTATTATTTTATTTCATATCATCTTTCTTCTCATCTTTTCATCTCTACAAAAAATGGAGGGTTTTCTAGTTCAATTCGATCTTGCTAATTGCAAAGATCTTAAGAAGGATGAAGTTGTTTTTAATCTTCTTGAGGAGAAGGGTGTTAGGCCATTCATTGAAAGGATTTTAGGGCATTCTGTCATGGTGTCAAGAAATATTTTATCTTCCTGGAAGCAAGGTAATGTGAAAGTGGGAAAAATAAATTTGAAATCACTGCCGAGAGTATTGTTTTTGCTACGGGGATTTCTAACGATGATGATATTTATTTTAAGAGGTTTTGAAAGTGAAAATGGTGGCCTTTCTGGCTAAGAGGAAAGAGAAGGTTAAGATTTACAAATTGGGATATGAACGGACTTCACTAAAGGAACATAGGGATCATGTTGTCAAGTAAGTTATGTGGTAATTTATGTTGGAGGGCACGTACAAGCCCATTTTTGGTCCCCAACTCTTCATTCTGGATCATTTTTGAAATGGTGTTAAGGTGAACTTAGCTAATTTTCTATACCAGTATTTAGTTTTTTCCATTCAAAAAGCTTGCATTGGTGAAGGTATTTTACTCCACCAAGGTTTACTTTATTTTCTCTTCAAACATGTTGTTATTGCCCGCACCCTTACCCATTTTCCCATTATTACTGGTTTGGCCTGCCGTCAGGCCTCCCCTCTACCTCCTCCCTATCCTACTCTTCACTGCCTTCATCACTTCCTTAATCCCCTGCCTTTCTCTAACTCAGAAGTCAAAATTATGAGCCACCATGATGTCGCTCTCTCCCCCCGTTCTCATTTGCCTCCCTCTTCTCCTCGCCTGGTATTTTCTCCCCCGGTGGTGGCTCCCACCCCCACTCATTTTTCTCCCTCGCTTGGTGCTACAGGTTCTTTTCTTCCCAAGCTTGGTGTTGAGGGTTATGTGAATGAATTTTTAATTCCCGAGACTCTGCTCGGTCTTAATAATTCCTACCTAGAGTCTCTGGTCCCTTTGGGGACTAGTGAAAAAATGGATTGCTCTGATGACAAGCTTGTCGCTGACTTGATGAACACAAATGATATCAAGGATTATGGCTTTGTTGCAGAGGATTTTGTAGAGGATGTTGCAGAGGATGTTACCAACTCCGAGGCTGATTTGGTCCATCGAGATGAGGCTGTCGTCAAGCTGATCCATCGAGTCTTTGGTAACATCAACAATGCTCTCAATGTTATTAAGAAATGGAAAGAATCTACTAATGATACCTGGGTACATCTCTAAAATGGTTGCATGAAATTTTTAAGTGTTGTTGAAACTCTTGCTGAAAACTCTGTTGATTTTGTTGTTATGGAAGTGTTTAATGATCTTAAGAATATTATACCTATGTAGCCCGGGGTGGGCTTATTTTGGTACTTTTCGGATTGTGGATATTTTTTTGACATTTATCTAGCTATAATTATGTTTAGTCTTGAATATCTATCCTTTTTGGGCCTTTTATAACATGGATGTGGATCCTAGTAAAACCCTCACTTTTTACCATAATCCAAAAATAACCAACTAATGCTTTGCAGTGGGAAAAGGGTTGTAGGTCACCAGGAATTGTAAGCTCCTGTCACTAATAGGAAGTATGATGATTTAACTTTGAACCATGGCATAGAGAGCATGAAAACAATAGGTGTGATGAAATTATTGTGGTTTTCATACAAGATAAGGCATCAATCACCTCAAATATCACCTCACACAAATCCTTGACTAAGACTTACATTTGTGCTGAAAATTGGAACTTGAAATTACACAAGAGATGAATGTTATCATTTCTAGCTATGTGGAGAAAAAATAGAAAATAATATGATAGTTTTTTTGGTAACGAATTCCCCTTGTTTTATATGAATTTGCAAGTTCTTGTCTTGGCCCACGAATTCTAGGCTCATCCCCAAGAGACAGTTCAAGCTAACTACCTTCAACATCAAAAGGTGTTGCTATAAATTGGTAGAAGTAACATGAAACAAGGATTTCCACTATAATTTTTTGGTATTATGATGGCATTCCATTCAATGTGGCATTAATTATGTATTGGGAGTCATTGGTAACTTGATGCAAGAACTTCAACTCATTCTTTTAAATTTGTACATAAGTAGTCTAAGTGTGCCAATAAGCCTTGTTTGTGAAGGTTAGAATCCATAAATAGATTCTAAATACATGTAACAAGTCTAATAAGGACCTATACATTTTATATATTCTCTATAATAATGTTTAAACAACTAGAAGATCTTAGTCTGCAGTATAGGTCAAGTTCATGTTTTCCCTCCAAAACCTCCATTTGAAAATTCAAAATTTTTAAGCCTTCTGGACCAAATGGAAGAGTGTAGAAGGTTTCATAAAAAATTTATTTTTACCTTGGAAATAGTAAATACACCTCATCATCCTATCTTAACAGCTACTCCCACGTTGGAAGGAGATAAGGAAGAAGTTTGTTGTGAGAAAAGGTCAAAAAGAGATAATATTGGCCTATTCTAAGGCCATACTAAGATAAATAAGTTTGTTATCTTTGTGATAGAATTAAAATATCAAGCTAATGAGTATGGAAGGATATATAATTGAGGTTTTATGAGTCATTAGTAGATTAGCCAATACTTTTTTTCAAGATGAATTAGTGAGAAACTTATGTATGTATTGGGTTCTTGAAAGGAGACCATGCATAATGAAGTTGCATGACTGTATGTGGAGAATAAATGAATTAAATTTGGGTGTAAGTCCCTGATTTTATGAACTCTTTTAATGCATATTGATGTTTTTGAATAAGTTTGATGTTGATCAGATGATGACAATTCATAATATTTACATTTTTCTCTGAATTTTGTCTTTTTTCTTGCAATTTCACTTGTATGTTTATGTAAAGCTTAGTGTGCATACCTATAAAAGCACGTACATAACTCAATAATTGAAGAAGAGAGTTGTATTATAGTGATAAATAACTAATTTAATTGTTTTGGGACTTTGAAAAACAAAGAAAATAAAATGGCCAATTTCTTCTCTATCGAGTTCATAGGAAACCTAATCTAGGAGGTGGAGTAAAATTGTTGTATCTCTATTATTATTAAGTCTTGACATGCACACTATAGAAAATATCATCTATAGATATGAATGTTTACGTTGGAAAAGGTTTTATGGACGTAGTAACAAGTTATTTATCGTATTTTTTGAAGGACGGGTGAAAAATCTGCAGGATGCCTAATTGGTCAAAATAAGAAAGAGAGATGGGAAAATTGTGTTAATATTTTATACTTAAAATTTTGTGAGATTATAAAACGCGATAAATGGTATCTCAAAATGTTTTTTATTTTTTTTATAAACTCCATATTTTTTATTTTATAGCCAAAACATATTCATTTTTGTGATTTTTGCCTAATTAGTGAAAATACAAAAGTGAACTCGGAAAAAACTTGAAAGAGTTGAGTGCTAAAATTTGGGAGCCTACTAAAATAGGATAAAGGGTGATAAAAAATATTTAAATTATTTTGGAAAAATTATTCTAGTGAAAATTAAGCCTACATTTTCTCTAAAATAGACCTAGTATACCTAAAGACCTAATTGGGCAAACGGTGACAGTTGAGTCAAAGGACTTTACTTGGGAATCTAATCTTGAAACTTTGTATAAAGCAATAACTCAATAAAGGGTGTCAGAATATGTGCTTTATTCCTCATGATCTTGTGCACTTATCCTAAACAATAATATTTGGATGAAAACAAGGCTATAAGAACTAGACCTAATTATAGGAGATTCCATGTAATTTGAAGGAGTGACATTGAGTTTTAGAGTCTAAAACTTTGGGTGAAGCTAAAATCCCATTAATAGTATCAAAAAAGGTGTTTATAATTTCCTAATTCCTTGAGAGTTGTTTTGAACAATAAGGTTTACAGTATTTCAGGGCTAGTAGCTCTTAACAAGGTTATGAGCATGAATGTGAGAAAATGAAGTCTTGTATTTTTAATAAAGGTCTATATGCATGATGGTTTAATACATTTCAGTATGAGGACATTGAAAAGATTCATTGGATCAATGTTTATGAGAAAGTTGGTGTAACACCCACACTAGCAACACGACTAAAACACAAATAATTTTTTTAACTTATATCAATAACACTTAATCTATCACTTGGGCCCACATAACAAAAACACAGTCCCTGAACCAAAACACAACATGAGTCACTTCATATGCATCTCTAAAAAAAGGAGATGACTATGCCAACTAAAAATTATAAAGGAAAAGTATAATACCGCCAAGCCATAAAACAACTTGTTAAGGGGAAATGGTGACAATAATTCCACTTATCCCTTTACTAAGGAAGGGAGACTATCCTTTGGTTCTTCCAAGAAGTCATGCAACCGCACATGAAAGCACACTTATCCCTCCACTAAGAATAGTCTCACCAACCTTTGTTTCCTCCAAAAATAAATAAGTAACCTCATACACCATAATAAAACCTATCCCTCCGCCTTTAGCAATGCAATTCCCCAACATACACATATACATATCATACTCATGCATAAAAGAACAAAACACATCGATCAAATGCACTTGCATTCCAAATAAAAACCAATTAGGTCCACAAAAGATTAGAATTAAGTGAGAGAGTGAAAATTACATGTCATCATATATGTGTCATGATATCAAGCCATCATACGAGGCTTGCAAGAGAGAGATCTAGGGATATTCTAAAACATTGGTATGGACTACCAAGCTTTCAATGGCTTGCAAAGGGGAATGGGTTCATTCCAAACCACTTATTGCTCCACTAAGGTATGGGGCGTAATTTCTTGGTTCCTCCAATAAAAATAAAAATGCATGCCACTTATCCCTCCACCTGGCTTATTCAAAACCCACTTATCGCTCCACTAAAACAAATCTCACATACTGTTACGTATTCCTCCTTAAGTTCATAAAATGTTTACTTTGGTTTTACCATTACGTATTCCTCCATGATGGCCCTACCTTCCCCCATACACACAAAACACTTTTTATTCCCACAATGAGCACTCAACAAGTACACGAAATATAAGAAAACCACATTACTACTAAAATGAGCAATAAAACACGTACATCCTATCAATTAATGGCAAGATAAAACAAGAAATTACAAGAAAAAGTGGGGAGAGTGAGGTCATTGACCATCACTATGCACATCTCATGGTTTGCACTATATTCAATTAAATTCTTTTGTGATAAACATGGATTAAGGGATATAGTATTCATTCAAACGCACGATCTAATGAATAAGTTAAAAATAACTAACACCATTTTCTTAAATGAGCATAGCACCATACAAAAGGATACCATAAGAGGGAAGTATGAAGAGAGGTATTTTCCCACAAGGTACACGGATGAATTAATTCACATTTCCCTTTAGATAAATTCAATAATTTAACATCATTTTTTAATCCACGAATATGAGTATAAAACAAGTGGTCATTCCGTAATATTGCAAGTTTCCCATTTATTAACATACTTAATCACCAATGAGACACTACTTTATTTTTATTTGTTATTTGATCATATTAGGGACTTTAGTTATTTTGGAACCATTCAAGGTGTATATTATCTTTATAACAATCATTCCAATATTTTGTCTCATTTACTCTTGTTCATATCACATTTACATTGTTACTTGATCTCATATTGACATCATTTTAGAACAACTATGGTTCATATAACACTTGTTATTCACTTAGAAATCAAGATTACAAGGAGTGTGATCTCGCACAACACTAATTACTTTTATTATTCTTATGCAATTTAAATATTAAATACACGTTACAATTAAGACGTTCAATACAATTTCATGTGTTTTATTGCCTTCTAAGTAACTATTTCTCTCGTTGGAAAACCATACATTAAAGTGTTTTTCACCAATAATCCTCATAAGAGATACACAATTTCTTAATTTCATTAACACTCAAAGGGGTCTACACCCTACTACAAGGTAAAACTTAGAGTTATCAAATATCCTTATCTTGCAAACTTTCACTTAACCCAAGGTATTTTGATACTTATTTCTAAGGCAACACTTTTATTTGTGAGGAGTAATAGAGTTCAAATGCAATATTTTATTGTGTTTATAAACTGACACTTAGAATTCATTCGCATAAGTTAGATCTCTCAACTAGACCAAACATTGGTGAATCCACCCCACAATGTCCTTACAAGGACTAGTTTTTAAACGATTGTGCCAAAGAGTACACTCATAAGGAATACAACTTACCCAATAAGTGATTAAATCTATGACATTTAGAGTGACGGTCATACTCACATGAAAGATGGCATGGTACACTGTTGGTTGGATATTTTTTCAATCCAAAATATGAGGTTCAACCACATTATATGGGATTAAATCCCTCCTCAAAGACAGGTGAGGCTGCCTGCTTATTACTAATCTAAAACACAACAAAAAACAATATATATCAGTATTCACACTAATCTAACCATTGGGGTTGGGATAGAATCCCAAAATCCACATTCACACGATTCAAAGGGGTTGCTTTCGTAAATGAATTGGGTCGGAAACTATTACAATGATTAGAAACACTAAGATGCTACACAAAGAATAGCTTAAGATCATGAACGTAAGAACAATGTCTTAAGAAAGATATATCCCACAACACAAAGTTTGCGAAATAATATCAACTCCTATTCTTCAAAATGATTAAAAGAAAACACAAAGTTTTTCTTCTTTCCAATAGCTCCAAATATTCCAAAAATATCGACCCTTTGGAATGCATAAGCATCCCTTATTTATAATAAAAGGAATCGAGAGAAAATAGGATAAATCCTAGAAAATAGTGTTCTTTAAAAAGAGTTCTATTTTGCTTGACTCTCGCGCAGGAGACCAAGTCAAAATTTGCTTCCTATGTGACGAAACAGAAATGAAAAAGACCTGTTGATTTCAAGATTGAAATGACATGAAACATCAAGACTTAATCTAAATCATCACCTTTCGCTCCTTCCTCTTTCTCTTCCTCCAGCTGAGCCTGTTTGTTCCGAAATTCTTGGAACTTTCGAATTATGCCTTGCATTTTGTTTTCGTCAGGCGCAGTGGAATGATCATTCAAAATTTTGCAGGTTTCATGGGTATCACTGGCTCTGCTGGGAAGCTTTTTCAATCTTTTTCTAATCCTTCTCAAGGCCTCCAAAGAATGTTCAATTCTTACAAACCAATCAATGATCTCAATACCAAATCCGTGCGTTGGTTCATGCTGAACAGACTCTTGGACTTGTTTGAAAATATCATCAGCTGATAGGATGCCTGAGTTTCCAACTGACACCTTTGGATAAATCTTCAGCAACTCTTCTTCCAGATCACTTTTGCCATCAATCAATTTATCCCTTAATTCTCTCAACTTACCGCAAGCTTCATTGAGAATCTTTACTCTGAACTTGATGGCTTTGGTCAGCTGGAAATGCTTATCCGTATGTGGGATGATGCCTTCTTCTACCAAGAGATGTGATGGCATTTGCTTTAATGCCTGGAGAGCTTCAAAAGTAAAATCAAGATGTCCAATTTCTTGAGAGAAATCATCATCCATCTTCTCTTCATCACTCTGAATGTTCCCCAAAGATTGATAGACTTCCATGACGCCTTGAATCACTTCCTTCCCCTGTTGGAGCAACCTTTGGATCCATTCATCAACCAACCTTCCTTTTTTATTAATCTTCTCAATCATATGCACTGATGAGAAATTGAATCTGACAGGGACAAAAGAAGATGGTATGGATTCGAGGGGTTTTGAGAGCTTAAGCAAAACCTCGGTCAACTGCTCCACTTTTCCTTTAAGCTCATCTCTGCTGTCTTTTGTTTCTTTCAACTTCTGGCACAACACGTTTGTGGCATCCCACACATCTTGTTGTGCCCCTTCTACTGTCACTCTCCCTAGAGCCACCCTGGTTATCTGATAATCAGAGGCTGTTACGTCCTCTTTATTTTTTTCAGTCGCGGGAGTGGCGATCTCTATGAAACTTATGCCCTGAAGCGTCCACCAAAACCCTTGAAACTGTTTTGGGTTTCTTGGCCGATTTGGCAGTAGGATCCTTGAGTGAGCTAAAATCAAAGGCCGGTATGGGTACAATCACCTTCCTCTTCCTCGGAGTTTGCTCGAGTAGCCATTGCGGCGTATCAGAGGGAGTTTCCACTGTTGTAGAAGCTGGTATCATACTCTCAAGGGGAGAAGGTTCTACTAGTGGAGGGGGAATAGTTACCAATGTGGTAGTAGATCCAATAAAAAGAGGCACAGGAGGGGGTGTGTTAGTGATTACTTGGGTCCTAGCAGAGAGGGGTGAGAGTCCAGAGAAAATACTGGCCATGATTGAAGAAGTTGATGGAGAATGAGGAGGTAGGAGTGGTTGTGAGGGGGGAGGCGCAGATTCAGACTCCAAAACCTGGGATGCAAGAGATAAGGTCTCTTCAGTTGGGAAATCAACAAATGATGAAACCAGAGGTTGGCTTCCTTCTTCTTCCAAAGTAATTTCTCCTATTTCTGGTGGTGTTGGTGATTCTGGCACATCCACCGTTTCAACTGGAGAAATAATTGAAGAGATTTCTCTTTCTTTTCTCTTTTTGACAAACTTGACCTTTATAGGCCCCTTAGAAGATTTTTTGTCCTTTCCTTTCTTAGAGGGCACCGCCTCTGAAGTAGCCAACTTTGAAAACTTATCATCTTTAAAACTCATTCCCCAAGAGGAGAGCCATGCTTTGGTGCATGCAAGAATCGGAGCTGATCTATCTGTAATAGAGGCTTTTTCACCGATCGACCAATCAATAGGTGGGAAAACATATTGATCTTCATTCAGTCCATCATAAGAGGGATCCAGAACACTTTCATTGTCGCTAGTACCTTCTGGTAAGTTAGCGAGCTCAAGTGTTTGAATCTCAGCAAGTGTCAATCTGCTATGATCCTTTCTATGAACAGCAACCTCATCACGTAGATCAATCCAGATGTCTTCTATGCTTGGTCTATGCAGGTGCAGAGTTCCATACGCCCTGAGGACTCCTCGAATGTCAAACCCGTCTCGGGGCTTCATGTGCTTCTTCAACTTGTCTTGAAGCTCATGGACAACATTCTTAGCTTTCACCACTGTCGAACAAGTGTATCTTCCAATAGAAATTGGGAAAGATACAGCAGCCTTATGTTTACTTTGTTGGAACTTGTGGAAATCCAACAATTGCCTAACCAATTCCATCAAGATTAGTTTGTCCCCTGGATATCGGGGCAGACGGAAAGGATCCCCTGGGTACATGACTACCCATAGATATGTGAACTTCTTGAACTACAAGAAGACACAACCCCACTTTGAAACCTCAGCCCATGCTTCATCAGATACTCTTGTTTTCCTCAGTTCAGGATTTAACTTGCAGATGTTTTCGTAAAAGAAGGCGTCATTCACCCTTCTGAATTGGTCTTGAGACCCTTTTCTTGTCAGCTGAGGAAAATACTGATAGACATGGTCCACCATCCTGTTTCCCTTGGTATCCAACCCGGGATAGTTCCTCATACCGGCCGCTGCATAGGTAACATATGAGGACATATAAAACCTTCCCGTAGACAAGACTGTTGTCATTTGGGAATCTATCTCATTACTAATGAGAGTGCCCCAATCAATTCCTTGTTGATTTTTCTTAATGGTGATCATGAATTGATACATCCACCCTTGGAAAACATTTGATTCGGGTAAACCAAAAACCTGACTCAACAGAGTGATGATGTCATTGATTTCCTGAATGAAATCACTTCTGGGGACAAGTCTCGGGAATCTGGAAATGGCCGGTTTGGCTTTGATCAGGAACTTCTTATTTACATGCTTGATACAATCTTCCTGATCATTATCCCAAGCTTTCTGAGCTGACTTGATATCTAACTCTCCATATTCTTCAAAATTGGGCAGCTTGAGGAGGTCATCAAAGTAACCTCTGTCCAACTTGATCACAACTTCTCCCACCTGGTTTCTCACAGAACGAGAAGCAGAGTCATAACTCGAAGTGCAGGCTAAGATGAATTCAGGGCACTGAGTGGACATAGGGAAACCCGCTGCAAGAGGTAAACCACTATCGGCTATCGACTTCATCCATGGAGTTTGGGAGGAGCTCTTTACCCTACTCCAGAAATCCTCCATATCTATATTTCTGAGCTCTGTATCTCGGATGTCATAATTGCAATCGATATAGGATGGAGACTCCACCTTTCTGAACTTGTATTTCATCCTTCCTGAATTTTCAGTCTTTTCTTGCGATGGACCAAGGTCTGACATGAGGGATTTCAAAGGAGGAGAGTTTCAGAGATCAGGATATGTTGCACACCGTGAAAACCCCGACCTACTGGAGATGTCGGAAAGGTGGAGAAACCTCACACACTGAGGAGGATGTCAGGGAGCCCAGAAAACCCTACACTCACTATTTGAGAAAGCCTGATACAGAGATGTCGGAGACTTGAGAAAACCCGGCACTTTGAAGATGTCGGAGAGATTTTGGAAAGCCCGACACGTTGAATTTTTTGATATACTGCGGGTTTTTGATACTGCACAGCACCCTGCGAAACCTAAGAAGAGGGAATAGGGTTTTTGTTGATTTTAAAACATGCAAGTTCTTTCTTCATCATTTATATCCAAACATATTTTAATTACAACAACATTCTGGGAAATAACACAAAGTGATAATTCCAAAGAGATAAACCCTAAAACATAAACCCGGTTTGAGAAAACAACCCCAAAAGGAAAAAGATAAAAACCCCACAAACCTGGTAAGAAAATGGGAAGAATTCCATACATAATCAATCCACAAAAACCATGAACAAAGAATGAAGAGAGAAATACCTTCAACCAGGGCAAGGAAAGATCGAAAACGAGAAATTCAATCGGGCACAGGTGAGTTTCAGGTTTTGAGGTTGGAGAAGCATGCGCGAAAAATCCACGAGGTAAAAATACGTCCGGTAAAAATGACGTGGAAATCTGCATATATATATGAAAATTTGCAATTAATACACTTCAGCTGGCACGTGCCAACCCACCCGACAACTCGGCATTAACGCCATGTCAGCATGCTCAGGAGATCTGAAAACCCGACACAAAGGTGTTTAGAGCAATTCGGGTTTCGGGTTTCGGGTTGCGGGAAACAATCGACATAAAGCATGAGGCTTAGATGCTTCAAAGTTCCGAAAACCCGACATGAAGGACTTAGGAATTCAGGTTTCGGGTTGTGGGAAACAATCGACATAAAGCATGATGCTTAGATGAAGGCATGTTCCGATGTTCGAGAAGGTCCGCAAACCCGACTCACCTTACTTGAAGCAGGTTTCGGGTTTCGGGGAACACAAGACATGAAACATTCAAAACACATGTTGTCCTGTCGGTGAAACCCAAAAACCCGATTATCTCTCATAAAGGTAATTTTGCAAAATCAGCTTAAAAAAAAAATCGTAGGGTTATCTGATAGTTTTGGCGTAAACTCAAAACTGAGATAACAGCTGGCTCCAGTTGGGGACTTTCTTTGTGATATCAAAGGAAGAGAACTCAGAATCTCTGGTTTTATCCATTGGGCTATGGAGTCAGAAAAGAAGAAAACCGAAAAAAAAAACAAACAAACAAAGAAGACTAAAAGCAAACACACGACATAAAATAAAGTATATACAATGCAAGAGAGCATCTTGCATTAATGATGGAACAACTTCAGATGTTGGCCGCTGAAAGGCAAAGGGAGTAACTCTCCATCAAGGTATGATAGATAGAAACTATTTTCACCACTCAGCTGATGAATCTTGAAAGGTCCTTTCCACAAGGAGTCAAACTTTCCGTGCATTCCTTTCTGCTCCCTTCTTTTATCCCAAAGCAACACCAGGTCTCCAATTTGGAAATGACGTTGCCTTGACTTCTTGTCAAAAAATTTCTTTACTTTGCTCTGATGGTCTGCAATGCGATCAACCACTTTGCTTCGTTCTTCTTCTAGCCTGGCTAGGTACATAACCCTCTTCTCAATAGAATTTTGAAAAGCCGCATCTTCGACTGCTTTTGCCAACTGTAAGGCTGGCAATTCTACTAAGATAGGAATCTCAGCATCAATCCCGTACAGCACTTGGAAAGGAGACATTCCTATAGCTCGCTTTGGGGTAATCCGATCAGCCCACAACGCATCATACAATGCTTTGTGCCATGTCCTCTGGTTTTCATCTACTAGTTTTCTAATTATGGTAACCAGGTTCTTGTTGCTGGACTCAGCTTGCCCATTGCCTTGGGGATAATAATCAGATGAGTGAGCCAAAGTGATGCCGAATCCATAGCAAAATTCTGTCATCTCATGTGACGAGAAATTAGAGGCATTATCAGCTACAATCTTGTGAGGCACACCGAATCTGACAATTATATTTTCTTTAAGGAACTTGCAAACAGCTTCAGAGGTTGCTTGCTTGATTGGTGCGGCTTCCACCCACTTGGTAAAATAGTCTGTAGCAGTCAGCACGTAATTATGTCTGGCACTGGAAGCAGGATTCAATGTTCCAATGAAGTCAATTCCCCACTGGCGAAAAGGTTCTTCGATCACTATGGGCTTCAGGGGAAGAGCTGCTAACTTGGGACGACCAACGAAATGTTGAAAAGCTTCACACTTGGACACCCACTCTGCTAAATCCCGAAAGAGAGTAGGCCAATAGTACCTAGCCTGTAGGATCTTATAAGCTGTTACAGAGGATGAAAAATGTCCTCCGCATGCTAGGCTATGGAAGGACTCTAACAACTTTAACTGTTGTGATTTATCAACACAACGCAGGAAAACACCATCAATACCTTTCTTGTATATTCCGTTATCCCACAAGAGGTATCTTGCAGATCTCAACTTGACTGTCCTCTTCTCCTTTTGGCTTAAATGTGGGGGGCATTCACCATAAGTTAGAAAGAAAGCAATATCCGTGTACCATTCATCATTTGTACTCACGAAAAGCACCATGGGCAACTCTGAAGAAGTATCTTGAGTCTTTTCACATTCTGCTTCAGCATGATTTTCTGCAATCAATTGGCATAGGCCCCTTCCTCGTACCAACTTGGTAGGTCTGATGTCCAAGTCGTACTCCTGAACTTTAGCTATCCAAGTACCTCATTGACTCCCCAGCTCTTGTTGAGTCAAAATGGATTTAACGGCAGTGTCGGGAATGAGAACGAGGGTATGGGAATTCAGCACATAGTACCTGAAATGTTTCACCGCTCGTACCACTGCATAAGCATGCTTTTCAATTTGTGACATCTTTAATTCATGTTCCTTCAATGGGCAGCTCATAAACGAGATGGGAGCTTCAATGCCCTCCCCGTTCTCCTGCATCAGGATGGTTGACACTGTGTGAGCAGAGGCGTAGCTGTACATGATGAAATCTTTTTTGAAGTCTGGACATACTAGGATAGGAGCGCAAGCAACTGCCCTTTTGATCTCATCGAACGCAAGCTTCCCTTCAGTACTCCATCGAAATGGAATTTTTCCTTTCATCATCCCAAGGATATCCTTAGTTTTATCAGCAAAATCAGGTACGAACCTTCTTAGGAAATTAACCTTTCCGAAGAAAGAATGAACTCCAGTTTTACTTGTGGGTAGGGTAAGGCTCTGAATGGCCTTTACCCTTTCTGGGTCAATTTTGGTTCCTTCTTTAGTCACGATATGACCCAGCAGCTTTCCTTCAGTCACTCCAAACATGGACTTCTTGGGATTTAATGAAATCCCGTGACGCCTGCATCTCAAAAGTACTTGCTCTAAATGATCATAGTGATCACTCCATTTTTTAGAGAAAACAGTCAAGTCATCTAAATATACCACTATGACTTTACCCATCAGGTCTCTGAATGCCAAGTCCATAGCTCTCTGAAAGGTGGCTCCGACATTGATCAAGCCGAAAGGCATCCTCCTGTAAGCAAAGGTACCCCATGGGGTTGTGAAGGCCGTCTTGTGTTGATCCTCCGTAGTTACCTCAACTTGATTATATCCTGAAAATCCATCGAGCATGGATAGCATTTCTGATCCAGTAACAGTTTGTAATACCTGATCCATGATAGGCAAGGGATAGTTGTCCTTTAGCGAAGACTGATTCAGGTTCCGGAAGTCAACACAAATTCAGATTTCACCATTCTTCTTCCTGACAGGAATGATGTTAGCAATCCAAGTGGAGTGATGGATTGGAAAAATAATTCTAGCATCTAACATCTTCTAAATTTCCACAAGGATAGTTCCTGAGATCTTGGGATTGTAATGTCTTTGCTTCTGCCTGTATGGTTTCACATCAGGCTTCAAAGGGATACTGTGTTGTACGTCTTTGGGCTTGAAGGATTTTAAATCTACATAAGACCAGGCTAACACATCCATGTATCTCTTCGAGAGTGAAGTGAATTTCACTTTCTTCTCAGGGGAACAACATTTCCCAATATTCACCATCCGAGGTTGATCAGACGAACCTAGATTGATTTGATCTACCTCCGATGAAGAAGCTCCTTCAACTTGCCTTTTGTTTTGAATAAAACGATCATGCTTGTCAAACAAACCCTCCAGAGAAACCAAACCTTTTGGTATCTTGTTGCCTTTAAGCTGGATAAACTCACCATCAACCTCTTGATATGGATCTGAGATAGTTTCACGGAAAGCTGATTCCGAACCTTCAAAGTACAACTCACTGAAATTGTCAGCCTTTTCTAGAAAAGCCAACACCTGTTGATCATCATTGAACACTTTCCAGTGAGTCGCATTATCTGGGATACTGGGATGGTACACAATCTCAATAGTGTACGTATCTTGCTTGAAATGAGGGTGAGGAAGAAGGAGGGATGCAAACACGGCCAAAGAATCAGCCTTGTCATTATAATCTCTCAAAACTGCCTTAATAGAGAATGCATCAAAGCATTCTATACTATCCCAAACTTTGTTCCTGTAGTGTCTCAAGCGATCATTTTTTACCTGATAGATTCCCTTGACCTAGTTGACAATCAGCTCCGCATCCCCCTGAACCTTGAGATTTCAAACTCCCTTCTGTCTGGCCATTTCTAATCCTAGTAACAGAGCTTCATATTCAGCCGTGTTATTAGTATTATCAAACTCTAACTTGTAAGCTGATGGGAAAATTTCAGAATTAGGAGATATAAGAACTACACCAGTGCCTGATCCGGTGATTGAGCAACTACCATCAAATTCGAGGGTCCAAATAGCATTGGGGTCTTCTTCCTTGACATCTACAGTGGGTATCTCTGAAGTCATGAAATAATTTCCGAAGCTAGCATCTTCGAAAAGAATTTGAGCTTTAGGATCATCTGATTTAGTTACCAAATACCTCGCCTGAGGTTCAGGATGGAGAACATGATGAACCCCATTGACTGGGATCTTGGCTTTGGTCCAATCCATATTAATCTCTCCTCTGACATCCTTACAAAAACCTCTACCCAAGAGGATACCGTAAGCTGCAGGGATGTCAGCAACTAGAATGGTCATTTTCACTCTCTTTTCTGGGAAAGCAACGAATGCGAACTGTGCATCTTTGATTTGACCAATCAAAGGAACTTGTTTGGTTTCCATAGAGTAACACCGTCCATATGACTTAGTCAAAGTAAGCCCAAGGGCATGGGCTACTTTTGCGGGCATAACATTGTCAGAGGCCCCTGAGTCGATGATGCAATTGCTGAGTTTAAACCCATTTATAAGTAAAGACAAATAAAATGGTTCAATCTTTCCTGAAGAAGAAGAAGAGGTCAGATTGTTCTGAGGTGGGGATTGAGTAGGATTTGGAAGGAGACCTTTTGAAGGTGATGGAACAGCCGCTTTACTTCTGATGAATTTGGCAAGTTTTTCAAACTGTTCAGGATTTGACTGAAGGTATTCTGCTTCTGACATTTGGATTTTGGTTCTTTTTGCATGATCGATAATGTCAAAAGCAGTATAAGAAGGGGTGATGGTAGGCTCAGTTCTAATCACATGAGCTTGAGCTGAGGCACTGATCTTAGGAGAAAGAGAATAAGGAGAAGTTGCCTTTTTGGTGACTTCTCTTTTCAGTTTGTGCTGAAATAGGAGTACCTCTCTTAACTATGGCTATGGGAGGTTCCTTATTCTTCTCCTTAGTGTTTTCAAGAGCTTTTCTTGGATTCTGAGATTGGGATCGAGTGAAGACAACAAATGAATGAACATCCGGTGCACATTCATCTTCATCATATTCCAAATACCCAATGCTGGAGTCGCCAGCCGAATCGTCATAAGACTCATCGGCATATCCTGAAGCTTCAAAAGCCTCTGGAGAATCTTGTTCTTCTGGTTCTTCCTCTTCTTCAACTATTTCTACTGCCGCATTAACAGGAGGAGCTTCAATTGCTAGCCTCGGTTGAGCAGGAGTTAATCGTGGCCTATCCCTTGCAGGCACGCCATTGTTGTTATTGAAATTCCGTCTAGGGATATCCCGATACGGAACATTGCTCACCTGCTGAGACATTTGCTTTTTTAAAGTGATCAAATCATTAGCCATTTTTTGAAACATAGGATCAGTATTACCTTGGGAAGAACCTTGATTTTTAGCCTTGGGTACATCTTTCCTGATCCTTCCGGCCAAAATGAGATCATCCTCTATTTCAATAGCTGTTGACTGAGCGACAGCCAAATCTGGGATAACCGACCTTCTTAATAAAAAGCTCACATCAGGAGGCTGAGCATTAATGAAGAAGCATTTCTGATTTTCCGGAGTCGGTACAACTATTTCTGGAATCTTTCAGATCAGCTTATTAAACTTTGCCACAAAGTCCTGCATGGGTTCATGTGATTCCTTCTTCATATGAGTAAGTTGAGCTAACAAGGCATGAGAATCTTCGGCTGGTTTGAAACGTGCTTCAAACTTGGTCTGCATGGTAGCCCAGTTTGTGATGCATGCATTTGGAAGGTGATAAAACCATTCAGCTGCTGCACCGTGTAACATTTCAACGAAGAGTCAAACAAAGACATCTTCGTGAGCTACTCCAAGGACACCGCATGCTACAAAGAAAGATGCAACATGTTCATCAGGATGTTGCTTCCCATCCCCATTAAATTTGGGAATGTTTTTACGTGATCCATGTGGTAACTCATGCAATGGTGGAGTTAAAGAAAGAGGACCAATAACTGCGCCCCAAGGCACAGGTTGTACTGCCATCCTTCTGAAAAGAGTGCGTATAGGGATCCGAGTATCAGACAAGAGTAGTGCACGACAAGTTGCAGATGCTTCTCATTCCATGGGGATCCGGTTTCTCCAAACAGGTGAAGAACTTCTTGTTCAGTTAGAAACAATGCTATTGGGGGACAGGCTGAAATTGTGCTGTTGTAGCAACTCAAAGAGTGGGTCAATTTCACCTTGGGCTCGGCGGGACCGAGTGAAGATCTTCCTGGCCAGCTTGAACTGGGAAAGAGACCTTGTTAAAAATAAGGCAAATACAGAGTCTCCAGACACCAAGAGGATAAGCTTTATACTATAAATCCGTATTCCCCAGCGGAGTCGCCAAAAACTGTTGGTTGGATATTTTGTCAATCCAAAATATGAGGTTCAACCACAGTATATGGGATTAAATCCCTCCTCAAAGACAGGTGAGGCTGCCTGCTTATTACTAATCTAAAACACAGCAAAAACAATATATACAGTATTCACACTAATCTAACCATTGGGGTTGGGATAGAATCCCAAAATCCACATCCACACGATTCAAAGGTATTGCTTTCGTAAATGAACTGGGTTGGAAACTATTACAATGAAAGAAGAACAATGGAAAGGAAATGAGAGAAACGTATTTTCTTTTGAGTAAACACAGAGCACGAAATAATCATACGGGCTTTAGATCATAAATATAATGTCTGAAATGATTAGAAACACTAAGATGCTACACAAAGAATAGCTTAAGATCATGAACGTAAGAACAATGTCTTAAGAAAGATATATCCCACAACACAAAGTTTGCGAAATAATATCAACTCCTATTCTTCAAAATGATTAAAAGAAAACACAAAGTTTTTCTTCTTTCCAATAGCTCCGAATATTCCAAAAATCTCGACCCTTTGGAATGCATAAGCATCCCTTATTTATAATAAAAGGAATCGAGAGAAAATAGGATAAATCCTAGAAAATAGTGTTCTTTAAAAAGAGTTCTATTTTGCTTGACTCTCGCGCAGAAGACCAAGTCAAAATTTGCTTCCTATGTGATGAAACAGAAATGAAAAAGACATGTCAATTTCAAGATTGAAATGACATGAAACATCAAGACTTAATCTGAATCATCATCTTTCGCTCCTTCATCTTTCTCTTCCTCCAGCTGAGCCTGTTTGTTCCGAAATTCTTAGAACTTTTGAATTATGCATTGCATTTCATTTTCGTCAGGCACAGTTGAATGATCATTCAAAATTTCACAGGTTTCATGGGTATCACTAGCACTGCCAGGAAGCTTTTTCAATATTTTGCTGAGCCTTCTCAAGGCCTCCAAAGAATGTTCAATTCTTACAAACCGATCAATGATCTCAATACCAAATCCGTGCGTTGGTTCATGCTGAACAGACTCTTGGACTTGTTTGAAAATATCATCAGCTAATAGGATACCTGAGTTTCCAACTGACACCTTTGGAAAAATCTTCAGCAACTCTTCTTCCAGATCACTTTTGCCATCAATCAATTTATCCCTTGATTCTCTCAACTTACCGCAGGCTTCGTTGAGAATCTTTACTCTGAACCTGATGGCTTTGGTCAGCTGGAAATGCTTATCCGTATGTGGGATGATGCCTTCTTCTACCAAGAGATGTGATGGTATTTGCTTTAATACCTGGAGAGCTTCAAAATTCAAATCAAGATGTCCAATTTCTTGAGAGAAATCATCATCCATCTTCTCTCCATCACTCTGAATGTTCCCCAAAGATTGATAGACTTCCACGATGTCTTGAATCACTTCCTTCCCCTGTTGGAGCAGCCTTTGGATCCATTCATCGACCACCCTTCCTTTTTTATTAATCTTCTCAATCATAGGCACTGATGAGAAATCAAATCTGACAGGGACAGAAGAAGATGGTATGGATTCGAGGGGTTTTGAGAGCTTAAGCAAAACCTTGGTCAACTGCTCCACTTTTCCTTTAAGCTCATCTCTGTTGTCTTTTGTTTCTTTCAACTTCTGGCACAGCACGTTTGTGGCATCCCGTGCATCTTGTTGTGCCCCTTCTGCTGTCACTCTTCCTAGAGCCACCCTGGTTATCTGATAATTAGAGGCTGTTACGTCCTCTTTGGTTTTTTCTGTCGCGGGAGTGGCGATCTCTACGAACTTATGCCCTGAAGCGTCCACCAAAACCCTTGAAACTGTTTTGGGTTTCTTGGCCGATTTGGCAGTAGGAGCCTTGAGTGAGCTAAAATCAAAGGCCGGTATGGGTACAATCACCTTCCTCTTCCTTGGAGTTTTCTCGAGTAGCCATTGTGGCGTATCAGAGGGAGTTGCCACTGTTGTAGAAGCTGGTATCATACTCTCAAGGGGAGAAGGTTCTACTAGTGGAGGGGGAATAGTTACCAATGTGGTAGTAGATCCAATAAAAAGAGGCATAGGAGGGGGCGTGTTGGTGATCACTTGGGTCCAGAGAAAATACTGGCCATGATTGAAGAAGTTGATGGAGAATGAGGAGGTAGGAGTGGTTGTGAGGGGGGAGGTGCAGATTCAGACTCCAAATCCTGGGATGCAAGAGATAAGGTCTCTTCAGTTGGGCAATCAACAAATGATGAAACCAGAGGCTGGCTTCCTTCTTCTTCCAAAGTAATTTCTCCTATTTCTGGTGGTGTTGGTGATTCTGGCACATCCACCGTTTCAACTGGAGAAATAATTGAAGAGATTTCTCTTTCTTTTCTCTTTTTGACAAACTTGACCTTTATAGGCCCCTTAGAAGATTTTTTGTCCTTTCCCTTCTTGAAGGGCCCCACCTCTGAAGCAGCCAACTTTGAAAACTTATCATCTTTAAAACTCATTCCCCAAGAGGAGAGCCATGCTTTGGTGCGTGCAAGAATCAGAGCCGACCTATCTGTAATGGAGGCTTTTTCACTGATTGACCAATCAATAGGTGGGAAAACATATTGATCTTCATTCAGTCCATCATAGGAAAGATCCAGAACACTTTCATTGTCACTAGTACCTTCTGGTAAGTTAGCAAGCTCAAGTGTTTGAATCTCAGCAAGTGTCAATCTGCTATGATCCTTTCTGCGAACAACAACCTCATCACATAGATCAATCCAGATGTCTTCTATGCTTGGTCTGTGCAGGTGCAGAGTTCCATACGCCCTGAGGACTCCTCGAATGTCAAACCCGTCTCAAGGCTTCATGTGCTTCTTCAACTTTTCCTGAAGCTCATGGACAACATTCTTAGCTTTCACCACTGTCAAACAAGTGTATCTTCTAATAGAAATTGGGAAAGATACAGCAGCCTTATGTTTACTTTGTTGGAACTTGTGGAAATCCAACAATTGCCTAACCAATTCCATCAAGATCAGTTTGTCCCCTGGATATCGGGGTAGACAGAAAGGATCCCCTGGGTACATGACTACCCGTAGATATGTGAACTTCTTGAACTGCAAGAAGACACAACCCCACTTTGAAACCTCATCCCATGCTTCATCAGATACTCTTGTTTTCCTCAGTTCAGGATTTAACCTGCAGATGTTTTCGTAAAAGAAGGCGTCATTCACCCTTCTGAATTGGTCTTGAGACCCTTTTCTTGTCAGCTGAGGAAAATACTGATAGACATGGTCCACCGTCCTGTTTCCCTTGGTATCCAACCTAGGATAGTTCCTCATACCGGCCACTACATAGGTAACATATGAGGACATATAAAACCTTCCCGTAGACAAGACTGTTGTCATTTGGGAATCTATCTCATTACTAATGAGAGTGCCCCAATCAATTCCTTGTTGATTTTTCTTGATGGTGATCATGAATTGATACATCCACCCTTGGAAAACATTTGATTCAGGTAAACCAAAAACCTGACTCAACAGAGTGATGATGTCATTGATTTCCTGAATGAAATCACTTCTGGGGACAATTCTCGGGAATCTGGAAATGGTCGGTTTGGCTTTGATCAGGAACTTCTTATTTACATGCTTGATACAATCTTCCTGATCGTTATCCCAAGCTTTCTGAGCTGACTTGATATCTAACTCTCCATATTCTTCAAAATTGGGCAGCTTGAGGAGGTCATCAAAGTAACCTCCGTCCAACTTGATCACAACTTCTCCCGCCTGGTTTCTCACAGAACGAGAAGCAAAGTCATAACTCGAAGCACAAGCTAAGATGAATTCAGGGCACTGAGCGGACATAGGGAAACCCGCTGCAAGAGGTAAACCACTATCGGCTATTGACTTCATCCATGGAGTTTGGGAGGAGCTCTTTACCCTACTCCAGAAATCTTCCATATCTATATTTCCGAGCTCTGTATCTCGGATGTCATAATTGCAATCGATATAGGATGGAGACTCCACCTTTCTGAACTTGTATTTCATCCTTCCTGACTTTTCAGTCTTTTCTTGCGATGGACCAGAGTCTGACATGAGGGATTTCGAAGGAGGAGAGTTTCGGAGATCAGGAGATGTTGCACACTGTGAAAACCCCGACCTACTGGAGATGTCGGAAGGGTGGAAAAGCCCGACACGCTGAGGAGGATGTCGAGGAGGCTAGAAAACCCGATGCGCTGAGGATGTCAGAGATTTGAGAAAGCCTGATACACTGAGGATGTCGGAGACTTGAGAAAACCCGGCACTTTGAAGATGTCGGAAACTTGAGAAAGCCCGACACTTTGAAGATGTCGGAAACTTGAGAAAGCCCGACACGCCAAATATTCTGATATACTGCGGGTTTTTGATACTGCACAACACCCTGCGAAACCTAAGAAGAGGGAACAAGGTTTTTGTTGATTTTAAAACATGCAAGTTCTTTCTTCATCATTTTATATCCCAAACATATTTTAATTACAACAACATTCCGGGAAATAACACAAAGTGATAATTCCAAAGAGATAAACCCTAAAACATAAACCCGGTTTAGAAAACAACCCCAAAAGGAAAAAGATAAAAACCCCACAAACCTGGTAAGAAAATGGGAAGAATTCCATACATAATCAATCCACAAAAACCATGAACAAAGAATGAAGAGAGAGATACCTTCAACCAGGGCAAGGAAAGATCGAAAACGGGATTAATTCAATCGGGCACAGGTGAGTTTCGGGTTTCGAGGTTGGAGAAGCATGCGCAAAAAATCCACGAGGTAAAAATATGTCCGGTAAAAATGACGTGGAAATCCGCATATATATAAGAAAATTTGCAATTAATACACTTCAGCTGGCACGTGCCAACCCACCCGACAACTCGGCATTAACGCCATGTCAGCATGCTCAGGAGATCTGAAAACCTGACACAAAGGTGTTTAGAGCAATTCAGGTTTCGGGTTGCGGGAAACAATCGACATGAAGCATGATGCTTAGATGCTTCAAAGTTCCGAAAACCCGACATGAAGGACTTAGGCAATTCGGGTTTCGGGTTGTGGGAAACAATCGACATAGAAGCATGATGCTTAGATAAGGCATGCTCCGATGTTCGGAAGGTCCGCAAACCCGACTCGCCTTACTTGAAGCGGGTTTCGGGTTTCAGGGAACACAAGACATAAAGCATTCAAAACACATGTTGTCCCGTCAGTGAAACCCGAAAACCTGATTATCTCTCATAAAGGCAATTTTGCAAAATCAGCTTAAAATTTTCGTAGGGTTATCTGATAGTTTTGGCGTAAACTCAAAACTGAGATAACATACACATAGTGTAGCCATTTCCTCATAGAAAGTAATTTAAATTAAGGTAATGGTCCTTATAGGACTTGTCTTAGATGAAAAACACGAAGATGATTAATGATATTATTTTATTTTCTTAACTATATAAGAGGTTTATACAGTGGACAAGGCTTGAATAGGTGGAGAGACCGCGATATGGATTAGGAACTCATTTTTATTTCAATAGTTTAGGAGGATAATTTCAAACAAACATTATGAATGTTAATAAGGGAACACACCAATTAGCATGTTAATTTATTTTCTAATACCTTTAAATCGCAAGTACAACATTAAAATATAAGTACATATCCATTTCAATACAGGCATGATATAACCAAATTTTATTTTATTTTCATTTTTCTCCTTTCAAAGTGTAAATAAATACAATTTTTCAAAAATACAATACATATCATCATTATGGAACTAATACCCATATTACAAAATATGTAAAATTTTAAAGTCAAAATCTCCTCACTATTTCTATTTGATGCGCTACCTACAACCTGTCAAAATTTTGTAAGATGGTCAGTGAAAAACAATGGCATGGAAATATACTACGATATTACACAATTCATGTTTCTAATTTTCCATTTACCGAAAGAGGGTTTAAAACCCACAAGCGAGGATCATGAGGGATGACATGCACATCAACAAACATGCAAACGACAACATGAAGAGATCTCAGGAGGAGCGAGCATCAACCGAATGTGCATGAAAAGATTTGAAACATGGGTAAAACCTAGTTAAGCCATAAAACTCTCCTCTATCTCATAAATCAAATGGGGTGTACATATAGGAGGTGTTGAGTAACCCCCAATGTTGCAATCATGACAACTCGAGTAGAGTAGGGGAGTTACATTCCCAGAATAGAAGTGTAACTCCCAATGACGCATATGACGCACTGGCACACTGATGCACTGATGCGTAAGAGAATCTCATAATGACCCTTAAATGACACATGGACCTATGATCTCACCTAAGTGAGATGAATCACCTAATTATGTGGAAAATAACACACACCAATACCCCCCCCCCTTCATCGTGACTTAGGATGAGGTGGAAAGTCAGAAACAATAAATGGGTCCCGACACAAAGCCTGAAGAGGTACCCATGTACAAGAAAAGGATCCCAAGCAATGAAGGAAAACCCAGTAGGAAAAACATCCACTACAAGAGAAAAAAACACACTCTCTAATCTAAGAAAGATTCCAAATATGGGTCCCGGCCATAGACGAGCCTAGAAAGGTACCCATGTACAAAGAGGCAATCTCTCGAAAAGAAGAAGAAGAGAGAAGAAGAGGGAGATGAGAGGAATGTAGAAGATGCCATGGATGGATGTGAACTTTGCAGCTCTAAGAGGCCTCCCAAAAGAATTTTGATGATGAGATCCTCTACCTCTAGATTGAAGAAGAGCCACCCACACCGAACTATGTGCCTACCCTTAGGAAGGACAAAAATGGAGTGTTGGAAGTCCGCCCACTCTGCAAAGGAAACCAAAGGTAGTAGCACGAAGAACTCTGAGTCTGGTCCACCAAAGTGTGACATACGTCTAGCGAGTGAGTGCCAAAGAACCGAAGGTAATGCCACATGCGTAGAACTGTCAGAGTGAAAAAGAGGAGCACCCATAAAAAGGATGTCCAAGTGATGTGAAGGGAACAAAACATCCTCCACAACAGAAAAGGTATCCATAGTTGAGGGTGGATGAATGAAGGTCTCTGGAAATGTGGAAGTGACATGATTCTCGGAAGGGGCACTCCCAACAACAGAGATGATGAACTCCTCTGAAAAACCTATAGATGGATGAGGGACCTATAGAGCATCACAAGTAGACTCTATGAAAAGACGACTAAGGTCAGGTAAATACTCGTCCCAATGAGGGGGCTCAACAAATAGAAGAGTGATGCGAGACATGTATAAGTCATGCAATGAAGGTAGAGGAGTGAAAGGGACCTTGCACACTGGAAGTGGAAAGGAGGTGGGTGTGATGAATGTATGAGACTGTATAGGAGACTACTTGATATTTGATGAGATGTGGGATGTGCCAACACTCTCTGGAATAGTGAGAGAAAGAGGAGAGAAGTCCTCTGTAATGCTCTCTACATCTGAACTGGGTGCACAATCCTCATCATCAGAAGTAGAACCAAATGATTCTATGTCAGAGGAACTTCCATCACATATAGAAATGGAGAAGACAACTGAATCAGCAATATCTATAATGGCGGCAGTATGTGAAGGGTCTCTATAGAGGGACTAAAGAATGCTCCAGACACAGTGGGGTGGATTTGAGTCTGCCACATGAAACCAAAGAGAATGAGAGACATGCATCATAATGTGACCAAAGATGTGGTTGCAAGTGTTGAGAAATTCCTCTAGATGACGATGATCAGTGGGTGCAGGAACTGGCCCAAGTAAGAAGGGTGAAAGACCCTCATGAGCAAAGTAACGTTCCATGGAAGCACGCCAGACTGAATAGTTCTCTCTCCTGGTGAGAAGTGGCGGAGGCTATAAAGTGATCCTACAATGCTCAATTCTAGAAAGAGCACTCTCCATGATGCAAAATGCAAGATGCACAAAAGCAAGACATCAGATTCGTCTGATAATGTGTTTGCGTGTGAAAGCCCAAGAGTACTAGTCAACCCCCCCAGAATGTGGTACTTTATAAAGTAATGTGTGTTTACAAAACTGACAATGCCATCACATAAAGTGTGAGAAATCATGCAACTTTGACTAAGGAAGCACTCAAAAAATGAGCTGCGAGTCAAAAGTTATGGCATTATTACGGTTCCCGCAACTGATGGAAAATACCATTAGACGCTGTAAACGCATTAAAAAAGTGCCCTAAATGGGTGTTAAGGGTATCATGTGGGTACTCGTTGGAAATGGCATCAAATTTTAAGAAAGGTTTATTTTGATTGTGAGGGGGGATTAGCCTCCTGCCAACCTCGGACCTTGCCCTCTGTCTTTGACGCTCGTAGAAAGGTAAGAGAAACAAGAAAAATACAGCCTTAAATTATTACAATGCCATGAATGTTTTTTTTTGCCCAAGCATAGAAAAGGTGATTGTTTTAACCTACAAACAAGACTAAAAGGGAGCAAGGATGGGTTCCACATTTGAAATGAGTTAGAAGACACCTCTGTTGGCAAGCTAGGCTGAGCAAAGTGGTCTAGCTGCTAAAAACAATCTTGTTGTCTGAGTTGGCAATCAGTTGTTTGAAGGTGGGTCCAACATTGGTGATTCAGTTGGAAGACCACATGTCAAAACAATCACCACATCTCAGAACTCTCACCACATGTTGGGTGAGTGGAAGAAAAGGTAACGGCTATGCGTCTGGGGCTGTGAAGACGTGTTTAACAGATGTTCCTTGTGTAGAGGTCTGAAATGGTCAAGCAGAGACATGCAGCGCAGATTCCATGGAGCTCCAAACACACAGTAGGAGGATAATATGGTAGGTAATGACCATGTGAAGGGGTCTCCTCCAGTCAGGTTTGAAACGGCTTGGGCAGACAACAAACACCACCACTCAGAGTATGTTGAACCAAGAAGGATCTGTTTAACAATCCAGTGTCAAGGCACAACCCTACGATTAGTGCACATATGGGCACAAGCAGAGATAGTAGACAGGTTCGTAGAGTTTTTTGATATTCCAAACAACACCATGCAGAAGGAGAAACACCTACAGCCAAAACTAAACGTGCACGAGCACAAGGCAGGTATAACACAATACAAACTGCCTAAACAATGCAAAGTTGAAGGTGATTCATAGGCAAAAACCACAAGCCAAGTGGTATGTTAACCTAGCCCATCCAATGCAGGGATCGCCAACATTTTGAGCCAACATGAGCGGCAAAGAACAGCCAGGGGGTGCAAAACTTCCACATTCAAATGAGTTAATGTTTCAACCAAGCACGATCCCACAGGTCGAAATACGTTCAAACGAGCTAAAAACAGAGATGTCGAGCCAACCGGTCGGTGAATGCAAGTAGTGAGTCGAACGAGTTATCAAGAGAGTTGAGGAATAACTCAGTTCCTAAAAACTGAGTTGGTCCTATAAAAAATAGCCCTCGAACCTTTCAACCACCAAAAACTTGCACTTACAAACCTGTAATTTTCTCTTAACCTGTACACACAAGGTACCAGCAAAACACCACACCCACAACACAAAACCAAGCGCGTAGTATGGAACCGAAACCCTTGAAACTGCATGAAAAAGCTGGAAAACCATGAACACCCAAAAACACAAACCAAGAACAACCCAAATGAAGGTATAAACACCTAAATCAATGCAAGAAGCACACGAATAGAATATCCATTACGACACACGCATGAGAATCTAAATATCACGTTGGAAGCCGAAAAACACATGAGCAACACCAAGGAGTGCATAGATCCACAAGATCCACTCTGATACCATGAAATAGGGTTTAAAACCTGAAAGCAAGGATCATGAGGGATGACATGCACATCAACAGACATGTAAACGACAGTGTGAAGAGATCTCGGGAGGAGCGAGCATCAATTGAATGTGCATGCAAAGATTTGAAACACAAGTAGAACCTAGTTAAGCCATAAAACTCCTCTATCTCATAGATCAAATGGGGTATACATATAGGAGGTGATGAGTAACCCCCAGTGCTGCAATCATGACAACTTAAGTAGAGAGGGGGAGTTACATTCCCAGAATAGAAGTGTAACTCCCAATGACGCATATGACACACTAACACGTAAGAGAATCTCATAATGACCCCTAAATGACACATGGACCTACGATCTCACCTAAGTGATATGATGTGGAAAATAACACACACTGACATTTACAATAAACTAAAACCAATTTTCACGTACAAGAGAGGTAAGAGATGCATTTTTAATTTCATTTCATTTTGAAAACTAGAGAGAGGAGAGAGAGAAATAACATCATTTTTCCCACAACCAATTTTCTAAAAAAAATCTACCAAATGAAGATCCATACAATCATATGTTAGTGTCTACAAGTTTTCCTACCAGTTATTTGACTTGATAAGGGTCCACGACAATGTTTTATCATTTTGCTACAAGTTTGTGAAAATGTCCAAATCAGCCAAAGTTGCTTTAAAAATGCATTTGAAAGATGATTTCTAATGGCCAAATGCACCACGTGATAAATTCTATACAATCTCCTATATAAAGGTAACCCATTAGAGTTGACAGAACTCAAATTTAGAAAACAAGGTACGAATGGTGACTACCTTCTCAAAGCAACCAATTGTAAATACATTAGTTGGACCTTGTCATACAATGACCAGAGGCCCACAAAAACCCCTTGGAAAACAAGCTCAAAAATTTATTTTCTCATAACTAAGGATTGGTAGTTCTTTTCACGGATAAATACTAGAGGTATGCAATGGTCTAATTCCATTTCTCCACCCAAGGTCTAATCTGCAAGCCCAAACCAAAATGAAATTTTAACTTTTAGTAGTGATCTAAAGTAGTAAAAAGGTAAATAGGGATCTTAGAGGGGTGGAAAAAATGCACAAATGAACATGAGAGGTCATTATAAGGTTCCATATAACACTCCACGTGATAGGGAACACAATCAAAACATGATTTTCCCAGTTCAGGGTTTGGAGAGGTGTTTAGGATGTTGTTAAAAATCATTTTTATTAACCTTTGCAAAGTAAACCATTGGTATGTTTAGTTGAAGACTCAAGTCAACTCGCCAATTTAGAAAACACGGATATCCAGTATTGATACCTTGGTTTTCCAAAATTCTTAGGATGTGGTTTGTGAGTATGGTTGATGATCAAAATAATCAATCAAATTGAGTAGGAAGAACCAGATTTTGTTTTTTGTTTTGTACTACGATTGATTTAATTAAATAGAAAGCTTAACCTAATTTTTATCATGATTTCCATTTCATTGCAAAAGGTAAATATTAAAATACAAAATTATGCAAGATAAAGATGAGAAAACCATTCATGATAGGGAAAAATTGAATCAGTATTGTGGAGTCTGACATTACACATCAGTTGCACTTACTTGCGGTGATCTACGACATATTAAAAGCTCCATTTTGAGTGTGGATTTCAACTATTATAGTCCATGAGGCACGCCTCTCAGAGGAATGTTATTGAAGGGTACACTTGCTTTCTTTATGCTTTTCAGGTGACTACTGGAGCTACCAAAATACTTCAAGTATTTTGTCAAACAAATCACGTCCCTTCTGAATGCTTCTACATTTTGGACTATTGGTCTACTAGAGCATAATAAATTACAACATCTAACAATGTTCATCTAACCTTATGATTGGAAAAAATGCCCATATCCTGCAATCTTTACAGTTCATGCAACCACATCTCGTTGAGGCATTTATCAAACAGTTTGCTCACCTTTTATAGCTCCAATCTCTTATTCTAAAATAGCTTGGGAAGATGCAGGAAATTATTGTGGAGTTGGATTTAATCCTACCAAATGCCTTTTCAACAAATTCAATATTTTTACATCCTAAAATCCCCTCAGTCCATCGATCATATTTCTTTTAGGAATTTTTTCAAATAGTTTGCATGTCAGTTGTGGGTGTCCATGAGAGCTTATTTCTTTCATGCATTTTTTCAACACTCCACATGCCTTGTCTTTGCTTTCCTTGCCTTTTTTATTTCTTTTACCCACTGCAACCAAATTTATACAATTTCAATGTCATACACTGCCAAACTCAATCTCTAACATTATGCAACAACCAATATAAGGAGGTGTTGGTCAAAGGTTGTGGAGGTAGGATTTGCACCTATCAATGCATTTTGTTTTGATGTTCCAAATCCCTTTTGAAAAACCCATTTTGTCCATATTGTTTTCCTTGAGGCATTTTGGCATACATTTAAGTGCCTTTCCCATGTGTCCACATTTGATACATGTCTACCTAAGAACTGAAAACTACAACAAACAACAAAAATCCTTTTCCTCTATGCTTTGATGGATGCACATGTTTTAAATATCCACCTAATTTGGCATAGGATTAGGAGTGTGTTGATCCAAAGGTTCCCATTTTGCATTGGTGGAAGGAGGATGTTGGGATAGATGAGGAACTTTGTCCTTCACCTTCAAAATGCATTTGCAATTACAACTTATGACAAATTTATTGTCTTTTTATCTGTCACGCCTCGTCCACTCCTAGCCCGCACACACGAGCATGTAATGATAGGGTAGCGATGCATGACTAGAGACGTATGGCAACACATTTTACCTCATCATGCGCACATGACAGTCACACAAATATTTCAAGAATTTCATATATTTATACCTTGGCATGTAATTTAAAAATTAAAATAAATACGTGACATTTCATAATAGGTGAAAATAAAGTGATGTGATAGAAATCACAGAAGTGTCAAAGGGCAACAGGTACACCTTCTTGGAGGGATGTTACAAATGACCCTAAGCATGCTCCAGAATGGTCAAGCATGCATTTTTTCCACATGTGCATGAGCCCCATCACTCCAACCACCACCCTTCCCAAATCAATTTCCACCCACTCCATTCACCAAACGTATTAACCCACCTTCATCAACCTTAAAAAATTTGTTTTTAATATAATTATATATGTCAACTACTCTACTTGAAATTATTATTATTATTATATTTTATTACTTATTTATTTATTTATTATTGGTCATTTTATCATCATTTTTTAAATTTTGCTTTATAACCTTTCATTTATTCACCTAAGCTAAAGGTGGATTCTTGCACCCTGCATTATTCCAATCCAAGTTGATATTTTACTAAAGTTGCAATCCATTAATATGCATACTTTTCACTATAGTAGTGAGAACACCAAGTTATAATTCTTAGCTTACTCATGGGTGAGTTACACAAACATAATGTAATAAAGCTAACATGGGACCAACTCAAGCTCAAGAAAGCAAATTTGACGACGCAGAAATGGGATTGACACATCAACTGACCTTATAAAATCTAGAAAACCACATCACCTTGTAATAAGGAACTCGTATCTTCATTAACAAAATTTAATGAAGGTGAGGCATTACATTCCTCGATGCGACACAACAGATAAAGAAAGAAAAAACATGACTACACAAGGATGATCATGCGGGACAACGTGAACATCAAACGAGTTACACTCCGGAAGCGTGACGAGGTTCCATGGGGGATCGATCATCAACCATGAATGTGCATGCAATGAAAGGGAAAGTGTATCATCACCATCTAATAGATCTGAAATAAATAACGGGTACAAATAAGGGGTGTTGTGTAACCCCCAGTGTATGTAATCATACCTCCTTGAGTGGAGAAGGGGAGTTACATCCAAAAAATGGAAAGTAACTCCCATATGACACATTCACGCACACTAATGCCTATGATGTAATGGAATATATCATAACCCCTACAACACCTAATATATATGACCTTTCCTAAGTGAGATGACTCACGGTGTGATGTGGAAAATGCACACACCAAAACCCCCCTTCATCATAGCTTAGAATGAGGTAGAAAGTCATAAATGAGAAATGGGTCCCATAAACTACCCCTAATGAGGCACCCATGAACAACACGGATCTCAAGTAATGGAGGAAAACCTAGTGGGAAAAACATCCACAACAAGAGATGGAAGAAATCCCTTAATAATATATGAAATATGCCTCAAATGGGTCATGGAAACTGAGTCCTGGCAAGGTACCCATTCACAAATGGAAATATCTCTGAAAGAAGAAGAAGAGAGGAGAAGGAGAAAAGAGGGACTACATAAGATGTGAATCCATAGATGGATTTGAGCTCTACAACTATATGAAGTTTCCAAGAAGAGTGTCGATGATGTGGTCCTCATCATGTGGAATGAAGAAGAACTAACCACACTAAAAAAAGTGCCTACCCTTAGGAAGGATAGAAATGGAGTATTGGAAGTCCCCCACTCTGTGAAGGGAGCTAAAGGCAGTGGTACGAATAACTTTGAATCTGGTCCAAAAAAATATGACATAGGTCTAGAAAATGAGTGTATAGGAACCAAAGGTAGTGTCATGAGTGTATAACTTTCAGATTTTCAAAAAGGAACATCTCCCGAAAGGATGTCCAAGTGAAGTGAAGGAAAATCAAAAACCCCCATAACAAAGAGAGGATCCAAAAGAAAGGGTGGATGAATGATGATCTATGAATGATTGGAAGTGATAAGAGTCTCAGAAGAGGAACTCCCAACAAAGGAGATGAAATACTCCTTTGAAACACATGTAGAAGGATGAGAAACTCCATGTATTGCATCACACATGGGTACTTTGAAGAGATGACGAACATCTAGTAGATAATCATCCCAAGAACGGGGGTCAAAAAATAAAAGAGTGATGTCTGATAGGTATGAATTTTTACATAATGTTCACTTTTCTAAATAAAACTTTATTTAGAACACACATTCAATGCCAATCAATCTCATAACAGATAACCATATGCAGCTGTAAATGACTCGGTGATACACCAATCTATTCATTCCATGACTCGGTTACCTACCGATCTATTCATGTTTCACTTTAAGTATTGAATACTTATCGTATACTTCATATACTTGGTTTTCACCCTAAACTGGGTACTGAGTGATCTTGTTTAAAGAACATACCTAAATATTTGTTACCAATATTCATCTGATATCATGTGGCTTTAAACTAGGTGACATAGGACAACGCAACCAACAACTTGTGATACTTTGGCCAAATATTTACAACATACTGTGTATGTCACTATTCCTAGATGACATACTCATCATTTTGGAATACGTCCTTCACCTCACTCCTCTGTTATCTAGAATGATCTTTACTAACTACCACCAGTCCACTTGCCTAAGGTTTAACCCTAGCCCGAGTTAGGAACATAGTCTATTATAGGAAGACACTCTCGATGACTTAGGTTAAAAGGGCATACTCGGTTGACCTAAGTCAACTGGATGTGCCAAAGTACCCTGAGTTATTGAAATTTACTCCCTATCCTAAACATGTTACTAACTTGACCTAGAGAAAAACTAAGTTCAAGTCCTTATTGTGTGTAGATCTAGATGATCAATGCAGAAGGGTGTTGCCACATGTCAACTGCAACGTTGTATCCTTGAGAAGACCCAAGTCTTCTTGAAGGTACAGTCCTGCAGTTGGCATGTGCCAGCATCCTACAGAAACTACCTCATCACGATGTACATACCCCAAGGAGGTTATTAATGTTAAATTAATTTTGATTATAAAACATAGATTACAACGTCTATGCTAAACCCTAATCCAACACTCCTTAAGTCCTTGTTCTATACTTGAATCCATTAAGCATTAAAGAACTTCCTTTAACTCATGATTGCTTTTAATGTTCGTTTATTTAGTTTAACAACAGTTAACCAAAATAGGACAACAATATCATAAGTTCCATTAAATATATCTTAATCATTCAAAGAAGGTGTAGCAACCAAATAGGTTCAACTAAGGTAGACTTTATAAGAAATGAAGTCTAACGTTTAACGATCATATCACCCTTCTTTGGGTTACATTTCATTTAGTGAGGAATAACCTTCCCCTATTTGATTAAGTGTTAGGGTTTGTCAAACCCTTCTTATTTTTCACAAACTCTAAAGTTCCATCACATATTCATTACACATTCAATACTATATTAGAATTGTTTTAGATAATATTGTTAACTTATGCAACTTAACAAGCTGCATCTTATTAAGGGAGATTAAACTAATTCCCTTTTATCTAACTTATCAAGTTTATCCGAATTAAACATATGACATATATGAATAATATCATCAAGATAGGAATTCCATCTTCTTCATAAATATTAGATAGTTTACACAACCAATACAAGTAAATCTTCAACATTCAAATTCCTCATTTAAAACTTTTTCATTTACAAGACTAAGTATTTCAGGCATGTTGTATAACAAACAACCTTCAATCCAAAAAGAATACAACTTTTCTTTTTCAATATAATTCAAGAATGAATCAAAACTCTTTACATAAGGTTCAAAATCAAATAACCCAATACAACATGAAAGTTCCTGTCTTCTTTAATCACTTACGATGTCCATCTGCAAAATTGCTAGCACGGGTCAGTTCAATGAACTGAGCATGATAAGCACTAAGCATTAAAGTAAAGTGCATTCCACTAATTGCTTCATTAAACAATTTTTCTTTTATGGAACAATAGAAAAACATCATGCACATAATCATAAGTAATAACATCTAGAAAGAAGTACAATTTAAGAAGTCTGAATTTACTTTTAAGAAAGGAACATATTATAATCTGCAACATCAGATTTATATCACAAAACTTAATTGATCCTAACAATCACTTTTATAGTCTATAAGTCTTGTCATTCAATTATTCCCTAACCCATAGAAATACACATTCATCTTTACCAAGCAACAAATGAAGTTAGTTACAACATAACTCCTAATAGTATGCTTCATCTTTCCATATAAATCCAAGAAGAGAATTCGATACATACCTATTCCTCAGACACAATTCATCTAAAGAAAAGAATAAGGTTTAGTACTCACATCATTGCCTCAGTCAAAGATATTAATAAAAGGAGCTCACAAATAAGATGCAATAACCAACAAGAATCCCAATTTCGGCTCCAGCAGAATAAAAACAGTTCCACAGAAAGTCTTACAAACTTCAGTATCTTTGTAGTTTATACTTCAAAAGGTCTAAGTAACCAACTTACTAAAAATCCAAGCTATACCTGAATAAAATAAGTCTCTTACCAATCCCTAGGAAAATTCCCATCTCGGGAGAGAATCAATAAAAGAGAAGTTCAGAAATGAACTTATCAGTCAATCCTACAAAAAAAGTTTCCAAACCACAGAGGGCCCAATCCAAATTTCATTTCATTTATACTATGAAATGAAATTCATTATCTATAAACAAACTTAGAAATTATCTAACTAGTTCCCAAAGGAGAATTCAAACCGAATGCACAGTCAAAGCAAGCACATAACCCACTTCCATGCAAACCTTCCAATGAAGACCTATTCTCATTCACCTAGCTCAAATCCAACATCAAATCTCAGAAGAAAAACACAGTACAGTCACGAACTGTAGAATGTTCCCAAAAGAGTATAATTCTTTCTCTTAAATATATGGTGGTTCAACAATGATACAATAATGGAGTAAAAGTCTTCCATTTGAAAAATATTAAAAGTCACAACAACTCTCAACTCAAAAACTGAATTCCATTACCAACATTAACAACAAACTGTAAATGAGAAGGCAGTTCGAAATCCCAAGCAAGAGCCACATTACCAACATCTAGGTAAGTGATACAGTAACTTTTCGAACCACATACAAAATAACAGGTTTAAAACTTAGCATTCTATAAAAACCCACGACTCAGATGGAAGTAAGAATTAAATAATTTTCTAAGACAAGTTCTGTCCCACCTTCTTCCAACTCGACTGAACAAAATGACCACAACCCTCTATAGTTCCTTTAAAAATCATATGACAGGTAGGGATCGTTCAACATAAAGGAATAAAAATGAAATAATAGTAATTCCCATAAACCTCTTTTATTGATACGCCTTCCCAAAGCGGGCCATTATTCCAATTTGTTTATATCAAAAGATTTAAATAGTCAAGTTCAAGAACACAATGTGGTCTTAAAGGCTGAAATCATACAACTGTTCAACATTAAAAATCAAAACAAAGGAGCTCTCAAATAAGTTACATGGTCCATCATCTAACCAACCAAAACTCACAAGGCTCCCTTCCAGTAAACGGTATTAAAAGGAGACAGAAGATTTACAGTCCTTAATACCTACTAAACTTCTACTCAGAATACCTGTACAAGGTTAAAGACGTCGAATCAAAACGAGATCCGAAATGACCAACAATGGAAAAACCTGTACCAAGTTAAATACGAGTTTAAAACAGAATCCCATGGCCCTAATAAAAGCTCAGAATATACACCAACACCCATTTACAGGTTCAAGCCTTCACGCTCTCCCTAAGGGAGGATAAAACTTCAATTCAAAACTCGAGTACAGAACACAACATTTCAACTTAACATCAAGTTCAGTATTCAAGAACTAAATAGTGGTACAGTCGTTGAATACGAAAATTCAACCAATCGATTCAGAACTTCACATAGTTCCTACACAGTCCCAAAACAAACACAGGCTCTCAACAAAACTCAAAACAAATCTCAAGCTTCATTACGAGTTTAGAGCAACTACAGAGTCCCACTTCAACTCAAGAAACACATGACTGAATAGAGATTCAGAACCCAACAAGCAACTAGTTAGCTCTTTCCACATTATTTCGAATGCAAGAAAAACAAAGCTTCGAATACAAGCCAAGCTTCAAATACATTTAACAGAACCACTAGTTCAAGTTACAGAGTTCAAAACAAATCACATGCAAACCTCCGACAACAAGTTCAGAGAGAGTTCACAAGAACTACTATTAACAGCCAAGGATTCACATTCAAAAACCCACATAAATTTTCAAGAATACATGCAAGTAAATAACCAGATACAACATGGAAATATAAAATTTCCAGTGAGCAAAATTATTTTAATGAATCATTTAGAAGAAAGCAAGAAATATTAATGGGTAGAGCCTATCATGCCTGATAGTGCCTCTGCCGATTCAAAGAAGACTTCCAGCCGAGTGTCCAATACCTCTTCTTCTCCAAGCAAGATCAAACAACCATAATATTTTTCTTCAATGCCACTTATACATTCCTCGAACTGAAAATATTTAGAGAATTCAAAAATAGCCACAAAGTGGAGATCAAACTACTGGTTTGAAGAACCAGATAGCTCCATGTAGAGAAAAAATTGGGAAGCATGCAAAATAAAACAACCCCAAACAAATCCGGCAGCATGCCTTCCAAGATGGTTTGCTCACCAAACCCGAGGCATATTAATGATATTAATTCCAATTTTCCCACTTAACTTTCCTTGCCACCACCATTCGTAGTTGGCGAGACCTAATTGCACTTCAAAATGCATTTCCAAACTTAGTGATGCTTCCACGTAGGTTCCGCTAAATTTCACTAGCCCCTACCAAACTGGCAGTACTTATTTGCATTTAAAACCAAATCAAATCAAATCCCAATAAAAGCTTAGGAACCACCACTTAGTTTCCCCCCACTTGCCAATGGCTCATAGGTCCCCTTTCGTATCCCATTAGCTTAGGATAGATAGAATTTTCTTAGGTTAGATCTTAGGTTAGTTTAAATATATAACCTTAGGATATAACCCCCAACAATAAATTGCCACCCTAGGATAGGATGTAGTTTTAACCAAAAACAATAGGTTTAGAAATAACTTAGCATCCCCCTAGGTTATTTCCTTACAAGCTAACAACTTAGGTTAGAATGTCATCCCACATAAAGTGGTGTAGTAATAGTTAGGTAAATTACCTGAGTCCCGTATCTATTAGGGTAGACCGTATAGATAAAAGGGGTACATAATGATTTATTTTTCTCAAGAATCAGAAGCAGGTTGCCCATTTCCCCTTAACACCATTAAGCACCCTGCAAGGGTCGATCAAGAAGATTCGAGCACCACACAAAATAGAATGTAAGTACTATTTCCAAGATGATAAAGAATTTGCAATAACCACAAGTTCAGTCCGTTAAGTATTTCAATCAATGAATGTCAGTTTTTCATTCAGTTTTGATAAGAAGATTTAAAACATTCCTTGGATCAATGGAATTGATCCAAGGATGAGTCCAATTGCAGAGGATAAGTTGCAACTCTTAAAAAACAGATTACAACTTATCCAATGAGAAGTGAAATAGATTATTGCAAGCAACAACATACCAGCCCTTCAATCAAAGAGCATAAATGATTTATCCATTTCAAGTATGATCTTCAGTAGTCAAAAGAACACATCTTTATCAAGAAAATCACATGTCAATACTTGAAATGCAAAGGAGGAATATAACCATTGTCGAGGGTGTTACATGCTTCCCTCCTAAAAAGAATCATTGTCCCAATGATTACCTCATTTTAGTCATTGCATTTAGGATAATCAATTTTCATTCACTTTCTTAACATATGTTTGCAACAGTATCCAAATTTTAAGTTTCAGAAATCAACATTAAATAGCTGTTTATTCAAAACAAATAAATATCTGCCCAAAACTGGCATACTTATTGAATTATAAAGATAGAATCACAATTTTTTTTTCAGTCAACAGAATCAATTCTGTTCAAAAAGATATGGAAAAGTAGTTTTCATATCGTCCAGGTTTTCCCAGGTTGCACTTTCTTCGTTAAATAGGTCCCATTGGACCTTGCATTGACTTATCTCACGATATCTCAAATGCAACTGGAGAGTTTCTAGTACTCGTATGGGTTTAACCACAATTATTCCTGGGTCTTGGACCTGCAAGGAATTCCAATTTAACACATGTGATAAATCTGAAACGTATTTCTTAAGCAAAGAAATATGGAAAACATCATGCATTCGTGATAAAGTAGGAGGTAATGCTAAGCGGTAAGCTACAGGGTTGATTACTTCAACTATCTCAAAAGGTCCCACATAACGAGGTGATAACTTGGTAGCCTTGCCAAAAGTTATAGAGATATTTTTTGGTTTGACCCAAAGAAATACTTTCTCACCAAGTTCAAATTTCCTGTCTACCCACTTCAAATCAGCATAACTCTTTTGTCTATCTGCTGCTTCTTTCAAGTGTTCACGAATCAATTTAACTTGTTGTTCCATTTCAGTAAGGATTTTAGGTCCAATTACCTCTCTATCCTCCATGTTGTCCCAACTAATAGGGGTTCTGCATTTTCTTCCGTATAATGCTTCAAAAGGTGCCATCTTAAGAGAGGCATGATATGTATTATTATATGCAAACTCAACTAGTGGAAGGTACTCTTCCCACTTGTACTGCTGATCCATACAATACATTCGTAACATATCCTCTAAAACTTGATTAACTCTTTTAGTCTGTCCATCCATTTCTGGATGATACGCAGAACTGAAATTCAGCTTAGTTCCTAGAGCTGCATTAAGCGTTTGCCAAAATCTTGACATCATTCTAGGATCTCTATCCGAAATGATTAATTCAGGTATTCCATGTAATCTGAAAAATTCGTGTACAAATCTTTTAGCTAACACAGGAGAATCATCCTTCAGATTTCCAGCGATAAAATGTGCTACCTTTGTTAGTTTATCCACAACTACTAAAATAACATCATGTTTATTTCTTGACATAGGCAACCCTTGTACAAAGTCCATGCTTATCACTTGCCATTTGTACTGCGGTATGCTATGAGGATACAACAAACCGGTTGGGTGCATATGTTCCGCTTTAACATGTTGACATTCAAGGCAATGTGTCACAGAGTCTATTACATCCTTTTTCATTCCCTTCTAGAAATATTGTTGTTTTATATCAGCAAGCATTTTTGTAATACCAGGGTGTCCAGAAAAAGGTGAATTGTGGAATTCTACTAACAATTTCTTTCTCAAATCATTTAGCGAAGGTACATATACTCTGTTTTCAAATCGTAAGATTCCTTCATTATCAAAGTGAAAACCTTTATATCTCGAATCACTAGAATCTACAACAAGTGTTGTCTTTACTTGCTAAAAATAAGAATCAGATTCCATAACACTTTTTACTTCATCCTTAAATTGAGTTCTCAATGTTATAAGAGCAGAAATGTGCTTCCTACGACTTAGAGCGTCAGCCACTCTATTTTCTTTACCCTTGATATAATTGATGTCAAAATCATATTGAGACAAAAACTCTAACCACCTTCATTGTCTTGCATTAAGATTTGGCTGAGTGAAGATATATTTCAGCCCAAGATGATCAGTTTTCAATTCAAAAGGTTTACCAAGCAGGTAATGCCTCCAAACTTGCAATGCATGAACAATGGCAACAAGCTCTAAATCATGTGGAGCATAATTCAACTCATGTAACTTAATTTTTCTACTTTCGTAAGCTATGACATGACCATTTTGTAACAAAATACCTCCTAGACCTTCACCAGATGCATCAGTTACCACCATAAAATCTCCATTAGGATCTGGTACTGCTAGAATAGGTGCTGAAGTTAACTGTTCCTTCAAAGTTTTGAATGTAATTTCACATTTCTCATTCCAAAAAAACTTTTTATCCTTCTTCTGTAAAGAAGTTATTGGTGCAGCCACCTTAGAGAAGTCTTTTACAAATTTCCTATAGTAGCAGCAAGTCCCATGAAGCTTCTAACTTCATGTACATTCTTTGGTGCAGGCCACTCAGTTATAGCTACAATTTTTGAAGGATCTACAAAAATTCCATTCTTACTTATTACATGTCCCAAATAGTGTACTTTTGTGTCATAGAAAGAACATTTAGACAGCTTACCAAATAACCGTCTCTTTCTTAATATTTCCAAAACTATCTTCAAATGCTCATGGTGTTCCTCAATACTTTTGGAATATATGAGAATGTCGTCCAAGAATATGAGCACAAATTTATCCAAGTATTCTTGAAAGATATTATTCATTAAATTCATAAATGTTGCAGGTGCATTTGTTAATCCAAAAGGTAAAACCGTGAACTCATAATGCCCATACCTTGTCCTGAAGGTTGTTTTATGAATATCCTCATCCTTAATCCATAATTGATGATATCTAGATCAAAGATCTATCTTAGAATATACCGATGCTCCATGCATCTGATCAAATAAATCATCAATCCTAGGGAGTGGGTATCTATTCTTGATTGTTGCCTTGTTTAACATTCTGTAATCAATGCACAATCTAAGTGTTCCATCCTTCTTTTTCACAAAAATTATAGGTGCTCCCCAAGGTGAAACACTTGGTCTGATCAAACCTTTAGAAAAAATTTCTTGCAACTGAGCCTTAAGCTCTACTAATTCTGTAGTAGTCATTCGATATGGTGCTTTAGAAATAGGTTCAGTTCCAGGCTTGATCTCAATCGTGAAATCAAACTCCCTTTTGGGTGGAAGACCTGACAATTCTTCTGAAATACGTCACTGAAGTCTCATAACAGTGGATATCGTTCCATAACATCACTATTCTCTTCAGTTGTTCCAGTAATTTTTACTACATATAAGGTACAACCCTTATTTTTGGCCTTTTTAAGTTGCATAGCTGACAGTTTTCTAACAGAAATTTCACGTTTCACACCCTGAATCTCTGATGTTTTCTGTAGGTCATCTAAACAACTAATGTGTTTTTCAAAACAATCCACCTTAGCCTTATGTTCAGCTAACCAATTAACACCTATGATTACATCATAAGACCCCAAAGGTGTAACATAAAGATCAAATTCAGTAGAAAAGTTAGGTAAATCAAGGACTGCTCCAAAAAGACACATACTAAATGTATGAACAACATTGTTTCCATACTATACAGTCCATGTTTTATCCATGTTTCCAGCTTTTCTTTTTAATTTTGCTACTAATTTATTAGAAATAAAACATTCAGTAGCTCTGGTATCAAAAAGAATAGTTACAGGTAAACCAAATAACTTACCCAAAACTTCTATAGGCGTGGCCTGTTTCTCAGCCTGCTTGTCAGCTACTGCAGCGTGTATCTTGTGCTGCTGATTACGATCATCCTTTTTCAAAGGGCACTAATTTGCATAATGATCTTTTCCACAGTTATAATAGCCTCCTACAGGTCCCTTCCTAGGCTCGGGTTTATTTCCAGCCTTAGAGTTATCATTTTGACCCCCATAGGACTTCTTGTCCATTATTATTGTTCTTAGCAAAGTTGTTCCGTGCATTACCAACAAACTTGTTTGTTGCTACTTTCTTATTAGTATCAGATGAAAACTTACTTTTCATTCCAAATTTCTTCCATGGTCCTTTCTTAGGTGCAAGAGATGATGAAGAGGAGTTGGGATTTTTCTTCCTTACTTCCTCCTTGTGAGTAGAAATTGCCTTTAATTTCTGTTCCTGCCTTATGGCCTTTTCAACAACCCCTTCCATCATGGTTGGGCTGTGAACATCCACCTCTCCTCCTATAACGAGATTAAATCCCATGATGAATTTCTGTATCCTAAACTTCTCATCTATTTGGTACTAAGGCACATACTTAAGGAGTTTTGTAAATCGTTCACAGTACTCAATTATAGTTAGCTTCCCCTGAGCTAAGCTCTGAAATTCAGTCATTTTTTGATCATAGTAAAGTTGCGGCAGCCAACGTTGCCTAAAGTAACCTTTAAATTGATCCCAGGTGATATTAGTTTCATCAATGTTTAACTCATCCTTACGACTGTCCCACCATGAAGATGCTTCGTGAGAAAGCTGATATGCTCCCCATATCACCTTTGTTTCTTCTGAGAAATTCCTTATTGTAAAGTATTTCTCCATTTCGCTGAGCCAGTTCTCAGCCCCATCTCCTAATGTGGTGCCATCAAACTTGGGTGGACTTATCCTTTTTATATCATTAGTGAGTTCAGCTGCTAGCCTAGCCTTTTTGTTTTTAGGATGAACAGGTATGTTCACATTGTTATTATCAACACCTACATTGGTGTTGTCCCCAGGAGGTGGCTGATTGTTGTTATCAGCATCATCTTCCTCCTCATTTCCCATTACTTGTTGTTCAAGTACAGCCAGATGATCTCTTGTGTCCAATAGGGCAGCAAGGATCTCATTTAGTTTCTGGGTAGTTGCTACTCCTTCCTCAGGCGGAGGGTTATTTGCAACATTTCCTCTTGTTCTAACCATTTTCTGTTACAAGAAAATTTAAGTTTCATCAGATTATGGACACAATAGGTCCAAGAGCTGTAACCTTCAGCTCTGATACCAAGATGTAACATTCCCATTTTAAGACTTTAGAAACAAGGGATTTTTTTTTTACATAATGTTCATTGTTCTAAATAAAACTTTATTTAGAACACACATTCAATGCCAATCAATCTCATAACAGATAACCATATGCAGTTGTAAATGACTCGGTGATACACCGATCTATTCATTCCATGACTCGGTTACCTACCGATCTATTCATGTTTCACTTTAAGTATTGAATACTTATCGTATACTTTGTATACTTGGTTTTCACCCTAAACTGGGTACTGAGTGATCTTGTTTAAAGAACATACCTGAATATTTGTTACCAATATTCATCTGATATCATGTGGCTTTAAACTAGGTGACATAGGACAATGCAACCAACAGCTTGTGATACTTTGGCCAAAGATTTACAACATACTGTGTATGTCACTATTCCTAGATGACATACTCGTCATTTTGGAATACGTCCTTCACCTCACTCCTCTGTTATCTAGAATGGTCTTTACTAACTACTGCCAGTCCACTTGCCCAAGGTTTAACCCTAGCCCAGTTAGGAACATAGTCTATTATAGGAAGACACTCTCAATGACTTAGGGTAAAAGGGCATACTCGGTTGACCTAAGTCAACCAGATGTGCCAAAGTACCCTAAGTTATTGAAAGTTACTCCCTATCCTAAACATGTTACTAACTTGACCTAGAGAAAAACTAAGTTCAAGTCCTTATTGTGTGTAGATCTAGATGATCAATGCAGAAGGGTGTTGCCACATGTCAACTACAATGTTGTATCCTCGAGAAGACCCAAGTCTTCTCAAAGGTACAGTCCTGTAGTTGGCATGTGCCAACATCCTACAGAAACTACCTCATCACGATGTACATACTCCAAGGAGGTTATTAATGTTAAATTAATTTAGATTATAAAATAGATTACATCATCTATGTTAAACCCTAATCCAACACTCCTTAAGTCCTTGTTCTATACTTGAATCCATTAAGCATTAAAGAACTTCCTTTAACTCATGATCGATTTTAATGTTCGTTTATTTAGTTTAACATCAGTTAACCAAAATAGGATAGCAATCTCATAAGTTCCATTAAATATATCTTAATCATTCAAAGAAGGTGTAGCAACCAATAGGTTCAACTAAGGTAGACTTTATAAGAAATGAAGTCTAACGTTTAACGATCATATCACCCTTCTTTGGGTTACATTTCATTTAGTGAGGAAGAACCTTCCCCTATTTGATTAAGTGTTAGGGTTTGTCAAACCCTTCTTATTTTTCACAAACTCTAAAGTTCCATCACATATTCATTACACATTCAATACTATATTAGAATTGTTTTAGATAAGATTGTTAACTTATGCAAATTAACAAGCTGCATCTTATTAAGGGAGATTAAACTAATTCCCTTTTATCTAACTTATCAAGTTTATCTGAATTAAACATATGAATAATATGAATAATATCATCAAGATAGGAATTCCATCTTCTTCATAAATATTAGATTGTTTACACAACCAATACAAGTAAATCTTCAACATTCAATTCCTCATTTAAAACTTATTCATTTACAAGACTAAGTATTTCAGGCATGTTGTATAACAAACAACCTTCAATCCAAAAAGAATACAACTTTTCTTTTTCAATACAATTCAAGAATGAATCGAAACTCTTTACATAAGGTTCAAAATTAAATAACCCAATACAACATGAAAGTTCCTGTCTTCTTTAATCACTTACGATGTCCATCTGTGAAAATTGCTAGCACGGGTCAGTTCAATGAACTGAGCATGATAAGCACTAAGCATTAAAGTAAAGTGCATTCCACTAATTGCTTCATTAAACAACTTTTGCTTTTATGGAACAATAGAAAAACATCATGCAGATAATCATAAGTAATAACATCTAGAAAGAAGTACAATTAAGAAATCTGAATTTACTTTTAAGAAAGGAACATATTATAATCTGCAACATCAGAATATTATACCACAATACTTAATTGATCTTATTCAATTATTACCTTTAGAATAGTCAACAAGTCTTAGTTACAACATTAAATTATGCTTTCATAAATTCATAATTTGATATACATAGGGACACAATTTAAAGAAAATTTTCCCAATCTTTCCTTAAGGGTATAGTATAAACATATCTCACAAATAAAGAGGTAAAAACCAACAAGAATCCCAATTCGGCTTCAGTTACAACATAAAAATATTCAGTTTCATTCCAAACTCCATATCTTTGTAGACAAAGAAGAGAATGAATAATGAGAATTTCAATCAATAAAAATTTATCAGTCAACAAAAAAAGGATCTCATACCAACAAAAACCCCAAACCATATTTCATTTCATTTATACTATGAAATGAAATCCATCATCTATTAACAAACTTATAAATTTCTTAAGCTAGTTTCCAAAAGAGAACTCAAAACCGAATGCACAGTCAAAGCCCGCATACTTCCAATTTCCATACAACCTTCCTAGGCAGACCTATCCTCATCACGTAGCTCAAATCCAATATCAAATCTCATAAGAAATACACAATACAGTCTCAAACTGTAGAATGTTCCCAAAAGAGTATAATTATTTCTCTTTAATACATGGTGGTTCAACAAGATATAATAGTGGAGTAAAATTCCTCCAATCAAAAAAGATTAAAAAGTCACAACAACTCTCAACTCAAAAACCGAATTCCATTACCAACATTAACAACAAACTGAAAATGAGAAGGCAGTTTGAAATCCCAAGCAAGAGCCACATTACCAACATCCAAGTAAGTGATACAGTAACTTTTCAAACCACATACAGAATAACAGGTTTAAATTTAGCATTCTACAAAAACCCACGACTCAGATGGAAGTAAGAAGTTAAATAATTTGATAAGACAAGTTCTATCCTACCTTCTTCCAACTCGACTGAACAAAATAACCACAAACCTCTCTAGTTCCTTATAAATCATATGACAAAGTAGGGTTTGATCAACATAAAAGAATAAAAAAGAAGTAATAGTATTCCATAAACCTCTACAACTGATACGACTATTCCAAAATAGAACAAAGATAGTTCCAATTCATTTATATCATAAGATTTAAATAGTCAAGTTCAAGAACACAATGTGGTCTTAAAGGCCAAAATCATACAACAATTCAACATTAAAAAAAAAGGAGCTCTCAAAGAAGTTACATGGTCCAATTCTAACCAACCAAAACTCACAAGGCTCCCTTCCATTAAATGGTATTAAAAGGAGACAGAAGATTTATAGTCCTTAATACCTACTAAATTTTTTCTCAAAATACATGTACAAGGTTAAAACGTCGAATCAAAATGAGATCCAAAATGGCCAACAATGGAAAACCTGTACCAAGTTGCGTAAAGTTTGCAAGTCACAAGTTCAAAAACACAAGCTCAAATACGAATTTAAAACAGAATCCTCTTAATAAAAGCTCAAAATAACACCAACACCCATTATGGGTTCAAGCCTTCACATTTCCCTAAGGAAGAATAAAACCTCAGTTAAAACTTAAGTACAGAACACAACATTTCAACTTAACAACAAATTCAATTCAAGAACTGTAATAAGTGGTACAGTTGTTGAATACGAAAATTCAACCAAGGTTCAAAACTTCACATAAGTTCCTACACACCCCAAAACAAGACACAGGCTCTCAATAAAACTCAAAACAAATCTCAAGATTCTACTATAAGTTTAGAGCTTAACTACAGAGTCCCACTTCAACTCAAGAAACACATGACAAACAGAGATTCAGAACCCAACAAGCAATAAGCCAGCTCTTTCCATAGTATTTTCGAATTCAAGAAAGAAAAGCTTTGAATACAAGCTATAAGCTTCAAATACAAATAACAATTAACAGTTCAAGTTATGGACAATAAGCTTCAAGTACAGGTTACAGAGTTCCATAACAAATCACATGCAAACCTCTAACAACAGGTTCAGAGAAAGTTCCCAAGAACTAATCAATAACAACAAAGGATTCACATTCCAAAAACCCACAAAATTTCCAAGAATACATGCAAGTAAATAACCATATACATCATGCAAATATAAAATTTCCAGTGAGCAGAATTGTTTTAATGAATCATTTAGAAGAAAGCAAGAAATATTAATGGGTAGAGCCTATCATGCCTGATAGTGCCTCTGCCGATTTGAAGAAGACTTCCAGCTGAGTTTCCAAGACCTCTTCTTCTCCAAGAAAGATCAAACAACCATAATCTTTTTCCACAATTCCACTTATACATTCCTCGAACCGAAAATAGCTCAGAGAGTTCAAAAATAGCCACAAGGTGGAGATCAAACTACTGGTTCAAAGAAATAGATTGCTCCATGTGGAGCAAAAATCGTGAAGCATGCAAAGTCAAAACAACCCCAAACAAATCTTCCAGCATGCCTTCCAAGACGGCTTTGATCACCAAACCTGAGGCACATTAATGCCATTAATTCCAATTTTCCCACTTATCTTTCCTTGCCACCACCATTCATAGTTGGCGAGACCTAATTTCACTTCAAAATGCATTTCCAAACTTAGTGATGCTTCCACGTAGGTTCCTCTAAACTTCACTAGCCCCTGCCAAACTGGCAGTACTTATTTGCATTAAAAACAAATCAAAACAAATCCCAATAAAAGCTTAGGAACCACCGCTTAGTTCCCCCACTTTCCAATGGCCCATAGGTCCCCTTTCATATCCCATTAGCTTAGGATAGATAGAATTTGCTTAGGTTAGATCTTAGGTTAGTTTAAATATATAACCTTAGGATATAACCCCCAACAATAAATTGCCACCCTAGGATAGGATGTAGTTTTAACCAAAACAATAGGCTTAGAAATAACTTAGCATCCCCCCTAGGTTATTTCCTTACAAGCTAACAACTTAGGTTAGAATGTCATCCCATGTAAAGTGGTGTAGTAATAGTTAGGTAAATTACCTGAGTCCCGTATCTATTAGGGTAGACCATATAGATAAAAGGGTACATAATGATTTCTTTTACTCAAGAATCCAGAAGAAAGGTTCCTATTTCCCCTTAACACCGTTAAGTGCCCTGCAAGTGTCAATCAAGAAGAGACAAGCACCACACAAAATAGAATGCAAGTACTATTTCCAAGATGATAAAGAATTTGCAATAACCACAAGTTCAGTCCGTTAAGTATTTCAATCAACGAATGTCATTTTTCATTCAGTTTTGATAAGAAGATTTAAAACATTCCTTGGATCAATGGAATTGATCCAAGGATGAGTCCAATTGCAGAGGATAAGTTGCAACTCTTAAAAACTAGATTGCAGCTTATCCAATGAGAAGTGAAATAGATTATTGCAAGCAACAACATACCAACCTTTCAATCAAAGAGCATAAATGATTTATCCATTTCAAGCATGATCTTCAGCAGTCAAAAGAACACATCTTTATCAAGAAAATCACATGTCAACACTTGAAATTCAAAGGAGGAATATAACATATGTGTTGAGATAGTCCTCAAGAAGACAAGAATTAGTGGGTACATGAATTGGACCATAAAAGAAGTAAGAAATGCCCTCGTAATTGAAGTAGCATTCCATAGAAGCATGTCATGATTTATATTTCTCTCTACCAAGAAGAAGTGGTGGATGCTGTAAAGTGATCATGTGAAGCTCAAGTTTGGAATGAACATCCTCCATGGTTTGATCGAAAGAAGTGCATAATGCACGAAAAGAGGGTGTGTGGATACACATAAGGTTTCAAGATGTCAGACACAACCAATAATGCATCTACATGCAATACAACACCCAAGAAAATGATAACCCCTATTTGTAGAACTTTATAAGTAGTGCATTGATTACAATATGGTGTGTTCATACAACGTGAGACAGTAAACCACTCACCTTGCATGTAGGAGATGAATCGTGCAAGAATGGGGGCCAAATTAATTTATATTCAGAAGCATAGGAATGACACATAACCAAGAACAAAAGGGAATAAGAAAAATAAGGGTATAACATTGCTCAGTGTGAGAGAAGGCATCTCACATCGTAAAGAAGGGGTTTTGTTTCTGCAAGGCTGTGGTGGACATGCTTACTAGAAGCAAGAAAAGAATAGCACTATAGTACATGACAAGCCAGAAAAGTGGTTAGGAAAATCCAAATAACCCTATAATGATGCCCAGAAAAAATATTGTCCCCCTTAGTGATGAATTTAGATTTATTTCCCCTTAATTATGCCTAAATATTTTGAAAAAAGGGGAAAAATCAAAAAAAAAATCAAAAAATGGGTAGAAAGGAGGTTCTGGCTCAAAGGGAGTCAACTCATCTCAGCAAGTTGTTGTAAGTGGGGAACTGCATTGAAAGATGAGTTGGCAAATATAAATTGTGAGCTCCGACGAGCTGGTACCATGGTGTAAATATGTAAATTTTCATCATGGATGAGCGAGCTGAACTGGTCAGTCGGGTGTCACGTTGACTAGGTAAACACGGGGGGCTAAACCAATGTGACCAAGTTGGGAAGAGTGCTATTGATTTGGTGGGGGAGACCATGGAGACTGTGTTGAGTTGGACATGTGGATAGGGCTGATCCAAAACCTACAAGCAGGAGTCAGTACAAAGGGTCATGCGTCGAGCTCAAATTTGTCTAGGGGAATACATGCATCAATTCAAATGAAACGAATCCAAGATAGACATGGAAAATATGGAAACCAACATAGGGAAATGGCACAACAGATGAGCTGGTAGAGAGAGGAACGTGTCGAGGAGTCAAGATAAATGGTTGAGTGATATAAAGGCAAAACTTGGGTGAGTAGGTCTCAAACAGACCACAGGCACAAGGCAGTAAAGCAACCAGGTGAACAGGTTGACATCAAACAAAAAACTAGAGAAAAAACATGAGATGATGTGGCCATAACTTGAAATAGGGTTGACACAAAGTGAGGGAATGGAGGTCGAATGCAAGGCACCAAACGTGTAATCCAGGCATGAATTCACATATGTTGGATAACATAGAGAGGGGGTTACAGTGCACAATGCACAGAAAGTGATGAGTTGTATGTAAGGTAGCAAAAAGGAAATGACCAATAAATGGCTTGAGGGGTCGATGCATGGGTTGCAGAAACTAGAAAGAGCCACATGAAGCAACAAGGAACAATGTGGGCCAAAGGATACACGATGAAGCAGTGAGCAGGGATGTCGCAGGACATTACAAAGCCAATAATAGAACCACAGGTGGTCAAAGGTCCCAAAATAAATCCCATCCTAGAATAACTCAATGCAAGGCTGATCTAGAGAGTGACTCAGAGTGGTGAGCTGCAGAAGAGAGGGTGAGTTGGGGGATCTAGATCAATTCCCAAATCGGTGAGCTGGGGCCAAGTTGGGCCCAAAACAAGCCTTCTAAACCCTAAAAAAACCAACACTAAAACCTGATCTGAAACTTGAAACTGGAAAACACTCCAAAATACGCATGCAAGGTCTAAAAATCCTATAAACCCTATAAAACATAAACCAACAACCTCAAACAAGATTTAAAACCCAAAATAACACCAAATCAATGCATTTGATACACAAATGGAATAATCATTACAACACTTGCACACAAAATCTGTAAAATGTGAAACTTAGAGAAGTACACAAAAAAATAATGTGAGTAGTACAGATCCCAACAACATACTCAGATACCATAATGAAGAAAGTGAAAATGCGACTACAGGAGGATCATGTAGGATAATGTGAACATCAATAGTTGCACTCTGACAGTGTGACGAGGTTCCATGGGGGAGTGAGTATCTACCACAAATGTGCATGCAATGAAAGGGAAAGGGCATCATCACCATCTCATAGATATAAAAGAAATAAGGGGTACAAATAGGGGGTTTTGTGTAACCCCCAGTGCACGTAATCATACCTCCTCAAGTAGAGAAGGGGAGTTGAATTCCTGGAATGGAAATTAACTCCTATATGATGCACTTCCGCACATTGGTGTGTATGATGCAATGAAATCTATCATAACCCATGCAACACCTAAGACCTATGATCTCATATAAGTGATATGACTCACCACGTGATGTGTAAAATGCACACACCAATAACAACACTAAGGGGCTACAATAATATACAACTAAGGTAATTTCAACAACAAAAAAATTCATTTAGGGAAAAATTCCATGTCGCTAAAATGTGACTACAAGGAATTCTAAACAAATTCTAAATTTTCTTAACTTCTTTATTGTTATGTGAAGATTGACAATTCTTCTTACCATGGTTAATCAATCCTAATTTTTATGATCATGTCCAATATCATCTGGATAGTAACTCTAGTTTATTAGTTTCCTTATAAAATAATATAATAGTCTTCTCAATATTACATGTTCCTTGATTCATTATTTCTTAACCACTTTCATTGTTTAACATTTAATTTTCATTGGATTTCATTGTCTCCAAAGGGTTTTCCAACAACACAAGACATCACAGGGCCATACACGACCCAAAAACATACACATGCCAAATTTCACATTTCATGGTGACACTACAAAATAAATCCACCATCCCAAATAGGGAAGAAAACACAATCCACAAATCACAGTATCTAACAATAGGTCTCACGCATAGAGATGTAAAAAATGCATGGCCAACATAACAATGAAACAAACATCAACATGATTTCAATAACATTACATATATGACTCAATTCATATCCACCTCTAACACAATCTCAAAATAGAAACCAAATAAATCACATCCAATAGTAATGGGCATCAAGCCACAAGTATCGCAATACATAGCCAAATGGTTCACATAAGTAATCCATCAAATACCAGATATATCACAAGTACCAAAAATCCACATGCCTCCTAGGGAAACTTCATATACCTCCCAATAAAAATATGGCCTCATAGAATAAAAATGGGTCGAGTCACTCTATGTACCTAAAAACATAGATCCATGCCACCTCAATGAAATACAAGTACCTAGTAGCCTCAAAGGAAATCATTGGCGTACTCCATGAGTCCAACTCAATGAATAAAGATCACAGTATCCTCATTATTCTCTTATTTCAAATCATGGTTTGGAGAAATTCACAAGGATCACATGGTGGGTAAGTACACAAAGATCATATCTAAGATGACCATATAAGGAATGAGAGATGATTACAAATCACCATTTGTTGATCCTGAGGTGCACATGTTACACAATATGCATGGCATCCATAAGTAATGCCATACATATCAAACATATGGAAATGAATTTTCAGTCTATGAGATACTCCATTTCCTATATCGTACTCAGCTCGAACAACATGGATCATTGTTTTCCCTTCTCACTCCCCACGTACACCTTGATACTAACTGGGGGGATTGACTGTGTAAGGTAACACATAACACAATATAACATCATTAACACAACATGATATGCATAGATATCATGTAATGGGTGATGTACATTATAATTAATCACAATTCACATAACAACACACACTTTCCACATAATGCACTAATGGCATAGGTATTCTACAATGGGGTTCATAAGGTCATCATATGACCCTATTCACGAGGAAAAACACATTGCTACATATTTCCAATAAACACAAGTACAATATAGGTAGTATACCATTAAGACATATACAAATTCCATTAGGTGATACATTTCCTATATACACATGGGTGGCACACACAAGAGACCATGGGATAACGAATTTACAAAACATTCAATATTCACAACAAAATATGGCTCTCATAATTAGATTGATATAACATGCACACTATACGATAATTTCACATGAGGGTACCCTTTTCACATACACATTTATAACTCTTAAATCCATATGTGGTAACTATCATAGGTACATACATAACATCACCATAACAAGTTGTGAACAATGAAAAATGACGTAGCCTCATAATACATCACAACACGGTGGTAATAACATGATATGACACAATTCACTACGAAGAAAAAAATTTCATACAACACATTAGTACACCTATATAATATCACAAGATAATGAAACACTACAACACTTTTGTAGTCCACAATAACATTTATTTTACACAACAAGGTGGTAACACACATGAGATTCACATTGAATTCACAAGAGGGACAGGGAATACTCTCATCACAAAACACATCAACATCATAATGAGTCCACACTAACTTGTATGCATAACGAGTGCATTGATATTATCACAAGTATAATTTTATTCACATCACAACATAATATTACATTACTCTTCGAGTTCTACCACCATCATGAATAACCAGATCACAACACCCAAGTGTATCGTAGGTTCAAGAGCATGAACCTCCACTCTGATACTAAATATAATTCCCACACTAGTAACATGACCAAAACACGAATAATTTTTTTAACTTATAGCAATAATACTTAATATATCACTTGGGCACATATAACAACCCAATCCCTGAACCAAAACACAACATACATCACTTCGCATGTATCTCCAAAATAAATAGATGATGATGCAAATTAAACATTATAAAGGATAAGTATAATACCTCCAAGCCATAAAATAACTTGTCAAGGGGAAATTGTTTCAATACTTCCACTTATCCCTCCACTAAGGAATGGAGACTAGCCTTTGGTTTCTCTAAGAATTCATGCATCAACACATGAAAACACACTTTCTCTCCACTAAGACTAGTATCACCAACCTTTTTTTCCCCAAAAATAAATAGGAAACCCCGTACACCATAATAACACTTATCCCTCCACCTTTGGCAATGAAAGTCACCAACAAACACACATACATATCATACTCATGCATACAAGAACAAAACACATCAATAAAATGCACATGCGTTCCAAATAGAAACCAGTTGGTTCCATAAAAGATTAGAATTAAGTGAGAGAGTGAAAATTACATTTCATCATATATGTGTCATGATATCAAACCACCATTCAAGGCTTACAAGAGAGAGCTATAGACATTCTGAAACATTGATACGCACTATCAAGCCTTCAGTGGATTGCAAGGGAAACTATGATAATTCCAAACCAGTAAGGTATGGGGTGTAAGTTCTTGCTTCCTCCAATAAAAAATAAAATGCATGCCACTTATTCCTCCACCTAGTTTATTCAAAACCCACTTATCACTCCATTATAAAACAATCCAACATACATTTGGTTCCTCCTTAAGTTCACACAAGGTTTATTTTAGTTTTACCATTACTTATTCCTCCATAATGGCCCTGCCTTTCCCCATACACACAAAATTCTTGTTATACCAATAATAAGTATTAAAAAAGTACATGAAATATAATAAAACCACATCACTACTCAAATGATAAATAAAACATATACATCCCATCAATTGATGGAAAGATAAAACAAGAAATTACAAGAACAAGGAGGGATAGTGAGTTATTTGACCATCACTATGCATATCTCATGGGTTCCACTGTATTCAATTAAATTATTTTGTGATAAATTTGGGTTAATGGAAATAGTATTCATTCAAATGCATGATCTAATAAATAGGATAACAATAACTAACACCACATTTTCTCCAATGAGCATAGCACCATACAAAAGGATACCACAAGAGGGAATTAAGAAGAGAGGGATTTTCCCACAAGGTACATGGATGAATTAATTCAAATTTCCCTTTATATAAATTTAATCATTTAACATCATTATTTAATCCATGGTTATGAGTATGAAATAGGTCATCATTCCTTAATGTTACAAGTTTCCCATTTATTAACATACATCATCACCAATGACACACTAATTTATTTTTATTTGTTATATGATCATATTCAGCGCTTTAATTATTTTGGCACCATGCTAGGTGTATATGATGTTTATAACAACCATTCCAAAATTTTGTCTCATTTACCCTTGTTCATAGTACATTTACATTATTACTTGATCTCATATTGATATCGTTTTATAACAACTATGGTTCATATAACACTTGTTTTTCACTTAGGAATCAAGATTCCAATGAGTGTGATATCACACAACAACAATTAATTTTATTATTCTTATATAATTTAAGTATTAAATACACTTTACAAGTGAGACGTTCAATACAATTTCATATGTTATATTTCCTTCTAAAGAACTATTTATCTCAATGGGAAACCATACATAAAAGTTTCTTTCATCAATAATCTTCATAAGAGATCAACAATTTATTAATTTCATCAAAAATCAAAGAGGTCTACACGATACTACGAGGCAAAACTTAGTGTAGTAAAATATCCTTATCTTAAAAAATATAACATAGTCCAAGGTATTTTGATACTTATTGCTAAGGTAGCACTTTTATTTGTGAGGATTGAAAGAGTTCAAACGCAAGAGTTTATTGTGTAGATAAACCGATAGTTAGACTTCGCTCAAATAAGTTAGATCTCTCAACGAGACCAAACATTGGTGTATCCACCCCATACTCTCCTTAAAAGAACTAGTTTTCCCACTAGGGTGCCAAAGAGTAAACTCATAAGGAATACAACTTACCCAAGAAGTGATTAAACCTACGACATCTAGAGTGACGGTCGTACTCACACAAAATATGACATTGTACACATAGTGTAGCCATTACCTCACACAAAGCTACTTCAATTAAGGTAATGGTCCTTGTAGGACTTGTCTTAGATGCAAAACGAGAAGATGATTAATGATATTAGAGTATTTTCTTAACATTAAAAGAGGTTTATACACTGGACAAGGCTCGAATAGGTGGAGAGAGTACGATAGGGATTAGGAACTCATTTTTATTTTGATAGTTAAGGATAAGTTTTGACCAAAAATTATGAGTGTTAAGAAGGGAATACAAAAATTCACATGGTAAATGATTGTTTTAATGTCTCTAAATCACAAGTACAACATTAAAATACAACTACATATCCATTTCAATGGACACATGATATAACGAACTTTTATTTTATTTTCATTTTTCTCATTTAAAGGGTAAATAAATGTAATTATTAAAAAATAAAATACTTCTAATAATTATGGAACTAATACCCATATTACAAAATAACTAAAAGTTTAGATTCAAAATCTCCTCATTCTTTCTATTTGTTGCGCTATCTGCAACCTGTCAAAATTTTGTAACATGGTCAGTGAAAAAATTTGGCATGGAAATATCCTACGATCTATCACAATTCATGATTACTAATTTTTCATTTATAATGAACTAAAACCAATTTGCACATACAAGAGAGGTAAGAGATGCATTTTCATTTTCATTTCATTTTCAAAACTAATGAGAGGTAGAGAGAGGAGAGGGAAATAACATAATTTTTTCCACAATCAGTTATCTCAAACCAAGCAACCAAGTGGTAATACATATAATTATATTTTAGTGTCTACAATTTTTTCCATCAGTTATTTGACTTGATAAGGGTCCACGGCATTTTTTTCTCATTTTGCTATAAGTTTGCGAAAACATCCAAATCAACCCAAGTGGCTATAAAATTGCATTTGAAATCTACTTTTCAATGATCAAACACACCATGTGACAAATTATATACATTCTCCTATGTACAGGGAACCCATTAGAGTTAACGGAACTCAAATTTGGTAAAAAAGGTTCAAATGGGGACCACCTTCCCAGAACAACCAATCATAAATACACTAATTGGACCTTGTTGTCCAACTATTTTAAGGCCTACAAAATCCCCTTGGAAAAATAGATTTAAAAGTGATTCTCATAACTAAGGACTAGTAGTGATTTTTACAGATAAATACTAGAGATATGCGGAGGTCGCATTCCATTTCTCCACGGAAAGCCTAATCTGCAAGCCCAAACCGAAATGAACTTTTAACTTTCAGAAGTGATCTAAAGCTGCAAAAAGGTCAGCATGGCTCATAGAGGAGTGATGAGAAATACACAAACGAAAATATGAGGTAATTCTAAGGTTTGATATAACACTCCACGTGACAGGGAACACATTCAAAACTTGACTTTCCTGTTTTGGGATTTGGAGAGGTGTTTTAGACGTCGTTGAAAATCATGTTTATTGACCTTTGCAAATAAAACTTGGTATTTTTAATTGAAAACTCAACTCAAATTTCCAATTCAAGCAGACACGGATATCAATTCTTGATACCTTTGTTTCCAAACATTTTAGGACGTGGTTTGCAAGTACGGTTGATGGTCAAAATAATCAATCAGGTTACGTAGGAAGAAGAAATTTTTTTTGTACTACGATTTATTTAATTAAAATGAAAACTTGACCTAAATTTTATTATAATTTTGATTTCATTTAAAAAGGTAAAGCTAGCAATACATAAATTATGCAAGACAAATATGATAAAATCATGCCTGATAGGTAAAAATTGAATCAGTGTTGTGGAGTCTGACGTTAGCGGTAACTTTCACTTGTTTGTGGTGATCTAAGGCATATTCAAAGCTCCATTTCAGTATATCTTACAATTATTATGGTCCACAAGGTAACATGTCTTAAATGCATTTGCTCGAACGGTTCACTTGCTTTGTTTATGCTTCATGGGTGACTACTGGAGCCACCAAAATCCTTCGGGTATTTTGTCAAACAAATCATGTCCCTGCTTAATGTTTCTACATTTTATAATATTGGTCTACCAGAGCTTCAAAAACTACAAAATATAACAATGTTCCTCTAACCTTATTCTTGGACAGACTACCCATATCCTGTAATCTTCACAATCCACACAACCACATCTCATTGAGGTATTTATCAAATAGTCTATTAACCTCATATAGCTCCAAGATCTTATTCTAGCATAGATTGGGAGGATGCTGGAAATTATTTTGGAGTTGTATTTAATCCTACCAAACACCTTTTCAAAAAAATCATTCTTTGCACATCCTAAAATCCCCTCAGTCCATTGATCACATTTATTTCAGGCATTTTTTTAAATAGATTGCATGTCGGTTTTGGGTGTCCATGATAATGCATTTCTTTCATGCATTTTGTCAACAGTCCATGCACCTTGTATTTGCTTCACTTCACTTTTTTATTTATTTTATGTGTTGTAACCAAAGTCATATGATGCCAATACCATCCACTACCCAGCTTAACCTCTTGCACTATGTGGCAGCCAATAGAAGGAGGTGTTGGTCAAAGGTTGTGGAGTCAGGATTTAAAGGTTTTGGAGCTTATATTTGTCTAGAATTTCCAAAAACTTTTTTAAAAAATCCATTTTTTTCATAATGTACAATCATTATAGGTCATGGGGTTGTATTTCCTTGAGGAATTTTGATAGACAGTTCATTACCTTGCTCATTCATCCACCTTTCGAATATGTCTACCTGGGTGCTGAAATCTAAAGCAAACAACAAAAATCCTTTTCCTTTATGATTTGATGGATGCAAAAGTTTCAAATCTCCTCCTAATTTGGCATGGTCTTGGGATTTTGTTGATCCAAAGGTTCCCATTTTGCATATATGGAAGGAGGATGTTGGGAGAGGTGAGACACTTAGTCCTTCACCTTTAAACTACATTTACAATTACAACTTTTGATAAATTTCTTGTCTTATTCTCTTGTATGCCTCCTCCACTCCATCACTCCAACCACCTAACCCTCCTTCATCAAACTTACAAATTTTCATTTAATTATAATTATATATATCAACTACTCTACATTGAAATTATTATTATTCTTATATTTTATTTATTTATTTCTTAGTATTCATTTTATCATCATTTTTTTTTAATTTTTCTGTATAACCTTTCATTTTTTCACCTAAGCTAAAGGTGGATACTTACACAATCCAATTTGATATTTTACCAAAGTTACATTCCATTTCTATGCATAATTTGCACTATAATAGTGAGAATACTAAGTTAGAAATCCCATCTCACTCGTAGGTGAGTTACACAAACATAATGTAATAAAGCTAACATGGGACCAACTCAAGCTCAAGCAAGTGAAGTTAATGATGCGGAAATGGGATTGACATGTCAACTGGCCTTGCAAAGTATAGAAAACCACATCACCTTAAGATAAGGAACATGTTTCTTCATCAACCAAATGTAACGATGTTGAGGTGTATGATGGAAAAAAATGTGTCTATGCACTGCGCACTCTTATCATCCATTCAACTAGGGTATTCGAGGTAATGAGTGAGAGACACACCAAGACCAACACATAAACATATAGAATTAAAGGGGGTGTAGGGACTATTATGATCACATACCCCAAGGGAAGTAACCCTTATACTATGACAAGATAAGGCTTCCAGGGCCTTATGTTGAAGAAGAGGAAGGAACCCTATGGAGGTATCAGAATTATGGGGGTAATGATAAATAAAGTAAGCATGAAAATATTATGCTAACGTAAGGAAAGCATGTAACATGAAATAAAGAACTGAAATGTAATATGCTAACCTAACATGTCCATAAAATACTAAGCTATTAATCATACATCAAATGTAGAAAGCTAATCTATACAAAAAAAAAGTGAGTTAAATAACTTACTTATTAGGGGGTGTTTGATGATGCATCGATCTCTCAAAGGACCATATACCAAGAGAGAACAAATTTTAGGTGGAAAGGGGGAAACAATACAGAAGAGAAAAGATCATCTTTGTAAGTGACACATGGGTTGGTGGCATCTGTCATGAAGATTGGACAAGACATGCAGGATCAACTTTGTATAACATTTGACATAGGGGCCAATGACATCTAGAAATATTGAGTTTTAGGGGTTTTTTGGAATTTTAAAAACTAAAACAAGAAAAAATGAAAAGTGTGTGTTTTTAACAAGTTGTGCTCAATCAGAAGGGAAAAAATAGGATTCACGTCAAGTTCACTAAGGATGTACGGTGAGAAAAAATGTGTCTAGGCATTATGCACTCTTATCATCCGTTCAACTAGGGTATTCGAGGCAATGAGTAAGGGACACACCAAGACAGAAACATAAACAGATAGAATTAAAGGGGGTGTAGGGACCTCTATGATTGCATACCCAAAGGGAAGTAACCCTTACACTAAGACAAGTTAAGGTTTCCAAGGCCTTAGGTTGAAGAAGAGGAAGGAACCCTATGGAGGTATCAGAACTATGCCCGGTAATGATAAATAAAGTAAGCATGAAAATATTATGCTAATCTAAGGAAGGCATGTAACATGAAATACAAAATTGAAATGCAATACACTAACCTAGCATATCCATTAAAAACTAAGATAACACAAAGCATGCATCGAATTGAGGAATCTACTCTATACAAAATGACAAAGTGAGTTAGAGAACTTACCTATTAGGGGTGATCATTGATGCATCTATCTCCCAAAGGACCATACTCTAAGACAGGACAAATTTCAAGTGGAGAAGGGGAAACAATCTAGACCTAGCTAACTATAGCTAACCTAAAAGTGCAAGCAAACCAATCCAAGTAAGAAGAATATCCAATCCAAGAGTCAAGATGCATAGAATCTAGAAGCTGAGTGAGTAGGTGCAAGTTGGTGAAGAAGAGAAAATATAATGGTGAGTTCCTTTTTGTAATATGTGATTTTACTCATTTGAAAATGAGAGTTGGGGTACTTATACCAACATCATCGATCGTAGGCAAAGACGTCAGTAGGGAATTTTAAATTTCACTGACACAATCACCCATGGGTGATGGCATTGGTAAGGGAGGAAAAAGAAAAGGAGAATGTGCAAGGAGACATGTAAACCAAGGACGATGCAAAATGAAATAAATTGGGTCATTAGTAAGCAAGATGTTGGAATAATGAGGAGGAAAACAAGAATATAAGAGGAAAAATAAGAGGAATATGAGAAAAATAAATACGCAACTAGGACTCAAAGTTGTTATCTCTCCATGTATGATCCCTAACCCAATGGTTACATGGATAACCATACCCCTTTCCTAGAACGAGCCCCTTAAGGCACCTATTCCAGAGATATATGCATCAGTGATGTCTAACCTAAAAAGAGAATTCTTAGTAACATGTATGAAAATAGAAAGCATAAAATTTTAGGTGTATACATGAGGCATTATACTTAGATTTCTTAATTGCTTTTATTATTTTCCATAATGTAGAAGATCATGACAGTGTACAATAAAGGAGACAATAGGTAATATCATTGGTTTAAAACATCAACTAGAGGTCTCTAAAGACCAAATTCATTTGAATAAACTTATCAATTCAGTTTTAAACTTTTTATGGAAAGATCATCATGTATAACACCTTGATTCGGTCACAAATTATTATAAATGATTCTATAACATTTTCAAAATTTCTTTTGATGTGTTTCTTGAAAATGAAAGTATGAGATCAGGTTTGAAGGTACAATATGTATAGACACTAGATCATGCACTTTGGGTATCTATCTAATCCAGATCACATACTACTATTCATATGATTCCTAAGTGAGAAAAGTACTAATTGATCATTGTCTTTAGCCCTCTTTACTTGCTTTGTGTTTCCTATTTTGGTCTTACACTCCTCACCTAGTATATCTTTTTATACATTGGCATTTATCATTCTGGACACAAGCGCCTAGGCACCCCCATGTCCTCTGGGTGCCCCCAACCTCTTTGTACTTAGCTTGCATCTTTTGGGTCTTTTCTAGTCGTTTGAGCATCTTGCTTTTTACTAGTCAATCTTTTAGTGGCTAATTACGAAATTCAAACAAAGGAATCATATGGATATAAAGCTATGTGATCATAATAAGGGACCAAGCACTAAGCATTATCTATCACCACCTAAGGTTGCATCCAAGAGCATTCTAAGAGCACTCAAGCATCCATATAGCTCCACACAAGGGATAATGGACTACATTTTTCTGCATAAACTTCATAGGATGGGAAGTTCATTTTTTGATTCACACATCTATCTACATCTTCTACATCTAGATATTTCTCGCTATAAAGTGTGACTCATACAAGAGCCACCTAGGACATGATTCTAACACATACACATAGAACTACATTGGGTCTTCAATGTAATGCAGTGCTAGGTCATAAGTTAACTTTCTTGACATCGCAAGACAGGATGACCTCCCATTTTGCATCTTTATTTTTTAGGATTTGATGTATTTTGGGGGTTTTACAAGTGTTTCTTTCTTATTGGAGGTTTTCAGGTGAATAACAGTGAATTGTGGTGAAGTATAGGTGATCAAATGTTACAAGAAGTGAACATCTTGCAACCCTGTGAAATTGAGTTTCAGATCTTATGAGCAGTCACAGGAATCCATAATAGGTCTCTAATGCCCCTTACCCTACATAGGTGCCTAATTCTTTTCATCTCTAACATCTCTATAATTTTCTAGGTCTAATTGCGACATATTTCCTCTCCATTCCAGTAGTTTTCCATCTCTACACATCTTTGGCATCACTGCGAATCAAGTACATATTTTTGTCTCTTCATTTGCAACTAGGGTTTAAAATTTAAATTGCTTATCTGTTTGGGTTATATATGTACTTTATTGGATATTTATCAATGGTGTTACATAATTCTAATTTAACATTTATTTACTTCAATATTTTCTTAATCATTTATTGAACCCGACGCTTTCACACTCAGGGTCCTCCTTTCATCATTTGTTGCATTTTTATTAGGCCCCTTTTATCATGGATATTTCTATCCATGATTTCTTTTTATCCAATCCACGGTGTCACACTAGAATAATTAATATTTTTCCTACTACTCTTATTCCTTCCACTACTCATCTAGATGTTGTTTATCAGACATTCATCAATGTATTTTCTCAACATATTACTTTTCCATCTGTTATAGCTGAGAATATTTCTATATATGACAATGATCCTCCTCTATATATATGAGTATGCATAAATAAATTGGAGTTCAAGTGCACTTTAATCGATACTAGATTTAAGCTTAATATTTTCCCTTTATCATTCATTCAGGATATAGGCCTTCCAATATATGTTTTTAACCTGACATCAATTTCTATTCGAGCATATGATTCTACCACGTGATCATGCTTAGGAAATGTCACCTTACCAATCATAATTGGGACAAATACTATTCTAGTTCCATTTTTTGTCATTAATATCTGACTTCCATATAATTTCTTACTTGGTAGACCATAGCTTCATCGTATGCAAGAAGTTTCTTCTACAATTCACCTATGTGTTAGATTCTTACATGAGGGATTTGAATATGAGGTTCCTACAGATAGCACACCATTCCAAAATTACAATCTAGATCCAACTGAAAAATTGTATGTTCTAATTTCCACTACTATTCATCATGTTGCCAATCCATGACCCATGGATTATCTAGACAACTTACCTCAGCTTGAAGGAATTGTTTGTACAATAGACATTATTCCATCTACTTCATAATTCCCCCCTCCTTCTACTACTGTTATGGTACTTTATCAGGGTATTTTCCATACATCAAACATCATATCACATTCATTATCTCATCATGAGAAACCTACATCTGTGAAATCTCCTTTTACATGCACTCTTTTCATAAACAATGCTTTATGGTTGCACATTCCATTAGATACCACTTTCTTTGACACTATTTACACACTTGATGGCTTGAATCATCTTGGGTTCACACTCAATGATATCTTGCTCTCGTCTCATTCACCACGTCTATAACATGGACATGTTACATTAATGTTGCTTATGGCCTTCGAATATTTCATCTCTCGGTATTTATTGCACACACTCTGCGTAGTTCATCACTTACTCTTGGTCAGACTTGGCTTGATTATATTGGTGGCACTTTATATCCTCATCATAATGACATATCATTTCCCATGCCTTTCATTCATGTTTACATTTTCAATGACTCATTTCTCAGTTATTCACAAAACCTCACTCATTGGTATGCACATGGATGTCCACTACCACCTTTCACTGATGAGAAGTATGCAATGGGCATGTATAATCTATGCCACAATGGCTCTTTGCTCGATCAACCACATATAATTACTTACCAAGTTTCAAATTCATCACCAATCAGTTTTTACCATGACAAAAATGACCTCTTAAATGATTTTACTTGATCATATCTATTATTATACACTCGAGAGATATCATGCTCATTCTCCCCCCTTCTAGCATCGACAGGCTTCTCGCATTTTTACTTTTTCACTCTACACTTTGCATCTACTCTTTCACACACATCTCGATACACTCTTGTTTTGTCATTACCTGATGATGCACTCTTGTGATATGGTTCACACTTGATTATAGAGGTCATAATAGATAGATTAACCTCACACTTCAAACATCACGCAGTCATGAGATCTCTCTCTACGCATATCCTATTGTGCATCATACACACATCACAACACATATTTCTTTCTTTTCTACATGTTGCGCTCATTACCCTATGTTGGACCCCTAAATTAACTAAGTACCTAGGGTGTGAAACTTGGTGGCACATGGGAGCAAGGTATGAATGCATGCGTGGAGTTAGTTTGGAGATGCGCGAAGGCTCACGCCCAATAAGGATGGATTTGAGATTTAGTGATTTTTGGACAACATGAAAGGATGTATTTAGGGAATGAATGAAAAAAGTGACCAGATACATATCTGGATAAGCTATGGAGACTTGCAGGTCAAGGAAAGGATATTCCAGGGCATCAATATGGTTATAATGAAAGGATAAGGAGCCAATTTTGTATGGATCATATGGCACATGTATGCTAAGGAAACTCGATTAAGGGAAATGTATGATGACATTTTGCATGTTCTTGGGTAGTGGTAGGGCACTCATGAAGATTCCTTCAAGATTTCTCATGTAATAATGAATGGTTAAGAGGATATTCCTGGAAAGTTCCTCAGATGGATGGTTTTAGGAGAGAGGTGTATGTGAGTATGGAGGGAAGAAAGGAAGAAAGGAAGAAAGTTAGTAAATATATGTAATGTGTGATGGAGAGCTATGTAATGTGTTGAAGCTCTACTACTATAAAAATATTCATACATGGAACTCTTTTGATGTAATCTTGGCTACTGTATTTTGGAATATAAATACGATGAAGTGATTCTAAATCACTTATGTGATAAATCTATATCTATACATTTCCTTTTTATGTTCATGGGTGTATTACTGGTTTTCTTGATGATAATAGTGATTTAGCTCTACTTCCATTGTCATATGATCTTATTATTCTATGTTCTGGTGCATTAGATTAGGAGTTAGTGTTCACATTTGGTTGTCAAGAATGGGTGTGTCATTCTCTATTTGTACGACACCCCATTATTAAGGAAGAAAATTCTCATGAAGCTCACATAAATGAGGGGCTCGACACCTGTGCGTGCCTCGGGTGAGCTTCTAGACCAGTCTGGATGATGTGTCAGCACACTTGGAGTTTATTGGTGAAGGAAGAGGTAAATAGAGACTACATTTTGGGTCCATTGTTGGGACCTCTTTTCAAATTTTTTGTGAGAATTTTGTGCGATGACGGAGTGGATAACCTTGGATAGCGTCAAGACTTGGCTTAAAATCATGGAGGATGAGTTTTCTTAGAGGTTTAGTACTAGATCTAAGTTTGATGCATGAAAATGGGTGGAGGAGAACATGTATCACGAACTCTATGAGAAATTATTTTGTTATTTCCTGTTAGAGTTGAATGAATGGCTATCAATATATGCATCAAGGAAAATTTGGTAATATAGACCTCGTGTTTAGACCCAGGAGGAATATCAGCAGTTGCATGATGCCGATCGAACCTAGATCCATGTTCTTAATCACTGGTAGAGTAGAGTGTTGACTAGTTATACCCTAGAATACATTATTTATGTGTATTATTTCCCAAATATTTCTGAGTTTGAGTTCTTGAGGGATCTTAGAGGATTGTTCTTACGTGTTATTCCACTAGCTATCAAGATCTTGTTCATTACTTTGATTTTGGAATCTGTTCTCATGGCTGGCTAAAATCCTACTAGGTGTAGGGTGCAAAAGCTCGTGTGGTAGAATGATGGTGTACCTTATGGTAGAAATGAAGAGAGAGGAATGGTGGCTCAGGTATAATGAAGCTCAAGAGAGGGAATTGGCAAGAAAGCATGAAGCTGAAGGAGTGATGGATTTATGGAGGCAGACGTTGTGGGAATTATTTGAGGTTTACGTGGAGAATGTGGAACCTGAGCAGTCTGAGCTACCCCATCTTGGCAAGTGCGGAAGAGAAACCCCCTCAGCTTCTAGAGAGAGTTCGTCATATGAAGAAATGAGAATATTCGTATGCATGCATCTTAACCTACATGGCAACCAAACCCTTGCACTTAGTTTTCTAGTTCTTGAGATAAGATTTGATAATCCAATTAGTATCGGTATTCATAGTCGAGCGACACCTAGGAGGTATAATTTTTCATTTGGTACATCTATGGTTGCATAATCATTTCCTATGTTTGAGGCTATTTTCTCTAGCACAACATTTGGGCAAGGTGTAGGATCACAAGGTTTTAGTATCACATCTAGGAGCGGTGTGGGAAACACATCTGGTAGTGGTTCGGTATCAATGATTGTTAGTACGTAGTTTAGTGTGATGGTGGGTCCGCATGGCACAACTACGTTAGGTCCCTTACCTATGACATGAGGAGGATCTAGTGGATCTGGAGGAATTAGCATTAGTGGATCTAGTGGGTCTGCTGGTGGAGGTAACATCAGAGGGAATCAAGGTCCTGGACCTATTGAATAAGGTCCACAACACCATCAACAGGTGTTTTATGAGATGTCACTCCACTTACCTAATTACAAAGGCGTTGAGGAGGCCGCAAAACATGTACACAAGTGTGAGTTACTATGGCACATGAAGGGAATCACTACCTCGGAGTGGAAGGAAAGTTAGTTTGCAATTACACTGCAAGGACGTGTGCATAGATGGTATAGGAATTATGACCCACACTAGACATTGGTGGATTATATTGCGTTGCATAATGCCTTTTTGGTGGAATTCCACATACCTAAGTTTGAAAATAAAAGCATCAATGTGTTGAAGGATATTCATCAAGGAATTGCAGAGAGTGTGTAGGAGTATGATGCGTGATTAAATACTCTCCTATCCAAGTTATCTTATGACATTCATCCTTTGTAGCATGCTTAGTGGTTTGTTGGAGGACTTATTACACCATTCAAGAGGGTTCTTTCACAGAAGAATTTCACATATCTGTGCGAGGCCTTGGAGGTTGCCTTGCATGTTGAGGTAGTAGGAAGCACTGATATGGGAGTTAGTTTATTCCTAGAAGCCCAAATTGTTGTAATGGCAAAACACCTAGAGAAATTATCTGTGAAATCAGCTCATGAGAATCACAATAGGTTATGGTGTATGGATTGTGAGGTAGAAGGCAATATGAAGGAAATTTGTCCTCAGATATTGATACGTGTAATTATGATAGACTGTGAGATTTACCATGAAGATCAAGATGCAAGTAGGTGTTCACTACTGCAGCGCGCGATCCGTAAGAAAGAATGTGTCTTGCTATTACAAAAATTGTACCTCTACTACTCATCATACCAAGGATTGTAGATTGATTGACCAAATACATGAAGTCATTGATATTGGCGTGTGCCATACTAGTATTTAAAGTAGTTCCAAGGATCAGGGAAGTGATTATAAAGGGCACGCAGATGGAGGGAGTCACGGAAGAGGATTTCACAGAGGATATATATGTCGTAGCAACCACATGGAACTTGTTAAAATGGTGGATCTACATAAAATTATAAGCATGAATGCCCTAGTATGTTACAATGCTCTTGGTGTGGAAAGAAACACAATTATGAGGAGTTCCCAGAACTATTTGAACACATGATCCAACATTTATGGAAGGATGAAGGTTTCAGGATGGTAAGCGTAAAGAAATTTGACTCACATTGGATGCTAAGGGTGGCGCGTGAGTCAGAATCGGAACATGTACTGGTGATAACACGAGTTGAGGTTACACACACCAAGGAGATACCAAAGTAGAAACTATTGGTTACTAGAGAAGAGGTGATGCATGGGAAGTACCCAGACCCTGCTCATCAGAAATAAGTCTATCAGGAAACCATGGATGTGATTCGAAGCTTACAAGAAGAGATCCAATGCCTAAAGGATAAATCACGGTAGTTAGAGAAAAATAAAATCATTGACGCTCTATAGAAGGATCTAGATGAAGTCAAGGAGGTATGCCAAATGTTGAGGCAATATAATATCATCCCTTTTCTAGGATAATGGCTATGGGAGAAAGTACCACGTGTTGGAGGAGAGCATGAGTGACAGGTCTTGCACACTAACCTTCCTCCTCACAACCTCAAATTTGATAAGAAGATTTCCTTGAATGCATTTTTTGATGGATGGATCCTAAGTAATATTATGATTGAAATGGGCGGGGAAGTTAATATACTCACCCTGGATGCATGGAATCAAATGGGAAGGCCCCCATTACATTCATCTTCAAATGTGTTGTATATGGCTAATAAGACAAAGGTAGTTCCCATTGGTGTTTTAAAGGATGTTGTTATCACTATCCAAGGGGAAAAATTCACTAGGGACTTCGAAGTCTTAGCAATTGCTGAGGTGGAAACATTTCTAGCATTACTTGGGTGCCCTTGGTGCTATAAGAGCAATGTTGACTTACGTTTCAATAATGGGTATATAATTTTTGAAAACAAGGAGGAATGTGTTATCATCCCTTTGACAGATGGAACTTCAACACCCTATACTGAGCCCTTGGGAGAAGAATACCTAGACAAAATCTATGTGCCACACTAGTTATATCAATCTATAAGTGACACAACTAGTGTGGAATATGACAATTAGGTGCACAGGACATATGAGTTAGTCATAAGGTAGTTAAGAGGCTCTGTGACGAGAGTAACAAAGATGAGCTCAGTTAGGAACCTGGGAGGAAAGTAGTTTCTAAGTTACACTAGGGGATCCAACCTTGATGTTTTCCTACAAGCAATGGAGACCCAGTGGAGATGTGATATCAAAAGGAGAAGGATGCTTAGCTTTACTTTTCTCAAGACTGCAACATGTTGGTGGGTGACCCATCACGATAACCTTTTCGAGTGGCACGAGGTGAGAATCGCATTCTCTATTAGGTTTCTCCAAAGTAATGCACCTGCTGTTATAAAAGACTATCATGGGAAGGATCCCACCTCATTTCACATCCATGCATGTGAGAAGGCCTGGATGGAAGGAATGGAAACCTTTTCACCTTCTCTATGGTTGCATAAGATTTACTCCACCTTACAAGGTTATGCATGCATATGGTACATTCATTCATAACTACACCATCAGAAAGGAAACTGGCAGGAGTTAATGGCTGATCTCCTTCAATATTTTGAGTGCTGAAGTAATAAACCATTGGTGAATGAGTGCTACAGATTGTTAACTACCTAACTATGGGAGATAGTTCCATGGTGGAGGATATAATACTGGAATTGTTGGTAGATGCTGACTTGGAAGTGTGCTTTGATGATGGAGAGCTAGAGGAAATACAACTTGAGCATGCTTGCATGGAAAAAGAGAAATGGAAGTTGGTCTATGTGATTGATGGTGGAGAAGTGGAGAACTTGGATGTTAACCATATTGTGTGTACACAAAAGGTTATGGATAGTGTTGATGAGTGATCATGCGCCTACCATGAACCCCTAAAAACTAAGGATAACATTGATTCAGAGGTGGATCCTAAGGAAGCTACTATTGGAGATTACTGGTCAGCAAAGGAGGTTTCAAAGATCATCGATCTGTTGCATGAATTTTAGGATTTGATTCCGCATGGGTACCATGAGCGTAAGGGAGTTCACCACTCATTAGGAGATATGTGAATCAAACTGAAGGAGGGTGCACTCCTAATTTAGAAGAGACCATACCAAATGAATTTGAATCTACATGTCAGGGTCAAGGAGGATATTGACAAGTTGATCACATCATGCATCATTGAGGCTATTAAAGAATCAGAATGGATAAGTCCAATGGTCACCATCATTAAGAAGGATGGGAGGATAAGGATTTGCATTGATTACAGGTATTTGAATGCGGTATGTTTCATTGAACCTTTTCCAACCCCATTCACTGAGGAGATCCTAGGAGTAGTCGGGCATGAGATTTATTCTTTCACAAATGAATTCTTAGGATACCACCAGATTAGAATTGCAAAGAAGGACCAAGAAAATAAAACTTTCACCACTTAATGGGGATTTTTTTCCTATATGGTCATAATTGTTGGACTGAAGAACGCACCTATTGTGTTTTCACGCATTGTGGTTCAAGCATTTCAGGAATTCATCCATAATTTTCTTCAACTCTACCTTGATAATTATATGGTTTATGTACTAGTAAAAGACCATTGCGACAATCTGTGGTTGATGTTTGAGAGATAATGATAGTTTAGTATATCTCTCAACATTAAGAAATGTGTTTCGCTACTCCTGTAGAACCTTGTTGGGACATATCATAGGTAAGGAAGGATTTTTGGTGGAGCATGCCAAAAAATTTGTTATTAAGGTATTGGGACAACCTACCAGCTAGAGTGTGATGCATGGAGTCCTTGGGCATACAGGGTACTACCAAAAATTTATCAAGGGATATGCCAAGATCGTTGCACCATTAGAGGGATTGTTGAAGCACATAAGTACATTTCATTGGGGGGAAGCGCAGTAGATGGAATTTAATACACTAAAGAATAGGCTTATTCTTGCACCCATATTACGCTTTCCTTCCTAAGATAAGCCATTCCATTTACATGTTGACCCCTCAAGAATGGAAATTGGAGAAATGTTGACATAACCTGGTGAGAGGTTTTTTTATCACCCTCTTTGTTTTGTAAGTAGGAAGTTGACTCCAGTAGAGTAGAACTATACTACTATTGAGTGTGAGGCATTGTCAATGATCTACGCGCTACACAAATTCAGGTAGTATATGTTGGCAACACCCTTTATATTCTACACGGACCACATGACATTGAAGTACTTGGTAAACAATCCCATTTTACAAGGGTGCATATGCAGGTGGGCCCTATTATTTCAAGATTTTGAGTTTACGGTTGTTGTGAAATCAAGTAAAAGTAACCTAGGACCTAACCATTTATCAAGGATTGACTCAGGGGAGCATGCGCAGAGAATTAAGGATATAATGCCAGATGCAAAATTATTTAGATTGTGGTGTGCACCCTCTAAATTAGATGATATTGTTGTGTTTATCAAAATAGGTATGGCACTGGAAGGAATGAATACTTTAGAGAGAAAATAGTTAGCTATATGTGTTGCGCCCTACATGTTAATTGGTTGAGACTTATACAAGCTAGGCCATGATGAGATCTTTTTCCGATGCGTGTTAGACCATGAGCATTGTGCAATCACGGAGGAGGAACATGGTGGAATTGCAAGATGACACTATGCTCAAAATGCCACCACGTGGAAGATTTTACTAGCAGGTCTCTAATGGGAAAACATTTACCAGGTTTGTATCGAGTTTTTCAAGGCTTTTGATCATTATCAGCACCTTGGAAAGCCAAGAAGAAGAGATGAAATTCTCTTGAGGCTGATAGCTAGCACTAAACCATTTGAGAAGTTGGTGATTGATTTTGTAGGACCTATTTCACCTACCACATGAAGGACTGGTTCATGTTATATCATTACTTGTACTGATTACTTAACATGGTGGGAAGATGAAATGCCTACGAAGGATTACATAGTAACCACCATGGAAAGATTCCTATGGGAAAATATTATCAGTAGGTATGGGTGTCTGTTGAGCTTGACTCACAATAGGGGTACACATTTTTTGAATGAGACAGTCAGAATTTTGTAGGAAGAGTTCATGGTGACTCATCACAAGACTACTCCTTATCACCCTTAGGCTAATGGAACCACTGAGGCATTTAACAAGATACCAAGTCACACATTGACTAAGATTGATGATGTTAGGAGACAATATTTAGATGAAAAAGTCTTAGCCATACTATGGGAATATAGGAAAACCTATAAGAGATTGAACAAGCCCACACTGTTTCAATTGGTGTTTGGCGCGGAAGTTGTTTATCTCACCCTGTCTATGTGCTCACAAGAGGATTGGATGAGAAGTAAGCATTATAAGATAGCATGGATAAATTAATGCAATTGGATGAAATATGATCACTTGCTAGATGGATTCAGAATACTGAGAAGATGAAACAAAAATCATGGCACGATCATCACATTAAAAATAAACAATTTAAGGTTGGGCAGATGGTTTTAATTTATGAATCTAAGTTTTTACACCGTCTTGGGAAACTCAAATTCCATTGGTTAGGGTTGTATATTATATCTTACATCCTTGATTCAGATGCGTGCCAGTTACAAGCGCTGGATGGGACAAGGTTGTCAGGATATTTAAATGGGAGTAGGTTGAAGCCCTACTATAAATAAGGCTTCTATGTCTCTATAAATAAGGCAGTATTTCCAATTAGATTAGGTTTCATTTAATTATTTTCCCTTTTGGTTATTTCCTTTGTCCTCATTTTTTGGGTTTTTTGGTGCACATTGGTGCACTAGTAGCTAATTACATTGTAAGAGATTCTATATGCATAGGATCATGCATACATTGTTATGTGGAGTGAAGTAGCATATATGTCGAATATGTTTGACAAATTCTTTCGATAATGAAATGATGGGAATGATTAGCGTAAAGGTAGAAAAATAAGTAGAATGATGGTTAAGGTGTTTAAAATTTTGTGGTTATGAAGGTGTGTTGAGAAATGTTTAAAGACCATGAAGAAGAGAAAGATCGTGCAGTACAACATAAGGAAGGCAACACCATGGGGAACTACTTAGTGGACAACATAGAAATTATGTACTTTGGCACAAGGATGCACACAAAGGAGGTCTATGGTAGTGAAGTAGTTTTGAAGTGCCAAAAGGTTACAACTGCGATGCGCAAGGGGAAGTCGCAAAAGTTTATTTAAGTGAAATAAAGTGCTCTATTAAACAGGGACATTAAGAAATGTGGATGGAGGAACTCTAAGGCATTGAAAAAGTATAAATAGGAGGTAAGAGCACTCATTTTGACTAATTTTCTAGAAAATATATTTTATGCTCTCAAGGTTGAAGTGCAATGAGGGTTTTGTGAAGAAGAGTGAATCAAGGTACTTGTCACGAACTAGAGGAATTGTGTAAGTTATAGTGTAGTTTTGGGACGTTGCAAGGAGGGAGGAAGACAGCAGAGTAGGAGAGGGTTGCACGAAAGAGAAATGGGGAAGTCATTGATTCTAGGAAAGAAAAGGAGAGAGGCATGAGAAGAAAGAAAAAACAATATGGCACCCAAGAAATCTCGAACAAAGAGATCGGTGGTGGAGGAGGATCTCGTGGAGATTTACTCAGAAATGTAGTACCCCCCAGGGGTTATCAAGGAAAAAAAGTGGAACTCAAATTTATACAATTACAATATCAATGAATACAACCATAGGACAAGTGAAAACAAAAATATGATGTAGGTGGACTTAGTTTCAAACATTCCAATAGTGGACGAGCTTAGAAACCCTAAGGTTGATGACTCAATGCAACAAGAACTAATAAAGACTAGAGTTTTGCAGCTGTGGTAGCTTCCTTTATTTGCAAAACCTACCCCATTGTTCAGATGGTTAATTTTTTGGATACATGAGGAATTTTAATACTTCACGGGAAGAAGGATGAGGATTACAAGCCACTTGATTAGGACAGTTACAGGCATACGGAACACCAGTGAGGACATGATACTTGATTTATGTGCCACTACAAAGATTGAGGAGCTAGCTAAGAGATTGAGCCACAAGAAGGGAGGAAGGGCATAGGTGATTCTTGATCTCCTAGACCTAGCATTAAGAGTCACCTCCCAGATCATTAATTACAAATTGGGCACATCAGAGAGGTGGGAAGACATTAATAAGAGGTTCTTGTATGTGGCCTACAGAGTGTCGAAAATGGCACATTATAATTTTGCAGAGTTTATCACAAACATAATTGTTGAAGAAGCACGAGTACAAAATGAGGTAGGAGTGAAAAAAACATAGGGCTCCATACTTCTATTGATCATATTTTGGGAGATTGGTGTCCTAGATGGGCCAAATGGGAACATATGGGTTCCCCACCGGCGCACTCATCTCTTGTAATTCAATTTGCGAAGTTCACTTGTGATGGGACCATATCGAGCACCTACAAGGCTCGAATAAACATGTGGTTTGAACGGTTGTACAAGTCAATTGACAATGAGTGATGCATTCCCCAAGAATTTCCACAAGTTGTTGGGGATCAGGTAAAACTCGTAGTTAATCAACCTTTTTTCCTAGCAAATTTTTATGATGGCCAAGGGAGATATGGGGCCACGGTACAAGCTCCCCTTTGGATTTACTACTAAGTACATGAAGTGCACCATCAAATGGATAAAGGACATGTAGAAGTTAGTCTTTGATACTGACAAAGTGGGTGCTAATGTCCATACATTATGCGTGACATACAAGTATGGTAATTGACCTACTTATGTCAAAGTTTTGGAGCCAGACTTTCTAGATTTGCACCCTCAAGTCAGCGTGACCATGAAAGGGTACGTCCATCGGGTTTTCATGCAGCTCTGCCCCAAAACACAAGGGGGGATTAAAGTGGAGGTTACATACTCCCCCTTTCTAAAGTCACAGGAGGTGTCAATCCCACCCATGAAAACGGTATAGGTCGAAGAAGAGGAAGAATAACAAAGTGAAGGTAAATTAGATACTTCCTGGAAGATGAGGTACTACACATGTCAAAATGGTAGCAAGGGTGCTAGAAATTTACTACAAGGTGGCACCAAGGCCTCATTATTGGGGCATGAGAAAGAAAAGGAAGAGGAGGAAGATCCTAAAGAAAAAATGAAAAATACACACGATGCATCGAGCCCCGTAATAGGCTTAGAGGAACGTGAAGAAGAAGACCCCACCACCTTCAAGGCAGAGTTGGAGGTAGATTTGGAAGAACATGAAGCTGAGGCTAAAACCATGGATGCGGGCAAGGTGCATGAGGAAGGAAAGCATCACTCTACAAAACCTGATAAAATCCCAGCACACGAGGCCTCCCTGACATAGACCGACATCCCAAGGGGATATAAGGGGGACTCCTTTATTATAAAGTAGAATAGAGGATTCGCCCTTGGAGTAAAGAAGTAGAGGATGAAGTGTAAAGCTATGAGGAAGAAGTGGACACCCATGTGCCCATGTATGTACTTCATGGATGACCCCATGAAGGTATTGTGTGTAAGGTTCCAAGCCACCCTCCCTCCGTAAAAGCTACATGGATGGGATATGATGGATTAAGAAGGGGGTGTGCTCAGAACCATGAAGATGTTTATCTATAACATATATTGCCATACCGAAGAGCCTGATTTTGAGGTCAATGATCATGTGATTGAGATCTTCCATTTGAAGAAGAAGGGAGGAGAAACATATAGGGTGTTGGATATTAGCCACCTAACAAATGAGCAAGCATGCAATGCGCTTCAAAAGATGTCTTCAAAGGTGATCCCGCACAACTTGGATGCATGAGCCACTGTTTGGACCCTATTCATGGAAAAGAAAAATAAGGAAAAGGAGATAGGTAGATTGCATCAGGGATTTAGGGGTGAACATGTGCAAACTAAGGAAGCATATGACTGAGATGGCGCCCTCATGAAGAGCATTTTGGGACAATGTCTAGCATTGGTGAGCCAATCCAGGATAGACTGTGGGGATGAAAATGAATATCTTGAAGACCTTGTGGGGATGTTGCTCACAAACATCAAGGATGGAATAGGGCCCATAGCTACAGAGCTTGCAAAGGAGAAATAGGAAAATAAGGTCGTTGTTGAATCTCAGATCATTGAGTTGGAGGAATTTCTCACCCAACTCAAGGAAGCAATATACTTGCAAATAGGGGCTTTAACAAATTCATAAAATATGATCCTGTCATTGATGTGTGGGTGGAAGAAGAGGAGGCCACCCTCAAATATTTAAAGAATACCATCCCCACCAACAAGGCCGAACGCACGTAATTGGTTGTTAACACCACAACTCAAAAGGATAAAATCAAAATGAAGCGCGAGAAGTTGTACTTCAAGATTAATGAACTCTAGGATTCCATCACTAAGTGGATGGACGAATTTGAAGGAGTCTGCATAGAACTGGTGGTAGCTATAAATGCACTAAAGGGGAAGGTGGAGGAAATTACCCCAAACCAAGTGCCCAACACCATGGGAGAAGCTCCAGGGAAGGCATGGGAGAAATTGAAGGACGAAATAGATGCAGAGTTTCTTGAACTCCTCTAATTTTTTGCATAGCGTATTCCTCCAATCTTCAATTATTTGTTCGGATTATTTCAATTCCATTATTCTTTATTATTTGAAGGAAAAAAATTATTGTCTTAGACAATTTGGGTCATCAAGACATTGTCCGGGAAGCACAAAGGATTGCCAGGGTGGAAATCAAATTAGTGTGGGGTGATGTTGGACCCCTAAATTAACTAAGTACCTAGGGCACGAAACTTGGTGGCACATAGGAGTAGGGTACAAAGCACTCGTGGAGGTAGTTCTTGGATATGTGCGAAGGGTCACGCCTAGGCAGGATGGATTTGGCACTTAGTGAGTTTTGGATAGCAAGAAAAGACGCATTTAGGGAATGAATGAAAAAGTGACTAGATACAGATATGGATAAGCTATGGAGACTTGCAACTCAAGGAAAGTATATTCCAGGGCATCAATACGGTTATCATGAAAGGATAAGAAGCCAAGTTTTTTATGGATTAGCTGGCACATGCATGCTAAGGACACTAAATTGGGGGAAACGCATGATGACATTTGGCATGTTCTTGGGTAGTGGTAGGGAAATCATGAAGATTCCTTTAGGATTTCTCAAGTAATGATGAGCAGTTAAGAGGATATTCCTGGAGATTTCCTAAGATGGATGGTTTTAGGAGAGATGTGTATGTGAGTATGGAGGTAAGAAAGGAATATAGTTAATAAATATATTTAATGTGTGATGGTGAGATCTATAATGTGTAGAAGCTCTTCTACTATAAAAATATTCATACATGGAACTCTTTTGATGTAATCTTGGCTATTGTATTTTGGCATATAAATATGATGAAGTGATTCTGAATCTCTTATGTGATAAATCTAGATCTATACATTCCCTTTTTATTTTCATGGGTGTGTTACTAGTTTTCTTGATGATAATCATGATTTATCTCTACTTCCATTGTAATATTATCATGTTATCCTATTTTATAGTGCATTAGATTAGGATTTAGTGCTTACATTTGTTTATCAAGAATGATTGTGTCATTCTTTGTTTTTACAACACCCCATTTTTAAGGAAGAACATTCTCACGAATCTCACATAAAGGAGGGTCTCAGCACCTATGCGTGCCTCAGGTGAGATTCTAGACCATTCTAGATGATGTGTCGATGCGTTTGGGGTTGATTAAAGAAGCAAGAGGTAAATAGAGACTACCCCCTATGATGCACTCTAGTTTTATAGTTCATACTTGACTACTGAGGGTTTCAACCCCACCATACTCACTCACTCACACACACACACACTCTATGCTCTATGATTTGATGACCATATCTTTCTAGTGCACACATTCAAACCATTTCCTAATGATGTAATCTTTTTCTAGGGTTCATTATCAACTGTTCAGGGGGCATGTATAAATGAACCTCATTACATGCATACTCATACACATCCACTCTAGGGATACACAACTCCTATCAAACTCATTTTTTATTCCATCTTAATCATACACAGCATACCACATATCTTGGTTGCATTTACTCTTGATTTCTTATGCTTACATGAACACTTTACTACACATGTTTGAAAGATACATTGTATGTCATTATATCTTTCTATACACACATCTCCACTCACTTGATTTCCAGTTTTGATCACATCCTTTACACAAATTGATACACACATCATGGATGCTTGGTGCAATGCCTATTACCAGTCCCACAATGGCTCCTAAGGGCATCCACTTTTGTACACATTTCAGGTGCAATTGTTTTGATTTATACTACTTGTTCATATTAGCACACTACTATATCGGATTATACACGCTTTGACATAATTTTTATCTTTCTAAAATACTAACACATGCTTCATGTGCATTATTTATATTGCAATTCTATTTTCTTCCATGGTTGAATATTTCTTTGCTTACTAATATTTCGATTTCTATGTCATTGTTTGTGGGTTTCGCCCTATGTCATGTTTGTTCTTTGATTACATTGTATGCTTCTAGCCACTTCGACCTCGATTGTCTTGCCACATCATGAGTGATGTCCCATATTTGCAACCCACTTTTTTCGGTTTACATTGTCTTCTTGATTGTTATCTTACATCTTGTCTTCTTACATGTGTGTTTATCTTTCTTGCACTAACACATATTTTCTAGCCACTTTGCTTGTGTGTGCCTTAGTTTCTACCAAGCACACTCCCTCCCCCTACAAGGCATCAGTTTTAGTTCAGTGGCTGGTCCTCCTTTGGGTTGTATACTCCTCATTGATTTTGCATGTACCCCAAATGAGGGGGACCATCATCAGCTGAATCAGTCACCCCATTCAGTAGTTTACAATCACATTTTAGTACCGGTATAACACAGTCTTCAGTATCAACAACAGCCCATCATATGACTTGGGTCTTCAGCACAACATAGACACTAGCTCCAAGACATAGATAGTAGCACCTAGGAACCTTTGAACCTTCCTGGATTCCTATGACCAGCGGCAGTTACATAGAATTTCTCAATTTAGCACATTTTTTGGTAGTTTACACAACATATTTTACAAGATATACAGTCCTTCAACACTTGACATGTATGCATTACACCTTATTTTCTACTTTTTTGTTTGATTGAACCCAATCGGGTTTTTACACACCATCTGTAGTGGTGTTTAAACTTTGGGAAACATTGAAAGGTTGGAGAATAATACTATACTTTTCTCCCTACAATTCTTCCATACTTGGCGCAGTTGGTGTGAGATCACCCAAAAAACTTACACTCAGTGCAACTAGCGTGAGGTCACCCAAAAACCCGTTATTCTACATCATCTTCAGGATCCTTTCTATCTCTTTCACTCATCACGGATCAAGTACACATTTCCTTTTTGCATTTTTACATACTTTTTACGCATTTTGATCAAATTTGTCATATACACGTATTTGACTACTTTTTCATTCTTCTATTTTGCAGATTCATCTTTATAGGAAGTAGTAGTCACATCAATCACACATAAAATGACCTTAACAATAGGTACAATGTGACATTTACACATAAGCTTTCACCCCTAGGGTCATCATCACTTTTCACTTTCTCTTCTCTCGCATCCACGCTCTATATTTTTATCACTCCACGCTTTTTCTTGTCTCTCGGCACACCTTTTTCCATTGATCTACATGGTTATCAGGTATGTACCTCATATCTACTTTATGTTATTATGCATTCACTCAACAACATAAAGTGGGGGCAAATATAGACACTAAATCATGCACTTTTGGTATATATCTAGTCCTAATCACATATTATTATTCATATGATTCCTAAGCGATAAAAGTATTAATTGATCATTGTCTTTGGCCATCTTATTTGTTTTTTGTTTCCTCATTTGAACTTACACCCCTTCTCGCCCAATTTATATTTTGATACTTTATAATTTCTCACTTTGGACACAAGCTCCCATCCAAGACACTAGCACCCAAGTGCCACTTGTCCCCTCTGTGCGCCTCTGACCTCTTTATACTTAGCTCACATCTTTTGGGTATTTTCTAATCATTTGGACATCTTACTTTTTACTAGTCAACATTTTAGTGGTTAATTACAAAATTCTAACAAGGGAATCATATAAATATAAAGTGATGTGATCATAATAAGGGACCAAACACTAAGCATTAGCTATCGCCACCTAAGGTTGCATCCAAGAGCATTCTAAGAGCATCCAAGCATCTATCTAGCTCTACACAAGGGACAAGGGACTACATTTTTCTACATACACTTCATAAGAGGGGAAGTTAATTTTTCCATGCACACATTTATCTACATCTTCAGCATCTAGCTATTTCTTTCTATCAAGTGTGACTCACACAAGATCCACCTAGGGCACGATTCTACAAACAAACATAGAAATACATGGGGTCTGAAATGTAGTGCAACGCTCAATTATTAGTTCACTTTGTTGACAGACAAGGATAGTTTGACCTCCCATTTCACATCTTATTTTTTTGGATTTGATTTATTTTGGGGGTTTTAGAAGTGTTTTTTTCTTATTGCAAGTTTTCAGGTGAATAACAACGAAGTGCGACAGAGTAAAGGTGATTAAAGGCGGTAAGAAATGAACATCTTGTGACCATAGGAAACTAAGTTTTGCATCTTCTGAGCAGTCACAGGCACCCAGAATATGTCACTGGCGCACTAGGTGCCTCTGACCCTGCATAGGCTCCTTGGTCCTGGCATCTCCAACATCTATGCAATTTTCTAGGTGTGATTGTGACATCCTACTTCTCTATTCCAATAGTTTTCCAACTCTACACATATTCGGCATCACTGTAAATCAACCAAGTATTTTATCTTTTCATTTGCAACTAGGGTTCCAAAATTTACTTCCTTATTTTCTTTGGTCAAATATGTACTTTATTACATATTTATTCAGCAATGTTACATATTTAGATGAGCATTTATCTATTTCAAATATTTTCTTAATCAATATATAGGTGTAAAGGTGTAGGTGTCATCATAACTACATTGATTTTTGTCAACTACGTGTTTGATACACTTAGTCCACATGATTTGAGTGGATTGTTTATGGAATATGTGAAAAATATTGAGGTGATAATATAGAATCATAAAATAATTTTATGCAGATGGGGTTTCAATATTTTGTTTAATATGTATAAAATGGAAGGAATCACACAGTGATAAACTTTATAGTTGCTTTAACAGGGTAGATGATGTTCTTAAAGTCCATTGATGCCTCCCATTAAGTTAATACTGCAGAGACTTTATGTAATTTCACTACTATTTATGGTGTGTTTTTATCGTCATATGACTCAAGTTTGTTTTGTCAAGGATTTTTCTTTCTTTTCACATTGTTTTCAAAATTCAACCCACATTTAACATAGAGTTAACCAAGATCCAAAACCAATTTTGACTCAAATAGCATTGAATTTGTGTCGCGAATTACCTCAAAACTAAAAATATCTAAAAAAATCACTTTCACTATCTTCATTTTTAAAATGAAATGAAACATCACCAAACATTGATAAGTCATAATCGAATGAATTTAATTAACACAAAATTAGAATGTGTTATCACTATGGAGCGGAAGTGGGAGCAGGAGTAGGAGTGAGGAGGTTTTCAAAAACCAAATGGGTAGGAACTGTCACAAGACACAGGTGACCCTCAAATCGAGGTGTTGCAGAGAGGGGCCCCACCACCTATACTAGGAGAAGGTAGGGTATCATTTTATTCTTCGTGTGCCAATAGGATTGTGGGTCGTAACAAGGAAATTGTGGCTCAACCTTTGGTCTCGAATATCAAGAATGTTAAGAAGAATGGACTCGTAATCCTGGTTACTCTAGACGGATTGGCTGAGAAAGATAAATCATGAATGGAGTTCTCTTTGGTTGGTAAGTTTTATGGATCTAGACCTAATGTGGAGTGGTTTCGTGAATGGGCCTGAAGGAAGTGGAGACTGAAAGGATCGTTAGAAATTACTTCTTATGTGAATGGGTTTTTTATAATAAATCTCTCCCATGTTGAGGATTGTAAAAATATTCTCCTTAGAGGACCCTAGTTTTTGGGAAGATCTAGTTTGTTGGTTCAAAAATGGAGCCTGGGTTTTGATCCTTATAATGTAAAACCTGATGAGTTACCTGTGTGGGTTAAATTACCAGGCCTTCCTATGGAGTTTTGGGAGGAGGAAATATTAAAGGCTATTGCTAATGCGATAGGTTCATTGGTGATTTTTGATCTGGTTACCAGGGCTCGAACAAGGCTAATGTATGCTCAGTTTTGTGTCAATGTTCCTGTTGGGAACTTGCTCTAAAAAGAAATTGAACTAAATTTGAAGTTTGGTGTTTGGAATCAGAAAATTGAGTATGAAGTTTCACCTCTTTTCTTTCAGAAATGTTGGAGGATGGGGCATGATCAGAGACAATGTAAGGAAGCTAAGAAAGGTAAACAACAAGTTCAGAAATATTTGGGAGAAAAAATAAAAGGATTTGGAGAAAAAATAGGGTTCCCCAAGTAGAATTTCTTTAGTAAAATTTGATTTCAAAGTGTTAGAAATTGAAGATCCTGTTATTCAGCAGATTGTTCCAGATCATCAGCCTATCATTGAGAAAATTACCCTAGATCCAGTTCATATTGAACTTAAAAGTCATGTTCAGATTAATGTGCTAGAGAGTTCTGAGGAGGTGGGACAGATTAACAAGGAAGTTCAGAAAGAGGAGGTAACCATAGAGGTTTCTCAAGAGAAGGATCAGGTTAAAGGAGATGATATGTCAACAAAAGAAGAAATTGATATTTTTGATTATGAGGTTGTGCCTTGCTCTTTGAATCTGGGAAAGAATGTGGAAGACAAAAATATTAATACAAGGAATGCTTAGAAAAAAGAAAAATTTAAAGCAGACTGTAGGAAGCCCTTGGCAAAAAGAGGTAATTTTTCAAATAGGGAAAGAAGGGGAAAACATCGGCTAAAGAAATTGATTCAAGTAAGCAACGCTCTATTGAAGAGAGCATCTCTCCAAATAAGATTAAATGAATCTCATTTCTTGGAATATAAGGGGTCTTAATAACCCAAATAAACAAAGTATATTGTCAAATTTTAGAAAAACTCATTAGCTTGATATATTGTTGATACAAGAAACCAAGATGAAAAAATAAAAAATGGATTATATAAAAAATAAGTTGTGGTTTAGTTCATATATGCAATGTGTAGCTTCGATAGGTGCCTCTGGAGGAATTGCTACTTTTTGGCTTAAAAAGGACAAGGAAGGTTTGGTTATTTGTAATTTGTCCCATCATCTTGTTATTATGTTTAGAGACAAGGTAAGTGGTTTTTCTTGGATATGCTCTAATATTTATGCTCCCAATTCTTTGAGTGAGAGAAGAAATTTGTGGGCAGAAATTGTGTAGTTTCATTCTCAGTATAGGGATCTGGATTGGATGATTGGAGGGGATTTTAACACTCCTTTGAGCCCAAAGGTGATAAGAAAGGGGGTTCAAATTTGTTTAGTGATAGTATGGGACATTTTTCTGACTTTATTGATGATTGTAAGTTGGTTGATATAGAGTTAAGAGGTGGTAAATATACTTGGTCAAATAGGATAATACGACATGATCTTATCTAAATTAAGTTGGATAAATTTTTAATCAACCCAAGTTGGTTCTCGGCTCTGGGTGGTTTCCTTACAGCTTTACCTAGAATTGGGTCGGACCATAGTCCTATCTGCTTTCAATCTAGTAATAGTACAGGAATGGCAGGTAGACCTTTTAGATTCTTTAAAATGTGGTTGTTTCATCCTTCCTTAAAAGAGGAGATTCAATCTTGTTGGAAAATTAGTGTTAAAGGTAAAGCTATGTTCAAATTGGTGTCTAAGTTGAAAAATGTCAAAGCAAGAATGAAAATCTGGAACAAGGAAATTTTTGGTAACATTTTAACCCAAAAAACTAAATTCGTTGAGGATCTTAAGAGGATTGAGGAAGTCTTGGAAAATGGGAGGTATGATCAGGAGATTAGGACTAAAGAAAAATTACTTTTGGTGGAGTATCATAATCTGGAAGCAAAAGAGGAATCATATTGGAAACAAAATTCAAGGTCCTTATGGTTAAAAGAGGGTGATAGGAATACAAAAAAATCATCTGACTACTTCTATTCATAAACAAAGTAATACAATAATGGAAATTGAGGATAGGGGAGGAGTGAGGTTGAAGAATTAGGCTGAGATTTCAAATGAATTTATAAGTTTCTTCAGTGATTTGTTGACTGCTGGTAAGCAGCCTGACCTTGTCAAGGAAAGTAAAATCGTTGATTTCTTCACACCTGTTATCACTCTCCAGGATAATGTTGAGTTGGTCAAAATTTCCTCCTCTAGGAAATAAAAGAGGTTGTTTTTTATTTAGAAGGGGATAAGTCTCCTGGGCCAGATGGTTTCCCTACTTTTTTCTTTCAATAATTTTGGGACATTGTTCATGATGATGTGGAGGAAGCGGTCCAAGAATTTTTCATGACTGGTAAGTTGCTGAAAGAGGTTAATAGCACTTTTATAGCCCTTGTGCCTAAGATTCCAGGTGTTGGTAAAGTTATTGATTTTAGACCAATTAGTCTATGTAATATTGTCTACAAAATTATTACAAAGATAATTTCTTTCAAGATCAAAGATCTATTGGATGGTTTTATTTCTCAAAATCAAGGAGGCTTTGTTAAAGGTAGACAGATTCTTGACAGTGTTATTACTATTCATTTTTTTGATGTTTCAAAGAGGGTGGCAATGTTGCTAAAACTTGATATGAATAAGGCATATGATAGAGTGTCATGGAGATATCTTAGGATTATTCTAAAAAGGTTGAGATTTCATGTTCATTTTATAAATTTGATTATGGAATGTATTACCACTTCTAAATACTCTATTCTTATCAGTGGTAAGTCTAAGGGGTTATTTTCATCTCGGAGAGGTTTGAGACAGGGGGATCCTTTGTCCACTTTTCTTTATATTTTTGTGGCAGAGACTTTAAGTTGACTTTATGTTGACCGAAGGCAAAGGAGGATTATGAATGGTTTAATTATTTCTAATGGTTTGGACCCTATTGCTTTACAACAGTTTGTGGATGATACTTTTCTATTGGGTAAGGCAACTACCTCAGAAGCAAGGGATTTCAAGGATATTCTTCAAGACTTTGAAGAAGTTACTGGTCAGCTTATTAATTTTTGAAAAAGTTCTATAATTTTCTTGAATGTGAATGAGGAAGTTCATAATAGAATTGTGGTTGTTTTGGAGTGTCCAATCATTTTGTTTCCTTGTGCATATTTGGGAATGCCTTTGTTTAAGGGAAGGATGGTTCTAGATAATTGGAATGCCCTTGTTAGTAGGTTTCAAAAGAAGCTTGCTACCTGGAAAGGTACTTTGTTATCACAAGATGGAAAATTACAACTCCTTTAGAGTTCTTTATAGAGCCTTCCAGTGTATCTTATGTCAATCTTTAAAATGCCTGCAAAGATAAGAACTATGATTACCCAGATTCAGAGGAGATTTCTTTGGTTGGGTACTCAATCAAAGGATAGAATTCCCCTTGTGGCTGGGACAGGGTCACTTTGTCTAAGAATGCAGGAGGCTTGGGTTTGAAGGACTTAAAGAGTATGAATATGGCTCTTTTGGCTAAGGTTGGGTGGAGACTGCAGTAGGAGGATGGTTTGTGGGCTAAGATTCTTAAAGCTAAATACATGTATGTTGAGCAGATCTCTTTTATTTCAAATGATATCCTCCCTGAAGGCTCTTGTTTTTGGAATGGTTTGGTAAAGTGTAGGGGTTTGTTGATGAAAGGGAGTAAATGGGAAATTGGTGATGGTAACATGATTAATTTTTGGCAATATTGGTGGATTGATGAAGGACCTCTATTAAACCAGCTATTGTGGAGAAATGTTGCTAATCATTTCATTTCTACAATTGGCATCCTTTTGAGAGACTACTGGATTAGAACAGATTGGGGTTGGTCTTGGAGATCTCTTCATTGGGATGGTGAAGATGAGAATATCAAGGAGGCTCTTCAAAATCTCAATACTAATCTGGGTGGTGTTTGTATTTCGTCATGTCCTAAAATAGATGCTCTAACATGGGCAAGGACAAAGGATGGTGAGTACTCTATGAGAACTAGATATTGTATTGCTCGTAATGGTCCTCAACCAAACCCATGGTGGAATTATCTCTGGCACAGTACTCTTATTCCCAAGGTGAATTTATTTTTGTGGCATGTCATTCAAAATAAAATCCTTACAGTTATAACTTTTAGGATAACGGTATGATGATTCCAAATAGGTGCATTCTTTGTAAATCTGATAAGGAAATAATTCAACATTTGTTCCTCCAATGTCCCTTTTCTCAAAAAGTTTACTCCAAAATTCTAAGATTATTTTAGGTCTCGTGGGTTTTTCCGGAAACTTTTGCTAATTGGTATGAACAATGGAATTGTTCTTTTTTTTCTAAGTGTCTGTCAAAATCCTGGAAGTTGGTGTTACCCCATTTAAATGGAGAATATGGTTGGAAAAAAATCATAGGATTTTTAGGGAAAAACAATAAAAAAATTCTAATAGAGTGGGGAATATGATTATGGGAGCTTTGATTAGTAATCTTTCCATTATTAGATTTAAGGAAGAAAAAACTATTCCTAATTGTGAAAAGGAAATAATTCAAGCTTTGGGAGTTGGTAAAATCTTTCAGCAGAGTTTTCTATGGAAGAAGAATATCAAGGAAAATGTGAAGTGGGAAAAACCTATGGCTGGATGGATGAAACTTAATTTTGATGGTGCTGCCAAAAGTAGTTTGGGTTTAGTAGGTGTGGGTGGTATTATTAGAAGGGACAATGATTCTTTCTTTAGAGCCTATGTTATGCCTATAGGCAATAAAACTAATAATTATGTGGAGGCCTATGCATTTTTGTATGGTTTAAAGTGGGCTAATCATTATCAAATTAGGAAACTTTATGTGGAAGGGGAATTTATGTACATTATTAATGCGATGAAGGGTAAATCAAAGTATCATGTTAATTTGAATTCTATTATGGATGATATTAGGAATTTATTATTGAATTTTGAGGAGATTCATATTACACATGTGTATCAGGAAGAAAATTATTATGCTGACACATTGGCCAATTATGGTGTATGGTATCATCATAATCATATATGGAAAGATGAGGTAGATATGACACCATCAACTAGGGTTTTCCTTCATATGGAGTGACATTTATGGCAAGCGTGGGATTTTGATTTGTGTAATCCTTGCTCTCATTAGCATATGTGCATGCCCAAATTTCTAATATTTTACTCTTAGTTTAGTTTTATGCGGGCAGTTATCAATTTGGTCTGGTTTTTTAAGGTGTTGTATAGTTCTTCCATCATGTGTGGTAACAATATGAGGGTGGATCCTTCATCCTGTTTGGCTATGGAAAGGGATACAACTATCTAGGATATTTTTAAAAATGGGGGAGTTACTCATTTCTTTCAGAAGCTTTAGGGTTATGATGAGAATGTTTCCAAGGATTTTGTGCAAGTCTAAGATAAATGGGTTGTGACTATGTGTGGTGTGATCTTGTTGGTTTTGGAGGAGTTGATTGGTAAGGTTATTTATATGGATTGTAACGAATGTAAGGTTTTTAAGGACAAAAAGTGGTTTCAAGAGGAAGTTTTCAATTTTATTGATATTGATGAGAATATTGTTCGTGTGGATGATGGTATAGCCCGAAACTCTCTTTCGTGGTGTTGGCATGAGGTTTTTTTATTATTATGAAGTATTTCACTCTTGATGGGAAGTTTAGGAAGCTCCATACCCAACATTTCATGTTTTTAAATCACTTATGTATGAATAGAAAGGTGGGAATTCCTTTCTATCTCTTTAATTCCATGTAAGCTTCGGTGAAATATTTTCAAGCAAAGATTGTGGATGTTTCATTGCACCAAGGGTTAATTCTACTGATGTTCAAAGTTGGTACCTTGATTCCTACCAAAAGTGTTGGAATTAGGTATGGTGAAGATTGGGAAAAACATTTGACTTGGGTTGATAGATGCAGGCTCAATGTTTTGAAAGATAAGGCTAATAAGGAGTTAGTTGCGGCATCTACTCTTTAATTTCTTGTAGGGAATAATATGGATGTATTACTTTGGAGGGTTGGAGTGAGGGAAAGTTTTTCATAAATTTCCTTTCCAGTAAAATTGAAATCCTTGAAGATATGGTTACTCGTTTGAAATTTGAGAATAAGATTTTAATCAGAGGAGCTCAACGTTATGACACAGAGCTTTAGATGCTTAGCAATAGGGTGGATATCCTTTACGAGATGGTAGCTGATGAGAAGGGGAAGAAAATAATGTGGGAGATTAGTAGTTTTGAGGATGAATATGATTGTACCAGCAAGGGTGGGGTTGCAGGACTGAGTTCGAGGACTCGGGAAAAAAGTACCTGAGGGGTCATTTGTGGCCTTTTTGTTGACCTTTGTTATGGGTATTTGTGTTTTTTGGGTCTTTTGTTGGGTTGGGTTGTCTTGGTTTCTCGGTTGTGTTTCTCGTGTAGATTCAAACCCTTCTTGATTCGAGCATGGTTTCTTTTTGGCTGGGTTTTTTAATATTTTTTTTATGGATATGATATCACATTGTAATATCTTTTTGTATATGGCCCTTAGAGCCTTTCCAAACTTTATCTATCAAAAAAAAATCTAACAAATTTGGGCTAACACCACTTGATATGTGGCATTAAAAATGATGGAGGGTACAAAGGTCATAAGGGAGGATGGGAAATAGGAATGGGAAAGTTACATTTGAAGTGGGGGAGAATAAATTTAGCATAAGGTGGAGTGCCTTCTTCAACCAACCATGGATAAGCGTACGTGTCCCATTTTCTACATATCCTACAATCGTTGAAGAAGATATTTTTAATTTATTTTCTTATTTTTTAACATCTAAAAAATATTCGCCACATATGTAAAGTGTGTGGCATGATGTGGGAGTGGGAGTGGATAATATTTTTAGTAAATGTAAGTTTACAATGGCTGCATGAATTTATGTCTAAATGGTAGTGCCACATTAAGGAGGGTACGAAACCCTTCAAGGATTGTTCCAAAGAATTCACTCTTTTTGTAGAGTAGATAGGAGGGTTACATAATGCAGATATTCAATGTTTGAATAGTTTGTATGAGGGTTGTGTGTAGTGATTAGAATGTGTAACACCTTCATCAATTGACCTAGCCCTCTCTACGTAATATTTTGATATTGGGAATGGGATTGAGATTAGAGGTGGACCATATTTCCATTAGAAATGTGCATTGGTGTTGGAAGATTGAATCTCTTGCATGTTTTTAGGGTTACTCGTGGATCAAATCCCTTGCATGGGTGTTCAAAGATAAAATCCCATGAAATTCCTTAAAAACTAAGTTGTGTGACATAGAATCATGAAAACTAAAATATAGTTTAGTTTATTATTATTATAAATTAAGCATTTAACACAAAAAGTAACTCAATATTTTTTAATTATAACTTTTTTATTTCATGATGTGTGAAAGGCCTAACTGTTGTGACACAAAATGGGTGCAATTTGGACATAAAAATTCTTATTTTCATTGAATATGTATCACCAAAGTCAATAATTTTCACCTTTTATAGTAGAGTATGTTAAGAGTAGGTGGCTATGGAAGTGGTTATATAGAATTTCATCTAATTTTTTAAAGAGAATGTAACAATATACAAAGTAGTAGGGAGACTTCTTGAGGAGAGGCACCCTACCATTTTTTGGATCCCAAACACAACCTATTGTATTGAACTCATTCTTGAAGACTTAGAAAAAATTAGATGGATGAAGACCATGGTTGAAGAAGCCAAAAATATTACTAAATACATATACAATCCCCCCTGGCTGTTTAGCCTGATGAGAAATCACACCAATAGAAGGAGTTTGTATGATCGAGAATCACTCAATTCACCACAAACATCATTACATTACAAAGCATTACACACTCGTTGATGTCTCTTAAGCATATGCTTGTGATTACTCCATAGTTGGAGTCTCCATATTCTATGAAAATCAAAGGGGAAAGGGTTATGAAGACCAATTTCATGATCTCCTTACAAAGAGAACATACAATATCTTTAAGGTATCATTTAACTTGATAATTACGAACTTACAAAATATAAGAAATCTATTACTCTATAAGTTTGTATAATTTTTCAATTTATAATTTATAGATTTCTAATTTAGAATTTTTTCAATTATTTCTTTTTTCAAAATTTCGTTAAGTTATATATTAAAATGCATACATAATTTTTATAAAAATGTGATGCCAAAACATTTGTTCAATGTTCTACACTTGGTGGATTGGAAACAAAACCCAGTGTTTTAGATGTATGAGGCCATGGACAAGGCTAAGAATGTCATGGTGTATTAATAAGGAGAAAACAAAAGAAAACATGAACCCATTTGGTGCATTATAATTGAAGGTGAAACAAATAGCTCCATCAACACATACATGCAATGACCTACTATTTAAACCCTAATTTTTTCTTCTCTAATGCCTTCAATACTAATGATAAGGTTATGGATGGCCTCAACACATGCATATTTTATGATGCCCAAAAAAACTGTTAAAGACAATTCTTGATGTATTACAAATTTACAAGGGTGCATGATGAAGACATTTTTCATCTCTATGCAATTAAAGGAGAATGATCAAGCTACTAGGTAAAAAACAATTCATTCCTATTTGTAATTCTCATAGATATTAAACTTCTTTAATAAATGTAATTCTAGTTTCGTTACAAAGTTATCTTATTTGAAAATTTGTGGTGGGAAGATTATGGTGTAAAAACACCAAATCTTCAAATGTTAGCTGTATATATTTCTTGACAACATTATAGCTCTCCTAGTGTGAACATCACTGAAACATGTTTGAGAAATCATGAAGACGTGTAACAATATAACATTGTGCCTCAATGAAATTTTCTTGAGTAACACAACATTTTCCTTTGCATCAAACATGTAGAAGGGAAAGAGAGTCACCATGTGATTAAGTTGGATCACATTGATTTCTGATCATAATTGATTGTTAAGGATGGGGATCCCATATTTTCCCAAGAGATTGCAAATTTTTTGAGAGACTCTAGGAAAATGGCAGTGTCATCATAGGTTCCATCGAAAAAATATGGACGGGTTAGTCTTAATGATATATTTTATATACGCCTCATTTTTTACACCCATTAACCATTTTTTGTGCAAAGGTTTTTTATGCATCTTCCTCTTGAGTGGGTGCCTTAAGGGGAATGTCAGGATTAGGGTGTGATCGGACTTGGTTAAATGGGCTAGACCATAGTATTTGAGAGATGTCACTATTATAGCATAGTTACCCTACCCTTTCCTCGGTTGTCCCATGTGTTCACACATTACATCCATCATACCCACTTGTATCATTAGATATGCATGTTCATGTTGATTGAATGAAATTATCCCCAATTTTAGTCATCATGGACCTTTTTAAATTTCCTCTATTTAATTTTTGTATTCCTTCTCACATTTTTTCATCTTTTAACCTTAGGGTTCACCCCAAGGTTGATGTCATTTCCCATGGACGATGGTGTCAGTTTTGGTTTCTCCATGGTCAACATCGTCGCCAATGGGGGATGACGTCATGTATATATACTTCACCTTATTTTTGTTAAACCACCACTAAAGAATCATTTTGATCATACATGAAGGCATGTATAGCTCGCATATTTCTGCACTATTTCACACCTACTTATTGGACTTGGAGTCTTGGAGCTTACCTCTTTTACATTTGGTTCACTATAGTGAGTTAGGAATAGAGATTTTCTTATTGACATTTCCCCTTCTCCACCCATACCAATTATCTCTCAGTGTTTTTGTCTCTAGGGAGGATTGTGCATTAGCAGTAACACACATGTTATAGGTAAGTATCTCTAACCCTTCTTAGCTTTTTATCTTGCACATGCATGTCGTTCATTGGTCATTCATTGTTATAGAGTAGATTATATGTATGTTTGTTGTGATCTATTGCATTTTATTATTATATTATGCCCCTTATCTTTATCCATTCCTTTATTATTGATTTTGAATCATAATAGGATAGACATCTTTATCTTAGGTATATGCCTTAAAAACCTATAGCTATCCTTGGGTTAGGATCACTATCCTCTAGGATTATGACATCATCTTTCTTGTATCATCTTTGTATCTATATCATGTGTTAGGACTTATATTGGATCCCTAAATTTGAGAAACCAGGATGGAGCCTAAATTTTTCCTTCCATACACTTTGATGAACCCAACGTGAATCTTACTCTGCCCAAAATTAGGTCAAATTCACTTTGTTTTTTAATTCTTTTTATTTTTTATACACCATCGACTCTTGTGCAAAACCATATTGCACAACTAATTTTTTCTACACTTTGATCCTTCTCTTCAAACACCATTGGCCCATGTGTAAGCTCTCTGCATTGCTAATCTTATTCTAAAATATTTTTATTTCACAACTAATTTATTTTAACGCCATCATCCCCTATGTAATCTTCTTGTACAACCAATATTGTCAAAAAAATATATCATAAATCCTTCTTTTAGCATCCACGCTTCACAATAGAGTATTTTTCAGTGATTCCACTACATCCTTCATCAAGCCATATTTTTTTTACCACAATAACCCCAAAGCTGATGGTTTTCCTAAGCTAGTTCCTCATTACACCAACTATTTTTTCATAGGATTTGACATTAAGAAACCAAACCTCCATCTCTAAATGTATAGACCATATCTAGCATTCGAAACCATCTTTTTAAAATGTAATAAGGGGAACTTGAAGTTATTCTTAAGTATGATTATACTCCCGTTATTCAAAATTGTATTCAATAATTTTCTAAGTATCATGTAGGGGGGTCACCAAAAATACCACACAAATGCATTGAATATTATCTTTCTCAGAAGTTTTATTTTTATATAAATCATAATGATCCTCCTCGAAATGGAATGAATCCTGATCCAACTAATAACACAAATATTCCTCCAAATATTGATCCTACTCAACTCATCATGCAATTCAACAACAGACAATAGATGTAATTAGTTCTTACAATTGCAAACCAATCTCACTCGGCTTGATATTCAACATCAAATGGTCTCTTGGGACATGGAAAATTAGGTCCAACCCCCTCCTCTACTAGTTGGAATTAATATAGCACCCATTTCCCAACCTCATATCCATAACAAGGTCCTTTAAGACAATCAAAAAGAGCCTCTCACTCCCTACATTTCTTCTATGGATATAGGAGGAATCACTCCTTCCATCACTTATGAAAATTTGACAAACCCCACCCTCCATATGAATTATTTTGACACTCTACAAAGATTGGTTCAAACCCACTTCTTACACTGCCACCAAACTCTTAGCTAAGACACTTACAAGATATGCCTTGGATTGGTACCATACTCTTCCATCCAACTCTATTATCGATCTTGGAAGCTTGGTGACTGCCTTAGTCAATGAATTCCAATATCAGGCCTTCCTAAAAAACAACAGCAACACTTTCATAAATTGTAAATAAATAGACAATAAACCTTCCCAAGATTCCATCAAGTGTTGGAGGACTTTATCCACTAAGGCCAAACATAACATGCTTGATGGGAGTATGTTTCAGATATTCCTTAGGGCACTTAAACCTCACCTTTAACGTAAGGTGAGATAATTTTCACTACCTCTTTGGAAGAATCATTCAAGCAAGCCAAAATCCAATATTAAATCATGAAAGTATTCAAAAATATTTCTCCAAAGAAGCAACTACCCAAGACCATTCAAGTCCTCATGCATCCTAGATACAAGAATTCCATTGATGACAGAGTCACATATACTCTTCCTAAGGAACTTCCAAAATGAATATCCATAGCATTGATAAATCTACCTCTAAATCACAAGGTAATTCTCTTTCTTCATCTTTTGATGATTGTCACCAATCTCTATTCAAGGAAGAGTTGAGATGATTTCTGCCCCATTCATTCACCATAGATGTAAATCCCTCTCGACCTCATCCTCAATGTCATGATGAAAGCAATTTTTTTTAGTGACATGCTAACTGAGGCCATTCTTATGATAAGTATTATTTTCTTCAATATTTTTTCTATACCTTCCTCTTTAGCGAAAACTTTGACAATGAATCCATAACTCAAGAAAGGCTAGATAAAGCCATCATGGATACAATAAATCCCAATAATGTGATCAACATGAAGGAATTCATCAAGCCAATGGATGTCTTAAAATATACAACAATCCACTTTGTTATCACTCCAAGTATAAATAACCTAACTTTGGTCCCTATTAACAATACAATTACCAATGTTGTTAACACATCATATCCCTCTACTAGTGCATTCATGGAGAGCGCAATTCATATGGATGGTACCAAACATATTATCACCTATATAAAACCCTCAAGTCCTTACTTTGTTTAAGATAAATCCTACCTAATCATCTATCCATGCTCTTTATGCCAAAAATATCACGAATATACTTTGATTTGTGATCTCATAGTTCAAATAAACATCATCGGCACCTGTGTAGACACTCTCGTATGGTCAATCCTATCTATGACATCATCATGCTACCTAGACACCATCAACCCCTGTTAACTTACATGGATGATCCCTTTTGTTTCCATCTCTGACACTTATTAAGGCATCGGCCCCTATGAATATATATCTACCATGTTTGATCCCGTCAAAATGCTAGAAAAATCATAATTTAGAGATTTATTCCACTTTTCCTTCATAACCTATTCAGGTTGATCCTCCCTAGGTTCAAAATGTTAAACAGTATAGCCTTGAATATTAGACCCCTCTTATATAACTCTCTCACCTTCTAAGTCAAATATTGTTCTTAGAACTCATTTGTATCTCATCAAAACATTGTGAGCATATCATGTTAACACTCATCAATATGAACATCCCTTTTCCACCCACTTTATCCCTCGTTGCATGGCTTGAAAGAGATTAGCATACATCAATGTGAAGCACTATCCATTTCCAAAAATATATATATTGATCATTCCTCATGCATTCACTTTCATCATGATTCTATGAACCCTGAAAAGTTTTTCTTTCTTGCAAATGACCTTCCCCTCTTTATCTCAGTTCTGAATAGCCACACTATGGTCAAGAGAGCCCTCATAGATGAAGTTTTTGGAACTTTTGTCACATATCTCAACTTCAATAAGACACTTATTTACTCTATCAAAAACCTGAAATCCACTAGGATTACGTGTCAGGGTTATGATCATAGAAAAATGCCTCTTATGGGCTACATTTGGATCCCTATCACTATACCTCCCCACACTATCCACATCAAATTCATGATCTTCAACCTACCCTTGTCTTATAATATCCTCCTAATTTGACAATGGACTCACGCATGTGCTCAATCATTTCATCTACTTTCCAGTGTGTTAAGTTCTCACACCTAGGGGTTATCTATAAAGTAAGGGGTGATACTAATCCTTAGAAATTTGACCTCTTCCAACAACGTGGGAAAATCAAAATTCTCATCCTCGAAAAACCCCCTACAATCCCATTTCAAGAATATCAAAACTTTAAATTTCTTTGGGATTCCCTTTATGGCTATAATGGTCATCATGAGGTTGTGGTCCATGTTGGTGCTCAATTTGATCTCACCCTTTTATTCCGAGTGTGCTTTCGAGAATTTTCCTTGACTGGTTTGTCAATGTTAAAAACATGTATGTTGAAGAATCAAATCATGTTGAATAAAAATGAAATCCTGTGTTTAGGTTGTGAATCCTCTTTTTTGGTTGAGGAATGTCATAATCATGTCGTCCTTGAGAAATCCCTATGAAAAAATTAATGATTGATTGTGTTTAACCATGAAATTCTTCCTATATATCATCCCTTAGACCTTCACTACAAAATACATATTTTTCTTCGTCATCCAAAGCTACATGGCATGATATAATTGGTGGCACTATGACGGGTTATGTTTGCAAAATTACACAATTCACATGATAACTAAAAATTGCAAGCCTAGCTCTGAAACCCGATGGAATATTCCAAGGAATATTTGAGTTAAAAGTGCAAAGCATGAATAAATTTCTGCTTCCCGAAAAGTAATACATGTCTAAATATGATTGGAGCAGGTAAAATGGGTTCTCAGTGCACCTTTACACAGAAGGCTTGATGCGGTGAAAAATACAAATGTAACCCCAAAGCCTGATGGAGGACACGTGATAGTTTTCTAGGAAAATCCAATAGGCGGATGTTTGGGTCAATATTGCAATCTTGCACCCATGTGAGAAAGTGGTTAAAAATGCAAATAAACCTCGTAGCTCCACCACCCTTCAGATTGAAACACGTGAAAATTTCTCAGTCAAGGATTGAAGATCGCGTACTCGATTTAATTTCATAGTTTTACACCTAGTTGAGAAAATTAAGAAAAGTGTAAATAAGTCCACGACTCTGTCACTCTTAAGATTGAGACATGTGTCAACCTCTCATCAAAAGTTAAAAGGTGGGTTTTTGGTTCAAAGTTGCAAACTTGCAATAGTTTGAAAGGTAATGAAAATGTGCAAAAAGAGTACCTAACCCCACGAAGCACCAAATTAATCCAGGTGGACAGTCCACCTTCAAATTAAGGAAACAAGTTGGATGGCTAGGATGTAATGCATTTATGGATGTTGCCATTAATGCATTTTTGCACAAATCAAAGTAATTTTTAAAGAAGTTTTCAAACACTTCGAATCATTGTCATTGTATATGAATATTTGGGTGCCTTAGCTATGAGAGTTTGTGAAAATGAAGGAGAAAAGTTGACTGAGAAGAGGATAAGTTGAGCTAAAGAACTTGGAAGCACGTGAGGTGAACAGAACTTCACAGAGTTCGTAGAGAAACAAGTAAAAACTTTTTTCCCTATTAATTCTCAGTACTCAAATTGGAATTAGAAGGAAAGATAAAATTCACAAGATGAGATCTCTGGCATCGGGGTTCCATGTAAGTTCTAGCATTTCCAGTGATTTAGATAAGGTCATGGACACAAAATTATTAAATGCTGATTTAGATTATTTTTGGAGGAGGTTGAATAATCTGAATAAAAGTAAGTGGATGGTAGTCATTGATGCCAGTAACATTCCCCTCCGTCTGCCTTCCCAACATCCATACACTCCCCTGAGCTCGTATGGTTGTGTGCTAAGAATTATGACCCTGAAAAGAAAGAAGTATTGGATGGAAGTGGAGACAGGGTGATAAATTTAACACTAGAGGCTTTTAGGGAAATTTTAGGGTTACCAAGATTGGATCAACTGATAATTGCTATAGTTGAATCAACATAGACTGATTATGAGGCAATGTATGATGAATATATTGTAATGCTAAATTCCCAATGGTTAAAGGAAAAAATACCATTTGTCAAAAGAATCCCTAAGAGATTGACCAGAGCCATGTTTGTTGAGGAAGTTGAGGACCTTATTGTGTTACTAAGAAAAATGGCAGGGTTAGAAGGAGCTAATGATTTTCAAGAATGGATGTGCCCTTTTATAATGGTTATCATGGAGGAACAAGGAAATTTTTATTAGGCGAGCTTCATATAAACATCCATTCATGCTAAAATTATGATAATAGCTATAAAGATCAGAATAGGTAATCCAGTTAACATCAATTTTTATATGATGTCCTATCTCATTTATAACATTGTTTACTTCAAATCATTTCTAGGTCTCCCATTATAAGAAAGTTTTGAAGATCATAGGGTATGATGTGTACCCACAATTGAGGTTAGACAAATGGAAAAGCAATTTCAGGTTGGTAAATGATGCTTTCATTGCCCCTGTAACATGTCTTTTCAAACTAGAGTGGGAACAATATAGATTATCTGCTAGTGCTAGGGAAATAATTCTAGAGTATGGTTGCATTTTTATACAATACAAATTCTTTACATATTTTAGGGTAAGTGGATTTGAGGGACAACCTTGTAAGCTACCTAGATATGTGAATGACAAGCGGGCCTTAATGGAACTGTCAAGACACTTGACTCCTGTGCAAAAAAATATTGCAAAAAGGCACAAAACAAATATCAAATTCCCTCTCCAGATTGGCAAATATTCATGCCAAACCATAGTAAAATCCAAATTGATGAAAGAATAAATGGAGATATTTCAAATGGAAAACTTCACACCAAGACTTAATTATGACATTCGATGGGTTGTTAGTACATGAGAACATGAGCCTCATTTTGAGGATTATTGGATGAATTGTATAGATGAAGAAGAATTCAGGTTGAGAGACTTTTCTAGAATGACCTTAAGTTAGATTATTGATTTCAAGATTGTTTTTAGTTCCACAAAGGAATTTTAGATGATAAGGATGTGGTGGGACAATATTACCATGACCAAAAGATTGAATAAAAAATAATTAGCTCTATATATTGGAAAGAGACAGAATCAGATAACCCTCATATGAGGATTTCCAATGTATTAAGGAGAACATTGACTTGGTTGACTTGAAAGGGCTTGGATTTATCTCTGTAAAATATAAAGGTATTAAAGGATTTCTGAGACTTGAAATTTTTGGAAGGAGATCTACCCCCACTAAAGGAGGGAGTAGATAAAATAGATCCCTTGAATGGACAAGCTCCTCAGTTACCTAGTAACAAGCCTATGATAAAGATTATTGATGAGTGGACATCAGAAACCAGTAAGACTGGAACCTCAAAAACTATTTTGATTCAAAAGGCCGAGGGAATACTTTTGAAGGATATGTAAGATGCCCCCATCACTGAAGTAGTGCCAATCTAAGCAAAGGGGAAAGGCTTGACTACACAAAAAATTCCCCCAGAAGTTTTACCAGGATTAACTAACATTGGAAAGATGATGAGGGGAGATTTAGCAGGTGATGATCTCTAATCCAAATCGTAGAGTACTAAGGAAAGAGAGGAACCAAACCTTGGAAACTTTGAGAGATCTAAGAAGAAAATTAAGATAATACAACCTTTGGTAAGTGATACTGGTATTTCAAAAAAGGGAAGTGGTCATGTATCTAAAAAGCATAAAAATAGAGAGCCTGAAGTTATTGATCCAACCTCACTCACCAAAGATCAAGAGGAATTGGTTGCCACATTTGTAAAATAGGAAATGCCACTTCAAACTCATGAAAATATTCACTCTACTCCAGTTACACCTCCATCAAATGTAATTTCATCTTTGTCTTCCACTAAAATTATTTCAGGAATAGTTGGTAGTGCTCATGTATCTAGTCAATCAGATGATGTTGTAAAGGAACAAATGCAAAGTAAGCCAGTGGTTGAATAATCTAAAAAAAATCAAAAAGGGTCTTTGAAGGAATTGATTTGGAATTACTCAAAGAAACTCCTGAACTTGAAATGGATGATGTAAGTGTTGAAACTTATACAACTGAAAGTGTAAGTGTCCCTGAACAAGAAATGCATATTCAAGATCTTCATCAAGCATCAAGTGTAAAATTGGGGGCTCAAACCCAAAGTACTCAAATTGAAGGCACAACCTCTGTCATGAATGTTGAAACAATAGCTCAAACAAGTTTGAATGAAACACCTGCAATAGGTGTTGTCTATACTGAAAACCAACCACCAAAGGATTTAAAGGCAGTCAAGGAAGGTGAGGTCTCTCAAGAGACAAATATCATGAAAGAAAATGTAGATGAGGTGTCAAAATAAATAAGAAAACTTGTTGAGATTCATCTTGAAGAAAGTACAAGTAAAAATTAGGAATCACACCCTGAAGGCTCAGCCTACAAAGCATAAGGTGGTTGAAGAGAATCTCCAAGAAGATTCATCATCCACCAAAATACCACTTATATAGGGGTTAAGCTATTTCATACTTGATATTTCAAAAGACAAGTAACCAGTTAAAGCCCCAAGTTTGGATAAAGATATTCCAAAGAAGATTAAAAATGTGAGAACTATTTCAGTAGAAAATGTAGATACAAGTACAATGGATACTCCTATTGAAGGTCCAAAGGAAGCATTAAATGAACCTATGGTTTCTACAGACAATAAAGGTCAAGATGAAAAAGGAGTGAGTGGAAAGAAGTCAAAAGATATCACTCAACCACATATTCAGGAATAGGACAAAGAGAAGTCAGGGGTTGTAACATTGGAAAGTGAAAAGCAAGTGGTAAAGGTGGGAGAAACATCAAAAGAATTGGTATTGTATTCTGATACTCCACAAAAAGAAAAGAAGGGGAATTCCCCTATGAATGGATGGTTAGGAGGAGTTCTTCAACAAGGAGAGAAGGAAGCTACTCAAAAGGAAGTTTTAAGTATCACCAACATTTCATTCCCAAAGCCCAAACAATCTTTAAAGAAAGAAAATATTCTTACTAAGACACGTGTAGACTAGCATGGATTTAGGACCTTGGAAGTTGTAACTCCTCACCAAGGCAAGTCAAAGGATGATATTACAGAAAATGACTATGATATCCAACACATCCAATTGGGAAGGCATACTAGGGAATCATTGAAGAAAGAAGTTACAGTGGCAGTTGAAGGCCTACTACAAAAGGTCAATGAGGATAAAATATCTAAAAAGCACATAAAAACACTGATTTCATACTTGTAAAAATTGGTAGGGCCTATCGAAGGAGATCAAGAAGTTGCCACTACTGTTACCCCTGAAATGCTAGATAAAATAGAAAAGGCTAGTAATAAAGTTGAAGTAATAGACAAATGGGTAGAGGACTTGTCTCAAAAAGGTAGGAAGGTCATTGAGAAGGCAAAAAATAGGTATGTAGAATTCACCAAAACACTCAATGACATTGATGAAATTATTGAGCAGTGTGAAAATAAATTGTATTCTTGGGAGGGGATATTTCCTAAACTTGAAACAATAAACCAACTTGATGAGGATTTGTTAGAAAAGGAGGGAATAGTGCCACCTGAAGAAAAGGGGACTCAATATGTGATGGAATATCTGGCCAGAATTAGGGTGGAAACTATAAATCAAGTTAAAGAAAAGTTGTTAATTGAGAAGGAATGGGTAGGAAAGACTATTGATAACATAGAAAACATAGTGGAATAGATGGTATTTGATAAGCATAAAATTACTTATGGGAATATGGAAGTTGATACCTTGATTCAATCCTTTGACAAGTATACCAAGGAGGAACCTTGTTCTTATGAGGTTATCAAAAGACTCATCTTGGTGGAGAACAAGATTGCCAAGTTGACTAAGAAATTGAGGGAGTACAAGCCAAGTATGTCCAAATGTATTGATATACTAAATAAGCATCACATGATATTCAAATATCACTTGGGACCTGATGAAGAAGAGCTGGTACAATTGTTCCAAAGGTATGATGCATACAGAGAAAGACAACCAGATGAGGAAGAAGGTGACAAAGATGAAGATGTAACCATGATCGACCAGTGAGCAAGCTTAGGCTTGATTTTCCTAAACATTTTTCATCTTTTCATTATTGATACTCTTGTTTTATGCTAGTGAAGCATTACTTTGAATTGTTTATTCTAAGCATGAATGTAACTTGATACAATACAGTAGACTTTTATGTTGCTTTGATAGAATTTCAAATCTATTATGAAGCTTGTGAATAAATGTAATCATTTGAATCTTTTTTATTGATGAAAAAATAAAAAATGGGGTTCTATAGGGGGCCCCATCCCATGGAAAAATTTCACATACAATCTTGATATTGCATCCGATAGAAACTAAGAAAAATTACCTAATCTTCCACTGATATAAAATCCTCTCTGCAAAGAGGAAGTTTCTTCACAAGCCTATTCTTTCTAGGAACAAATTCTACTATTCCAATCACCATTTACACAAACACAATGTCCCCTACTAAATTTATAAGCTCCTCAATACTTTCCATAGGAACATCCACCAAACCAATATATTTTGATCTCCTCTCATAAGAGGAAACCCATTCAGTAATGTCTAGACCACCTTTAGGAAAATCCTTCTTCCCTGATGCTTTAAAGGTGGAAGATGGACTAGAAGTCCATGCAAAAGATGGAAGTGCAATTACAAATGATTCTGGAGTAGATGGAGCAGGAGGTTTGGAACTAGACCCACCCTTACATTTCTTCATGGAAATTGGTGATGTCCAAGGAGGTTGAGAAGACAAAGTCCCTGTTAGTTTCTTTTCCAGAATTGAAACATGTTGCTCTAATTCATTCATCTTGTAAAAGAGTAGGCACAATGTTTATTGAGAGCCCTTCATCAAGCACATAATATTCTAAGGGAATCTCCTTCACAGTGAATCCCTCATCACAGATGAAAGGGCATGTGTTGTCAGATGCACCTGTCACAGGAGGCCTACTCTTGAGCCAAAATTGTTTCAACACCTCAGGAGTTTTCTAGTGTTCTAACTTGAAGAGGTGAAAATAAATCATTTGAAAGGCATAGAACATGATACTGATCCTGATCAATCTTTGTTTCAATGCAAATCGAATAACCTAAGCTGTGAATGGCCCATTATAGTCTTTAGGATCTAAAATCCCAAATAGCATTCTCACGAATGCTTCATCTAGGCCTGATAAATCAAATATCGAGTGCAAGTATTCAGAAGATATGTCCTTCAAGCTATCTGCTAGTGATGTTCCGCCATATTGCAGACAAAATATCACCAAGCCTCTTGCACTGAGGGAAAAATATGTGATTTTGCAATGAAAACAATGTGAATTTATAGTAAATATGGGGCTGACAAGTTAAATTAAGAAAAATCATGGTGAGATGATACCTGATATTGTTTATGATACCCGCACGAAGGAAATAAACTTGAAAGAGACTGAAATTATTCAAAAAAGGGAGTGATTGGCCTGATGTGACTTGATCCATGTGGAAACACCTAACGCAGAAAGATATGTTGATGAGTGTGTTTGTCTTGAGGAAAATTCTCAAAAGGTGAGAATGATTATATATCAAATCAAAATATAGGGTGGCACTAAAAAATCATTAGAAAACTCCTCGACTCACCTAAAAAAGAAATTATTAAACAAATGATGCTAAAATGGTGACATGGCATCCTAGTCATTATGGGAGAATAAAAATACAAAATCATTTGTAAATCCCTCCACATGGCACCACTAAAGAAAAGTATTTTCAAAGGGAATAATAAGTAGACCAGATTATGTGCCAAAGGGAATAATATTATCTTTAAGATTCACATTTTTGGGGGGGAAAAACAAAGGAGAGTGAGAGAGGAAATTGTAAATATACAAGAGGAATGTTCTTGTATGAAGGGGGGTTTAAAATTTTCTAGATTCTTAGAGAAAATAGAGCAAAATCGACTATACTTTTCCTGAGAAACGTGAATCAAAATGAGAGACCATTGAGTTATTTTAATTTATCTAAACCTTCTCATGCCAAGATGATTGTGAGTGTACAGTCATTGGAAAGATTTGAGACCATAGGTTTTATGGTCCCTTGCTGAGAAATTTGAATTTCTTGAAACTAACTGTGTGTTATCTCCTGAGAAATGTTATCTTTGTTCTTAAGGTAAAATACTTTGAATCAGCTACTTGCTTCCTTGTTACAATCTTGTGTTGATGGTTCCTTGAATTACACTAGATCTTGTCTTAATTAGTGGAATTTTGGAAACTACAATTGCACTATAAATAGAGCTTTCTTTCTGTGGTGTGAAAAACAATTTTAAATTCATGTTGCCTCTGTTTAATTGAGAATATTTTAGTAAGTTCTTGAGTGTATCTCAAGCGTAGTTGAATCGAATCTGTTAATGTTTTGTTGAGAGTTTAATACGAGATTTTATGTTTAAGTCCTCCAAGGTTGTGTGAAATCTTGTACTCTTGGGCTTCCATGAGTGCATACCTTCTAGTTAAGGGGATGATGTTAGTTGTGTGATGTGTTTTTCTTGCCTTGGGAGAATTTCAAAACATTTTAAAGGTCTTCTTGTGGGATTTGTATAATAAAACTTATCCTGCTTTAATCTCCCATTTATACACAAAAATTATGACCTGCAACTATTAAATCCATTTAAATTACCCATGTTTTCCCTGCTTATAAACATCTGTCAAGGGAATTTTCCATTTCTATCCTCCCTTTCCACAAATATGTAGAAGTAAGCAAAGATCCACATTGTCTAGAGTAACCTGAGTCCAATTTTGAAAGACATCTCCATTATCTAGTGTGACAACTCGTGAGAGTTAAATAATTCTTGCATTTACCATGTCTTTTCAAGACTATCCTTTATATTTCCAAGAAAGAACTTAGAAATAGCAATATTATCCACTTCTTCAAAATAATAGGTTACAAAATGGGTCCTCTCACCCTGATTAAAGGTAAAACCTAAAGTAGTAAGGAAATTCATCCCCTTTGTAAGTGCAACCCAATCTTTCCCAAGTCAAATCTCAAATATTTTTCAGATATACCCTTGGCTACAAAATGACTATATCGTCGGTCTGAATTCTTCTGAACATCCACTTCAGTTAGTAAATGTTACTTGGTTTTCAAGGTGGCGCAGATTTTGGTACCAAAATTCCATACTCCACCCAACATTATATATTTAAATGGCGATGAGCCCAATGAAATAATCCTTAGGATCAACACCTATGATCTTCCGAATGTCATTATCTCACAATTATCTACCACTATGGAACCTCACTCGTGTAAGAAGGATTCCAACGGCATCCCTATCACCATAAATCTCACTAAGTGTCCTCCTATAGAGCATTTTTTTTAACCCAAGACTATTATCGATGAATTTATTATTGATGTCACTATTATTGATTATGATGATTATTATTATTTATATAATCCCTTCTTAATGGACTACGCCTAGGATAAGAATGTAAAAACCACTTTGATATCAAAAATCATTATGTTTTATATTTAGGCATAACATCAACACTATCAATATATCCCCACTAGACATGTATACTCCCTTTGATCCAAAGGAGGATGACCATGGTGTCTTCTCTGACATTGACTCCAAGAATGATCTCATGAACTACACTCTCCTAATTATTGATTTGATGCCCAAGTCATGTCCTACTCCCTCAAATAACCCCTCTGCAACACCTAATGTGACATCTCCCACTCCTTCCCCTTTTACTTCTCTACATGTTGATACAACTCTACCTTCCACAACACCACCACCAACTCTTATTTCTATTATGTCTCCTAGCTCACCTACAGATGAACCATAGTGTATGTGGCTTGTGGATCATGGGCATAGTGTTTCATATTGTAGATCTTATCGATGACATATAAATAAACTCAATCCAGAATTCAAATGAGACCAACAGAAGAAATTCAACAACCCACTTCCATTGTACTCCTCTTGTGTTCTCATAATGGATTTTTCTTGCAGATAGATTATACATGTCAAGTTATCTCCTGCAATCTTCAAGTTTGGGAACCTTCTCCTTTTGCACCTAAGCATTAAGCCTGATCCCCTCCATCACATCCTTTTATGTCATCACCTAGTTCTTTCCAAACTCATTACTCTCCCATCATCCCTCCCTTGATGATAGATTTCATGATGTCCTCATTTTGATCTTTGATCAAATTTAAGATTCTCTCTTTTGCACATGGTTATAAGTCCATTATGGTATCCACATCATATAAGAAAACATTGAGGATCTCATGATTCATACTCAACATAAAATACTACACGATGTGGCTGAAATCATCAAAAATGCATGTCAATTATTCATACGTCATCACTGAAACACTTTATTCTACTTGGCATATGGTTATTTATATCTTTCTTGGGTTTACCTCTCCCACTTGGGTTTCTACAAAAAATAATTCCTATTTTGGATCATGTGGAAATTCTTTTACATATCTCACTTAGGTTTATCACTCTCTATTAGATTTGTATGGGCATGGCTTCTTACCTTGGATACGTTAGTTACTGCTTTCTTATCATCTCTCACCTGAGTTTATATTTTATCGTGTGGGTGGTTATTTAATCGACCCCTATCTCATTCAATTTTATCCAATTTTACCTACTCTATCATTTCTTTAAATATTTTAGCATTTAATTTATCTTAGTCATAAAGGTTCCTACATTTATGCACATGTAAGAAAATGTAATCATAAAATTCAACATGATAGGAAATAAGGGATAAGATATGTGGAACGATCCCTCAAAAAATCGTAACAGTAGAAACTAATATGCATAAAATATTACAGATCTCAAATAAAAGTGCAGAATAAAAATAACACAACAAAAAGAGATAGTATTTAATGTGGTTCACCCAATTTGGGCTACGTCCACCAAGAATCACTTACTCATATTTTATTACAAGCCACCACTCTCTCAATATAATACCCAGATCCATTTGGAGCTATTCTCAACAAACTCTATAGAATTCACACCCGAATTCAGACACATCTGCAATGTTACATTATACCTACCATATGCACAAAACCACTTAAGTAGACAACTACTTAAGTAGTTTTACAAAAACATGGGTATCAAAACCATGGGCCAAAACCGTCCCATAAACCTAGGTAAATCTACACCTTAATATCTTTACATTATTATTTTTTTTATGTCGGCCCAAAAATTGAACCACTCGTGCCATTACAACCCTGGATGCCACTGTAGAAACACCTCTCGGTGTAACTAGCATACCTATCTTAGAAAATAGGCTCCACAACCTAATAATCTCCCACTTGGAGACTAGTTTTCCTGCGAGCAAGCTTCTCAACCCTTCACTAGTTTCCATGAAGACCAACCAAAGTTGAACACAGCTTCATTTTTTCCCTTCTAACCACCTTGGTCATCATGTCTACATGATTCTAACTAGTATGAATCTTCTCCATCTTCAACTTCTCTTCCTCCAAATATGTCCTCATGAAATGGTACCTAAGTTGTATATGTTGCATCCTAGAGTGGAAAGAAGAGTTCTTATCTAGGTGTATAGCACTCTGACTATCACTATGCAACTTTCCTTCCTCCTACTTATGCCCTAATTCCTCAAGTAATTGTTGTAACCAAATCATTTCTTTGTTTTCCTCTGTGGCCGCAACATACTTAGCCTCTGTGGTTGACATAGCCACCAGCTTCTGTAGTCGTGAAATCTAGCTCAATGTTGTCCCACCTATAGTGTAAATATAACTTGTTGTGTTCCTCCTAATGTCTACATCTCCATCCATATCTGAATCTATATAACCATGCAAAGTGGTGTCTGATCCACTGTAGCAAAAAATTTTCCCCATGGTTCCTCTCAAATACTAAAGGATCCAATTTACTACTTGTCGGTGATCTTTACCTAGATCACTCATAAATCTACTCACTACTCCCACTGCATGGGAAATATCAGGCCTGGTGCACACCATGGCATACATCAAATTACCAACCACTGATGAGTAAGGTACCTTGGACATTTGGTTTCTTTCCCACTCTTTCTTGGGACACTGCTTCTTTGATAACTTGAAATTTCCTACCAAAGGAGTCCTAACCAGTTTAGCATCCTACATATTAAACCTCTCCAAGACCTTATGTTGTCTCTAAATCATTGCACCCTCTGAATGGCCTGAAACTGAATCATGACATTCAGTGTGATTAGGACATATGGGATCACCTCTCAAGCTATGGGACTTGGGCTTGAGGTGAACCTCCAGAGAAGGTCGGCTTCCTCTTCCTAAACTAAACACAACACTACTTCTAATACAAGAAAAATCGCTAACTAGTCCTATGCTAACACTTCATGGGATTAGGGAAAGAGATTTTCAAGGAAATAAAACCTATGCTAGAAGTGGTGATGCACCAAATTAAGGGATGTTTAACATCTGGAAGGGTTAATTGGGAGGTATGTTTGCATCACTGACCACCTTCACCTATCGCAATTGGAAAGGGTACAGAATACCACAAACCAGGGGCGGACGTTCCTTTGTTAAACTCGATCAGACAATAAGCTACCAATCTCCCAGTGGAAAAGGATGAACCTGAGAAGGGTGCACAGACACCACAACTCAACTGCATGTAATATTCCACCACTTGATAAGCACAAAACTCCAAAAACCTACAATGGAAACCTAAACTTGCACTATGCACCTGAAAACATGGGAGAGGCAAATAGAAGAAGAAAAATCATGGAAGGACATTCATATGGTCACAAATCATAATTCTCATTACTTCAAGCACTTGCACGGTGCATCATTACATCAGGTGAAAAGGGCATAAGCTCCCATTACATTTTGATAAGAAAGGCTTGAGAGCCTACAAATTCACAAATTGTGAAGAGAAGGGGAAGCTTGGAAGTGTCTAATCCACCAACTTGTGTGACCTGTTAGAATCCACTTGTTGGAACCCTTTGGAATGAATTTCCAATTTACATTTATAGAAGAAAAATGAGAGAGAGGAGAGAAGGAGTCATAATTGCATCCCTAAATGAAAGGCACATAATGTATCATTTATCACATTTTGTTGAACTATCTGAAAAGGCTCCATCATGTGCAATCAATGCATGTTGACATAGTCTTCATAATTAATTAAAATAATATTTAAATAATAATAATAAATATTATTATTTAAAATATTTAACTAAAAATATTAATTTAATTAAATAATAATAATTGTACCCTCCCATTGACTAGTCTTCTCTAGCCAGAAATGGCCTAGCTCGCCGAGTTGAATCCGAGCTCTTCCATCATCGCAAGATCTGAGTTGAGCATGTCATCCTCACTGACTCTATGAGCTCTCCCATATCAGCGCTGAGCCAATTTAGTCTTGTGTTTCATCAATCATTACCTATGTTAAAACTTGTGCCAAGCTTATCATCGAGTTGCACCATTCCAACGAAGAGCCTATCGTCGGAGCCAAGCATGATCACATTCATACCAAGGAAATTTGTACGTTATGAGCGAGAAACTTAGAACTTTGACATTGTCCTATCATCATACCGTCTACCGACCAACTAACTTGACAAGTTGGCTTCGAAGCCTTGCATTCCCATGACTCGGCTCAACTTGGTATGAGTGAGTCCATTCTCACCACGTTCACGCATGAGACGCCAAACTGATCTCTAGATTTACCTGAGTTAGACTGTGTCACAGGATCCTTGAACTCAAATCTCGATTCCTTATGTGAATGATTTCCTCCTTTAGTGTTTATTCCTCTCAACTTTGAGCTTCCTGGACCTTGACTACCGAGCTCCACCAACGACCGACGTTTTCTGCTCCCTGGATTAACTTGACAGATTGCCACACAACCAATTCCTACTCTGCATATATATCCTCTTGCCAAGTCGATCTGCTATCAACGATCTTATCATTTTATTTATTGTTAATAGCTCAGGACTCTTTCCTTGTGTTTCTGTCGAGCTCTACAAATAATATCTTTGAGAAAACTACGTCCCACTTAGCTCAACCTCTAAGTCCTATGACAACTCACTATTCGGCTCCATGAGCCCAAAGTGCCTCCACCATTGTGCCCTTCCTGCTGAGTTCCACAATGCCACACAACTCCTAATGGGCTCTGTGTTGGATCCACCCGACTGAGCTCCTACTCAACCAATCTCCTTTGTTCTGTGTTAGACCGAGCCACTATGCCCAGAGCTTATCACCGCAAAGGGACGAGTCGAGCCCCTCCTCCATACTAGCTCTCTACAAAATTTCTGTGAGCTCATGTGGATCGATCCTGACTTCCATGTATTGATTTCTTCACTTGCAGTGCCTTGTATCCATTCTGTTGAGTTAAACACTGCTCGCATTGACAATATTTTACACCCGCTTGGTTAGGCGAGCATCCCATTTCCACATTGAGCTTCCCATTAGACTTCCAACCTGCCATCACAAGCTTCACTGATTTGAACTCCTCATCCATGTGACCATCACCAAGTTCTGAGCCCTTTAATGATTTGTTCTCCAACATTACGTCGAGCCGCTACTCAAACGAGCTCCCTGTACCGGTCTACCTCATTCATGAGCTCAACTCGCTCCGCTTCCAACACAATCTCTCTGCCAAGCTCCTCCACCGTAGTGAGCTAAACTGAGCTCCTTCCTTCCTTTCAATGGGATTATTGCCTTCCAATGACTCACTGAACCACGTCTGTCAAGCTCCACACCAATGAGCTCCTCTCAAAAAACCCCTTGTTGAACACATTGCTGACTTGCCTAGTCCATGGTGAGATTTTTCTGAAATGAGTCTCCTGGCCATGCCCTCCATCATGTTTCCATCACCTAATTGAAACACATATTGCACTATCATCATGGCAGCTGACCTGAGCATACCATTAATTCCTTCCTCTTATTTTTCACCAACTGGTTCCATATCCCTAACGACTCGCCGGGAATCAGCAACTAACTCGGACTCCTCACGACTCGCCAACCAACTTAGATCTCAGAAGCCACTTTCTCTGCCACCCAAACCTCAATTTCTCTGAAACCCAAACAACATAGTCTCTAAATCCTGAAAACTTGAAACTCTAAAATTTCAGAGTTTCAGGATTTCGAGCTTCGGAAATATCCAATGCTTATGACATCATTAGGCCCAAAAAACTCCAAATTTCTGAAAAGGAAATTTCTAAACAAGATAACTCTGAAGAACACTTCCGAAAACATGACTCAACTCAGCCTGCCTCATATATGAAGAACACGGTTTCACCCTATGAATCACCAGAGTGAACTCCCTTCATTGAAATGTAGATTTCTGAGTTTTTCAAGCTCATGCCATTACTTGTAACCCAAGATCCTCTTCATGTGACCAAACTTGCTCTCTCCATCTGGGTATCTGAATCTCATCTTCTGAGAACCCTATGAGCTTGGTGAGTCATATCTTCCCTGCCTTGACTCATTCATCATTTGACTCATTGAGAACTTAGCCCATTATGATATCTCAAGCCATCAGGATCTTCAAATGAGCTTTCCAATGTACAACATGACTATCCTCCATTGATCAAATTATCTCCAACTCGGTCACCCGAGCTAATCCCCTCATGTCTCTTCTCTGTATCGGAGCTCACCATCTATGAGGCTCGTGTTCAAGCCATTTGCCTTAGCTCTAATATGTCACTAACGTCACAGCTTAGTCATACTTCTCCAGATCTGAACTACTCTTCAAGACGAGCCAAGCTAAAAACTCCACATCAACCCCACATCAACTCGGATTATTTTACTACGACGAGATAGTCTACAAACTACCTTACTCGAGTTGGCCGTACTATGAACCACTCATCATACGAGTTGGATTAACTAATGTTGTGACCCCTCTATCCATGAAATGATGAGCTCGATGTGTCAAGCTATCTTCTTGTGTATAGAATTCAATTCTACCCTTTCCTAACGTGATCTCTTCTACAATATCTTGGTCATCCGTGGCTTGGAAAACAATCAAATCATTTTTCACCCCGCGAACTATTATTGACTAGCTCGATTCAATGAACTCATGGTTCAACCCGATGGTCCAAGTTGCTTCGACCTATGATACACTTTTCGATTGGCATGACTCAGCCTTGCAAAAATATCCAACCACTTTCACATTGAGTTAATCTGATGTCAAGCTCCTTAGACATAACTCTCCTTTTTAGCTAAAATAAACTATAATAGAACTTAGTACTCATTTGAATCCATAGCTAATATTGAATCTGAGTTATTAGCTATCAACATAGGCCATCATATAGAGCTTGATGCATTGAACTTTGATTCTATTAAATCCCTATATCCCACGAGGAATAGAAACACAATAGAGCCCCCTTTAAGTCATTATTGATCAATTTTATCATCCTTTCCATTCCTAACAGGAAGTGGGCTCTTAGGGCGTTTGTCCAAATTTTTATCCAAGAGGGAAAAAATTTACAACACCTTCTTAATGTACTCTTCCTAAGATAAATTCATATTCCATTCCTTCCTATCCCGAGATATCCTCATACCAATAATTTTTTTAGTTGCCCCCAAATCCTTTATAGCAAAGGAGTCACTTAGCTATTTTTTGAGTACTTTTATTTCCTGCATGTTTTTACCTACAACCAACATGTCATCCACATGTAGACACAGGATAATATAATAATCATCCTCAAATTTATTTGTATACAAAAAATGGTCATAATGACATCTAATATAACCTTGCTCCATCATGAAGCTATCAAATTTCTTATACCATTGACGTGGAGCTTGTTTCAAGCCATACAAGCTCTTCTTCAGTTTACACACCATCTCCTCTTTACCTTTGACCTCTTAGCCCTCTAACTGCTACATATATAGATCCTCCTCCAAATCACCATGGAGAAATATAGTTTTTACATCAAGGTTCTCTAAGTGCAAGTCTTCTACTGTATCTATTCCAAGAACAATTCTAATAGAAGTCATTTTTACTACAGGAGAAAAAATATCATCAAAATCTATACCTTTTTTCTATGCAAACCCCTTGACCACCAATCGGGTCTTGTATCTTTTCTTTCCTCCTTATTCCTCTTTAACTCTATACACACACTTATTTTGTAATGCTCTTTTGCCTTCAGGTAGCTTCACAAAATCTCATGTTTAGTTCTCCATGAGATCTTGATGCTCCTCATCCATGGCTTGCTCCCACATCTTCCTGACATCTACCTGCATTACTTCATCAAATATCTCTGGCTCTCCACTGTCAGTGAGTAATAAATAATAAAGAGAAGGATAAAATCATTTAAGTTCTCTTCTTACCCTAGAATACCTCCTCAATATAGGAGTTTGAGGTTCCTGTTGAGGAGGTTCCTAAACTGATTCATGTGTCACTTTTACATCCAGAATATCCTATACCACTGCATATTCTTTCTTGGATTCTTCCCTTTTGTCCTGCAACTGATGCTTATACATGAATTTTTCATTAAATACCACATCCCTAGATCAAATGATTTTCTCTTCCTTAATACTCAACCATTTATATCCAAATTCATAACCACCATAACCAATGAAAGTACATTTTTATGATTTATACTCTAGCTTGGTCCTATCATCTTGGTCTATATGGACAAACACCTCACATCCAAAGACTCTAAGAAATGAATAATCAACTTTCTTACCATACCAAGCCTCCTCAAGTATGCCTCCATCCAAGGCACTTGAGGGTCCTTTGTTTATCAAGTACACAATTGTGCTCACCGCTTCTACCCAAAAAGAAAGATGCAGTCCTACATGTAACCTCATGCTTCTAGCACGTTCCATTATTATTTTGTTCATCCTTTGTGACACCCCATTCATCTGTGGAGTTCTTGGAACCATATTTTTCCTACGGATTCCATTCTTAGAACAGTAATCACCAAATTCATTGTTGTAATACTCCCCTCCATTATCTGACCTGAGAAATTTTAGCTTAAGACTTGTTTCATTCTCTACCAATGCTTTCCATTTAACAAAAGTGTCAAATACATTAAAAAAAAAATTAATACAATAAACCCAAACTTTCCTTGTTGCGTCATCAATAAAATTAACATAATAACTTGAACCCTAAAGAGATGATACCTGAGTCGACCCCGACACATCAGAATGCACCATCTCTAACTTACTCTCTTTCTTTGTAGTTACAACCTTGAGAAACCTTACTCACTTTTGTTTCCCATATATGTATTCCTTACAAAATTCAAAACTTGTTTCTGTATATCTGGGAAAATCCTTCCTTATGATCTCCATGCCCTTATGGCTCATATGACCAAGCCTATAGTTCCACAATGTTGTATCTACTTTTGAAGCCACAAGATTACAAACATTAGTGCTATAAGTGGTTAAATACAAGGTTCCAACCTTCTTACCTCTTGCCACCACAAGAGCACCCTTTGTAACCTTCCAAGATTCTGTTGTAAATATCATAATACAACCATCACTTCCCAATTTCCCTTCCAATATCAAATTTCGTATTAATGTAGGCACATGTATAACATCCTTCAATAGCCAAGTATTCCCATTCTGCATCTTAACCCGAACATAACATTTTCCAACTATGTTGCAAGGATCATCTTCACCAAGAAGAACATGCCCAAAATCTCCTTGAACATAATCAACAAAATATAATGCCTATGTGTAGTAGCATGGAAAGAGGCCCCTGAATCTAAAACCCAAGATTCAGAAATATTGTGCAAAGAAAGAATCAAAACATCCTGACATACATTACCCGTTGCCACATTTCCTCTTTTTTTTCTTCATGTTGTTTCTTCTTGTCCCAAATCTCCCAACAGTCCTTTACATGCCCAGACTTTCCACGGTGCCAACATACTATCTTTCTTTTGGATTTTGACCTTTCCCAATCTTTCGATTTTCCACGGCTTCCTCCATTCTTTTATCTCCCTCTAGTTTCCATTGTCAAAGCATTCCTTGAAGTAGAAGATTCCCCATATATTTTTCTTCGCATTTCCTCTCTTAGAATCACCCCTACAACATCCTCAAACTTCAACTTTGAGTTAGCTGGAACCGAGTTGCTTACCACCATTACCAAGCTATTCCAACTCTTAGGTAAAGAGTAAAGAATTAATAAGGCCCTAACTTCTTCATCAAATTATATTGTAACCAAAGCTAGCATATTTATAGCCATATTAAAGTCATTTAAATTATCTACTACTGAATCATTCTCAGACATCTTCATATTAAACAACTTTTTCATTAAAAATATCTTGTTAGAGGTAGAGGATTTTCATACAACTTCCCTAATGCATCCATCAGTTCTTTTGTAGTATTTTCCTTTGAAACATTAAATGATACCGAAGATGCAAGACACAGTTGGATTGTCCCAAGTTCCTTCCTATCCAGCAAATCTCATTCTACATATATCATGCTCGAGGGTTTATTCACCTTCTCAGACAGTGGAATATAAATATCCTTCTGATAAAGGTAATCTTCCATCTACATCTTCCAAAGACCGAAATTTTGTCCATTGAATTTATCAACCCTTGATCTTCCATCATCTTCCATAGCTCCCACTCAAGCTAAGACTTTCCATGTGATTCAACACTTCAACAAACCAAACTAGGCTCTGATACCAATTGTTAGGAAATAAGGGATAAAATATGTGGAACAATCCCTCACAGAATCGTAACAGTAGAAACTAATATGCAGAAAATATTACAGATCTCAAATAAAAGTGCAGAATAAAAATAAAGAGAGAGTATTTAACATGGCTCACCTAATTTGTGCTACGTCCACTAAGAATCACTTACTCAGATTTTATTACAAGCCACTGCTCTCTCAATATAATACCCAGATCCGTTTGGAGTTATGCTCAACAAAATCTACATAATTCACACCTGAATTCAAACACATCTACAATTTTACATTATACCTACCATATGCACAAAACCACATAAGTAGAAAACTACTCAAGTAGTTTTACAAAACCATTGGTATCAAAACCATGGGCCAAAACCATCCCATAAACTTAGGTAAATTTGCACCTTAATATCTTTACATTATTTTATTTTTTTTATATCGGCCCAAAAAGTGAACCACTCATGCCATTACAGCCCTGGCTGCCATTGTAGGAATTCCTCTCGGCGTAACTAGCATACCTATCTTAGAAAATAGGCTCCATAACCTAATACAACATACACCATACATATAACATCAAACACACATGATATTACCAAAACAAATTATTTCACATATATCTCAAAAATAGATTTTTTATGTACATCATATACAACACATCTCTCACAGATAATCATCCCTCACACACCACCTCCTTCAGACAGAGGTCATTTGATGTTTTGATTTGATGGTGTCTGACTCATAGCACATAGGTATCGTGATAGTGATGTTCCCCTAAATTGTTTCCATATAGCCTCTCCCTCTTCTCTAGCCCCCCAAATCTCCAACTCCATAATGTAGGTTACATTAATTATTTGGTGCCTCTGCCACCTATGAATATGATAATTTTGTTGTCTTCTCTCGTGTTAATGTTTTTTGTTCCTAAAGAATGCCCTACACTAAGGACAGCATATCTCCCACACTCATCATCACATGAGTTTCTATATACCTCTAAATCTCATGAGTTGCCTCTCCCATCATCCAAAATACACCCACCATTGACTCTCTCATCATGGATGATACTGGGTCCACCATCACAAACGTATTTTTCAATTTTAGGACACCATCTAATATCTCATGGTGTATGCCCTCAATCATCAAGTGTCACTATGTTATGGTCTGCTCTGCAAACCACACAAACCAAAAACCTCATTAACAATCTATTTCACATCACAATATATGTTGTCATTACAATTAACTTCTAATCTCAATAGGTTGCTCCACTATGATGGCTCCATCTCCCTGACCTCCCAAAATTTCCCCCACATCATCATATCTCAATCGGCAAGCCTTTACCAACAATGTACCTATCTCAAGGAACTTATATCATTAGTGATCTCCTCGGAGCCTCCACTCTCTACACTATTTTCCCCATCATATAATTCATTGTTCAGGAACTTATATCTAATAAATAACCTCCTCCTAGCCTTTATAACCACCAATCATGGTGTCATCCTCGGGGCCTCTCCAATCTCTCATCTATAGTATATTTTCCCTTAGGTTGTCCTACACCTCTATCACCTAAGGTCCATACTGATCCCTTTCGTTGTTGTATCGTAACACCTAGTTTTGTGGCATGCCTAACTCAGCATGGTCTCAATGGTGGTACATGGATATCTGAGTCTTGTTCCTCCTCTCTCTCTAACATGTCGTGGTTGATGCTCTAGAATAGGTAGGGCTACCACATGAGTCAAATACCCAAATTGTAACATAACTCTATCTACTAGGTGTCTTCACCCAACACATGTAATGTCCTTTAATCTCTAAAGTCCCCTCAACAAGCATTATATTTGGTCAACTATGCCACTAGTGCATCGTCCCTCTATAGGAATTCCGTACTACCTACTCTTGTCTCACATATATAAAATTCCTATATTCCAAAGTTTCCCTAACTATTGGTCATCTCTCCTCTTGTATAATCTTGGGACATCCCTTGCTACCTATAGTGGTGTCCCTATCAATTTATACATCAAAAAACACTCATAAATTGAAACTACCAAAAGTATGATGGGCCCTACTTCTCTCTATTGCCTCACATGAATCTTATATAAGACATGCACCAGTTTCTCCTATGTGATTGTCCCTCTTCTCTGTGGTACTCGACAACATGATAAAAAACATCCAAACAGCATGAATGGGAAAACCCATGATTGCATGCACATTCTATAATTTCACTGCGATGTATATAGTATATATAGTAGTCATCCACCTAGAAGTATTGGACCTAAACTCCCAGTGGATCAAAAACATTTGTGTTAAATTTTAATATATACCATCTACATAATACCTCCAAAATTGAGGCCCTGTAGTGCAATATCATGTGTAGAAAACCTCTGCAATAACTCTAGTAACAATGACACTTCCACTTATTTCCACATCTGGATATTTCATGGCACCTACCAAATATCAACTTATGTGTACCCATCAAATATCAATCCATACTAATCATAAAAAATACATCTCAAATTACCAAAAACCCAAAATCACAAATTGCGAAAACTACATCAGCCAGGTTGGATTAACACCATCAACTTTTAAACGAAAAATCATCAATTTCCTACTACATTGGCCACCCAAGCAAACTCCCATCGACCATCCTATTAATAGTCCCAATCATAAATTCCATCCACCATGTTGTGATCATACATTCTAACATGGTCTATCTTGTCTATCTCAGGGGTTTGTAACTTTTCTAGCAATAAATTTGAAAATCTAACCTAATGATTGTAAAAATCAATATGCTCCCAAACCCCCCTAGACCTTGACCCTATCTACATTTCACCTATCCTTGAGGTAAATTTTTCTAGCTAAAATTTCTTTGGCATACATTTTTCCAATTTCGTCCTAGCCACCATTTCCCAATTTAAAAACACCTACCATGGAATTCCCACCACCATGTTCCCCATCTTGACCACCTAAACCACCTCATCACACTCTCGCCATTGTCACTACAATTTTTAAATTTGGATAAACTCAAAGCAAAAAATTTCATAATCTCAATTAGCAAAGTTTCAAATGAATTTATCCCTTTACTATTTATAATAATTCTTATAATTTGTTTCAACATGATTTCCTTCGCATCTTCAAACTTTCATATATTTCAAACAAAAAACCCTAAAAATATTTTTTGTGAATTAAGTCGTGCTCATAATAGTGAACCACTCATTTTGAAATATTACACATACCTCTCCCAAATTCAACCAAAAAACCCTACTTTTTGTCTTCTTAATGTTCAACTACATCCTCCCCATGACCACCTAGCTAGGTGATTTGTGTCTTATTTTCCTAATTATTTTATGTTGTTTCTTTTCACTCTTGTTTATTTAGGGTTCCAAGAAACATATACACTCACCTCAAGAAATCCAAGTGACACCGATAGGTAAGTATGAGGTAGGTATATTTAGTAGAGTTCATTAATTCCTTTACAAAACTTTCATTATATGTTAAACATGCACTTATATTGGGGGGTGAATCAATATAAGATCAACTTTTAATGACTCAAAAATTTAATAGTCATAACAAAAACAATCTCACAAGATCTAAAAAATTTGTAGCATAAGACGAATGCAATATTTACGTGGAAACCCTTTCTAGAAAAAAAAATCTGCGAAAAAAATATTTTCTTATATGTATAATTCTTTTACAATTCATGTAGGCACCAACCTACTAGAGACACTGATCCCCAATTCCAAGCACCAGCTTAGCAATTCATACACCAATATATTCTACTGAGAACCAACTCGGCAAGATACACCAATCTCTTCATTTTATGAGGCACCAACCTCTAAACCAATGACAATACCACCTTCCTAGTGTTTTTCGTTTCAACAAATGATGGAGACTTTAATTACCTCTTCACAAATTACGTACTTATAAAAAAATTCTCTTATTCTGAATGATATTTGCACAAAATATACCCTTCATATAGATTCCCTCTTCATAAAAAACTTCTCTTCATAAAAGTATGCTCTTCACTCATGCTTATTATTCTTTAGTGATGTATCAAATTCATTTCACTCGCTTAATTTTCTTCATCCTCCCGTTTATCTTTTATATCCCCTTAATACCTCTTCACAGAGGGTTTGTTGAGTTGTGGAGATTAATTTCTTCACCTTAGCATGCTTTACTAACTTGCTGGAATACACAGTAACCAGGGTTGGTCACCTGGCGACCAGTATCGATCAAGGCAAGAAGGAACTGGCATCGGATACCTGTGTGTGATTGTTTTATTTAACTCATGGAATTAGATCTAACATTTGATATAAATTCAGTCTAATAGTTGTAATAGCATAGCTAAGTTTCCCTAAGTTTACATATGGTTATATAAACTAGAAAATTAGGGTTAGATGATAATAATAAGGGAGAATTGTAAGAAGGAATTCTTGGAGAGAGAAAAAGAGAAGCTTGTGAGGAAGAAAGTATTGTACATCCACGAGGTGTGGAAGATTGCATATCTTCCATGTATATTCTCTACAAAGCTTTGAATAATAAGATTGGTTGTTTTCTTGGTGGATGTAGCCTACACTGGGTAAACCACATTATATCTTGTGTATTGTTCTTATGGTTTATTTCCACTTTTATTATTTGTATGCTTAGATCTAAATAATATATTTGTACAATTGGTGTGGTTAACCCCAACAAATAGTATCAAATATTTTTTGTTTGATGGTTTTGTGTGTTGATAGATTACTCATAGAGGGATTTTTTATTGAGTGGGAGCTACAACAATGGCAGAAGCTGGTAAATATAGATTTGAGAAATTTGACGGCCGTAATTATCAATTATGGAAGATGCAGGTGGAAGATTATCTGTATCAAAAAGATCTAGATGAGAAGGCAATACCTACAAAGATGACTGATGAAGAATGGGAAATTCTTGACAGAAAGGCTCTGGGATCTATAAGATTGAGCCTGACAACATCTGTAGCTTTGAATATCACCGAAGCAATAACCATCGTAGAGTTGATGAAATCTTTAGCTAATTTATATGAAAAACCTAGTGCTTCAAATAAAGTCTATTTGATGAAGAAATTATTTAATTCTAAAATGCAAGAAGGTGAATCTAGATCAATTCATTTGAATGATTTCCAGTCTATAGTAAATCAATTAAAATCAGTGAATATTCCATTTGATGATTGACGGGTTTCGTCATTCCCTTCATTTAATCAACTTCTTGTTAATTTCATATCAAATCAGGGGTGTGTCTAAAGCTATATGAAACAAGAGTACTTTAACCGATCTAGTAGTTGATTGTAGCTATTTTTTATATTTTTTGGGGGATCTCTTTAATGTCTTAAGGACTTCCTAGTGAAACCTTATTCAAATCAAACTATGAAAACTTGCTGAAAGTAAAACACACTGAAAGCTTGTTGAAACGAAACACACCGTGCAGAATGGAAACACACTTGCTATTGGAAATAAACACACTTGCTTATAAAATTAAACACTCTTGCTTTTGGAAATAAACACACTCAAATTAAAATGCTTGAAAACAATTGCAAGAAATATAAAGATTTATCTAAACACCTGTAGGAACCAGTATACAACAAAATTTAACTAAAAGAACTAAAGCAATCTAAAATTAACATATCTAAGTTATTTGCTGAAGAAATATAAATACCAAATAAATGAATATCCTAGTCCTTGGGGGAGTGGGCCCTTTCTCCTCCTTGAATCATGATTTTAACAACTCAGAATTCTCTCAAATCAAAATGGCTATTTTATTGATAAAAACATTCAATATTACAAAACGTACTGGATCTGGGTACTTAATCTATTTCTTTTCTCTATTCTATATCTATCTCAATCTATATCTCTATCTTCTATTATCTATCTATTGCAGGTCTGCCTTTATATACATTTTACAATCACAGTTGTCTCAATGATTCTGATGAAATCGAATCATGCCCAGAATAGATGCTGAGTCGGATGGCGTTTGATCAGATAGCTATAGGATAACTCTCCATGGATCTACGTTCAGAAATATTCTCAACCTTTATGATTAAAGGGGTTGTAGATGTAAAATCTCTGGATGTCGTTTAAAATAGATAACTCCCATCAGTTTCGAAACTTTGGAGAAGTTCCAGAACCATAGGAAATTATTAAGAACCAAAACATGTGAGAGTTCCGGAGTTGTCTCCAGGAGTTCCGGAACAAAGTCCAAAAATTCTGGAACTAAATACTGGAGTTCTGAAACTAATTATGAAAGTTCTGGAACTAAATGATGGGGTTCCAGAACTAAGTCTGAAAGTTCCGTAACTAATGATGACTGTGTGATGGAGTTCCAGAACTATCTTGGAAGTTCTGGAACTAAGCTGTGTAGTAACACAAGCTATCAAAAATATATTGAACGTCACCTGCTTCATTTCCTTAACTAATTAGACTTGCTTTATTACAAAACTGAATTTAAACACACACTATGTCAGGAATTTCAGAGATTTTAACTTTAGGATCACAATCAATCAAAAGACAAATAGTTACATCCTAACTCATATAAGATCAACTAAAAGTCACACAATGAAATCAAACTTAATCAAAAGGAGAGTAAGATGAGTTCATATATTATACATTAATCAGACATATTATGGCCTCATCATTTCCCCCAAACTTACTTGTTTGTAATTCCCTTTACAAACTCATTCTTCAAAAGTGGTATCATATGTTCTGCATTCCATTTGATTCCTCAAATCAAAGGGTTGAAACTAAATTTTCCAATGCTTGAGCTCAGATGTATTGTACCCATATCCTTTTTCTATTTTCCTCTCCCACTTTTCAAATTCAGTAGGGTCTTGAGGTTCTCTGTTCTTCCAAGGAGACATGGGGGTGAGAAGTAGAGGTGGCCTTGTTTGCATTCCCATCCATATTTGGCCATAGGTTTCATTTAATTGGGGAATTATTGTGCATAATACTTTGGCCCTCTCTAAATTCCATATCAAATTTGTAGGGGAAATTACTTCCCTTCTTTTCAAAGAAACAGTAAGGAGTTCCCACCTTTTTTAGCATCCTTCATAACTATCTTCAAATTTTTCCTCCTCATAGGAGGTGAAGGCATCAATACTCTTTTACAAAATGGCAAGGTAATGTGTCTTGAATCTCCTATCAAAGGCATGATTTCTAAAATGTGTGAGGAAGGCAAAAGGTTTACCATAATGAGCTCTCATGCAGAGGCTTGTTGAGCTGGCTTTCAATAAAAATTCATATTCCCTTTCCTTCCATCCAATCTGGTTTTGCAAAAGAGAGACAAATGCATTGATCTGATTCTCCCTTACATATAAGTTAATCATAAATCTTGTGTTTTTCTCTAGCATATAATTGTAAAGATAAAATTCACACAAGAGATTTTTCTGCTCAGGGTTGGATAGAGAGTAAACTGCCATGAATTCATATTCATCTTATAGTTCATGTGGAAGCCCACATGCAATTCTTGATAGCTGCCAGTGAATGAACTGCTCTTCTAAAAACACACTATATGCAGGAGAAGGCCTCCTGCAGGAAAGTAATTTCTCACTCATAATATAGACCATATAAAAATTTTCTTCCCATTCCTTTCTTGCCTTCCTTCCTCCATCTTGGTCTTTAATTCCTCATTTGATGTTTTGGCTTCTTTGAGCTCTCTGCAAATATCATCCCATTGTTGTTTCAGTGGCAAATAGGTCAACTCAGTTTGTGCAAAGGCTGTGGAAAAAACACTCTATTTTCTGGAAGTCTGGAACTCTTCCTCTTTTTCTAAAATTATTTGAGGAGTTTTGCATTCTTCCTTTATTAAAGGAAATTTTCCTTTTCTTATCCTGGATGCCAACTCTTCTTCTTCATGTGGCACTGCTAATGGTTCAGCCAACTCCTGAAAATCTTGATCTTCAAATATATCTTCTCCTCTATCCATTTCAACATGACTTGGCTCAGGTGGAGTCATGGCCATGCTACCCAAAATGTATGTAGCTTCCTCTTCCATCCTTTCCTATTCACTTCTTCCTTTTGGAGTTCCCCTTGACCTCTTATGAATTTTTCTTATCTGGGGAAGTTCATCAACATGCCCAGTAGTGAATTTCCCTCTAGAACATCTTCTTATTGTTCTTTCTTGCTCTTTTTTGGGTGAGCTATCACCATCAGAGACAGATATTGGCTCTTCTGAAGCTGATGTGGAAGAAGGAATTTCCTTCACATGTGCAGAAAGCTCTATTATTTTTATCTTCCTCACCGACCTTTTTTTTCTTGGTATGTTTTCTCTTTCCATTTCCCTCTGTCCTTCTACAAGGGCATCAATTTCCAGATTAGCTGAAGGAGAGAATGGGGCTGGAATTTTCCTCATAATATTAGGGTTTTTCTTGAACTTTCCAAGAAACTTGTCCCAAATTTCTTCTCCATTCTTCTTTGACAGGAAATGGTACTTGAATTTCAAATAAATTAGACCATTATGCCTAATTGTTCCAACACCCCAGGAATACCTCTGAGCCATGGTCTGGATGGAATCAAAAAGAAACCCTGTGAGGTTTATTATGTATTCAAGCTTGGTGGCTCCATACTTCAGAAATATGAGCATTTTAAGACTTCTTTTCCCACAGACCCAAACTGACCATCACAGGTTAAATATTTTATTATCCAAAATGCTACCCTGTCAAAGGGTTTGGGAAAACCAGCCCTTCTGAACCCTTTTATGATTTTATTTGTATTATAGATGTACTGGGGTTCAGATCCTTCTTCTTACAGTAAGACTTCAACCAGTTATTTCAAAGTCCCCTTGGTAGGTTGCGGGACATGAACAATGGGCACTCTAGACACATTACTTATAGTATTTACAGAAAAGGGAATAAAGACATCTCTCACCTTTGTTCTAGATTGTTCAAGGTTTATGACAAATTCTCTTACCAATTCATCATTACGTTTTGAAAATTTCTTCAAGAATTCAAGCCATCCCGCATGCTTAAAGATGGATGCTATTTCTTCGTCTACAAGTAGCTGGGAATTGTCCTCTGGTTCTGATTTCTTCTTAATCCCCATATCAGCTTGAGTTCTGTCTCTTTTGATTTTGTGTGAATTGGTTGTAGACCTTCTTCTTAGCTGCGGAACTAATGGCTTGGCTACGGAACCTCCGTTTTTAGCTGTAGAACCTTATTTCTTAGCTACGGAACTTCTAAATTCTTTGTTCTTTGTTGCGGAATACAAACTCAATTCGTTGCTCCTTCCTCAAGATATTTCTGCAATATTTATTTCACTTGATGTTTGCAATAATGATTACTAATGATAACCACTTATTCCATCTAAATCAATTTCATGATTACACACTTGTAATCATAATGTATAAATAGATGACTCGTCATACCTACTTTTAAATTAAGTAACATCACACATGCAAACATTTAATCAACCCTAAATAAGTTAAAAGACGTCATTACCGTCCTTGATGATGTAATCCTTTTCCTATGATGACTTGTCATTCCTACAAGTGGAACAAAACATGATTAGATAAGATATATGGAATTCAAAATAATTCCTTATTTGAAATAGCCAAAAAGAGGTCAACTGCCATTTGTTGGTTTTCAATTGACCTTAAGAGAAAAAAAAATTATTTTATTTTATTTTTTTGGGGGAAGAAAATGTCATTTGTTGGTTTTCATCTTCTTCCCTTTATTCTGGATCTATCATCTGATTATTTGATCATTTTGGAAGAATTGAGTTCTTCCCTATGATCAAATTTTTTGTTTACTTCAATCTTCCTCAAAAATTCATTCTTAGTGGGAGGCTTCCTATAGAGTTTCAGCCTATGTCCATTGACCAAGAGTGTTCTATTTTTTTCATCAATGGGAAGTAACTAAATAGAACCATTATTAAAAATATGATCAATCTGATAGGGTCCCAACCATCTGGTTCTCAATTTTCCCTTGAACTGTTGGTACTTAGAGTCAAACAGTAATGCCCAGTCTCCTACTTTGAATTGTCCTTTTCTTGATATGTATGTCATGCCATTGCTTCCTTTGCTCTTGAATCATTTCTATCTGTTGAAGTGATTCCAACATTAATTCATCCAACTCATTGAGTTGAAGGATTCTTTCTTTTTTAGATGCATTCATCTCAATTCCCACATTCACTGTTGTCCTCAATGTCTGAAGTTCAAATTCTATAGGCAACAAGGGATTTTTCCCATAGACTAATTCATATGGTGAAAACCTTGTTGTAGTTTTCCAAGTTGTATTATAAGCCCAGACAGCTTCAGGTAGTCTCTTTACCCAATCTTTTCTCCCAGCTTCAACCATTTTGGTAAGGATGTTCTCCAATTCTCTGTTTGTTACTTCAGCTTGTCCATTTGACTGTGGATGGTAAGGAGATGACTTCCTATGATTGATTTGGTAATACCTTGTGAAAGCTTGGATCATATTAGACATGAATTGTGGTCCCTGATCTGAAACTATGCTCCTTGGTGCTCCAAACTTGATCATAATTTTGTTCCAAAGGAAATCAACAATTGCTTCCTCAGTGGCATTTGTCAATGCCTACACTTCTACCCATTTTGTCACATAGTCAGTACATACAAGAATATATTCCTTCCCTTGTGAAGGAGGATTAAAGGGACCAAAAAAATCCAATCCCCATCTCTCAAATGGTTCAACCACAACTTGAGGCTGAAGAGGCATTTCATTGGTGAAAGTTGGTTGTCCCATCCTTTGATAAGGATCACACCTCTTGATATATCTTTTCACATCCTTGTACAGAGATGGCCAATAATAACCAGTGCCAAATATCTTATGAGTTGTTCTTTTTACTGAACAGTGTCCTCCACTTAGTTCATCATGACATGCTCTGAGGATGTCAAATATTTCATCCTCTCTTACACACCTGCGCAAGACAAAATCAGGACCACACTTAAATAGAATTCAATTTAACCATTTGAATTGTGCACTAGTTTTAATTAACTTCTTTATTTGTTTCTTAGTGAAAGAAGGAGGGAACTTCCCTGTTGCAAGATAATTTTCCATATCAGCAAACCATGGTGTACTTGCTGAGATTGCAAACAGTTGTTCATCTGGAAAGTTATCCTTGACTGGATCTTGTTCCCCTGTGGTGGTTAGTCTTGACAAAAAATCAGCTACCACATTAGATTTACCTGGATTGTCCACAATGGTAATATCAAATTCTTGCAAAAGTAATAACCATCTAATGACTCTTCCTCCAACCACTAGTTTGTTCATTAAATACTTAATTGTTGAATGATCTATGTATACAAATATCTTATACCCTATAATATAATGTCTGAATTTATTGATTACATAAATTACAGCAAGAAATTCCTTTTCAGTGGTGGTGTAATTCTTTTCAGTGGGAGTAAGATTCTTGCTAAGATAGTAAATGGCATACATCTTTCCTTCTTCATCTTTATGTCCCAATACTGCACCAATGGAATAATTTGAGGCATTTGTTTGGATATGAAATGGATTTTCCCAATTAGGACCTCTCAATATTGGGGCACTGATTAATTTGTTTTTAATTTCTTCAAAATCATGCTAGCACTTTTCATCCCAAAGAAATTCACAGTCCTTGGTTATCAAATTAAACATGGGGGAGGAAATTTTACTGAAATATTTTATAAAGTGTCTATAGTACCCAGCATGTCCTAGAAATGATTTGATATCTGTGGGGGTCTGAGGGATAGGTAAATCTGAAATGATCCTAATTTTGTTTTGATCCACCTGAATTCCTTTTTGTGAAATATGGTGTCCTAATACAATTCCCTCATCCACCATCATCAAACATTTTTCATCACTAAGAGACAGGTTGTGTTGTTCACATCTTGTTAACACTCTGTCCAAATTTCTCAAAGCATCTTCAAATGTATCTCCATGTACAGTGAAGTCATCCATATATACTTCAACACAATCATTTGTTAGATCAACAAAAATTGCAAGTACAGCTCTCTGGAAAGTTACAGGAGCATTGCATAAACCAAATGGTAACACTCTATAGGAAAAGGTTCCCCATGGACATGTAAATGTAGTTTTATCCTGATCCTCAGTAGCAACTCTGATCTGATTGTACCCACTAAAGCCATCCAAGAAAGAAAATTACTATTTACCTGAAAGGTTATCTAGGACTTGATCTATGAATGGTAAGGGAAAATAATCTCTCATTGTGGCTTTGTTTAGTTCCCTATAGTCAACACATATTCTCCATTTTCCATTATTTTTGGGAACAATTACAAGAGGAGATACCCACTGGCTATCTGAGATAGGGTAGATGAAACCTACTTGTAATAGTTTTTCAATTTCTTGTTTGACTATATCCCTTAAAGCTGGGTTAATCCTTCTTTGAGGTTGCCTAACTGGTTTAATGTTTTTAGTATAGATGTGATGAGTGCAGATACTTGGATGAATCCCCTTCATATCTTTGTAATCCCAAGCAAAATCTTTAGTATGATTTTTTAGAACATCAAACAATTTAGCTTCTTCATCCTCCTTCAACCAGTTGTTAATGTTTAAAGTTTTACCTAGTTGAATTTCAACATGCTTGGTTCCAATATGTGATGAACTGATTTGTGGAAAGGGTTTCATTAAATTATTTAATGGACATGCATGTGGTAACAACATATGGTATGTAGCAACATCTCCAAAATTTCCTTGAGACAAAATACTGGAAAAAGGACAGTAATGAGAATTATGATACTTATCTCTTTGCAGGCCAAATTCCTCATCACTGCTACTTTCCAGAAATTCTTCACCACTTCCTGATGTACTTGAAACTGAAGCTACTGATTCATCCTCTCCCCATGAGAAATCTCATTCCTCTGGAGTGAAATCATTTTCAATCAAAGAGAACTGTTGTTGTCGTGGTTCCAAAACTAACTGTGGTGGTTCCGGAACTAAGTTCACGGGTTTCGGAACTAAGTTAACGGGTTCCAGAACTAAGTTCACGGGTTCCGGAACTATTTTTGATTGCACCGAAGACAGCAGGTTCTCATCCAATGGTGGATTAATCATCTCTTCTACTTCTCTTACATGATCCTGCAATGTGATCATAGCCAAAGAAGACAAATTTTTCTTATTAGTTTCAGGAGAATCAACCCACAATTGTTCATGATTGTCAGTAAAAGGTTGTGCAGTAGGATATAAGGAAATTTGTTTAGAGTTCTTACCATTCGAGATTGTCATATCACCTGACCTGCAATCTATCAAAGCAGCAATTGTAGCTAACCATGGTCTACCCAAAATAATGGGATAACCCAATGTTTTACCTTTTGGCTGCAATATAAGGAAGTCAACTGGATATTCCCATGACTCTACCATAACCACCACGTCTTCAATAATTCCTTCTGGTTTTGCTACAGACTGATCTATCCATCTGTAATATGGTATTAGTAGGTTGTATACCCATTAATGGTAATGTTTTCAGAGTATCCACTGTCATTACATTGATAGCAGCTCCCAAATCTATCAAAACATTATGTACATCCTTATTTCCTATAGAGATAGAAATAACAAGACTTCCAGGATCTCCGTATTTGGGAAGTAATAGTTTTTCTGCTAATAAATCAACAAGTTTCCCATCTAATTTGATAGTCTTGGGATATGGTTTCTTTCTTCCAGGATTTTTCATGCATAACATTTTGATTAATTTGTTCAATTCTGGAATATCTTTAATTGCTTGTAACAGTGGTATTTCAATATTCAATTTCCTTAGTTCCTGTACCAATTCAGACTCCTTGATTTCTATATCTTCTTTGAATCTCTCAGGAAATGGAGTCTCAGTAGTGTTGCTATCTGGCTCCTTTTCTTTTCTTTCTATATCCTCTTTTGGAACAACAGTACTAGGGTTTTCATTTTCTTCTGTCATTTCAGTGATTATAAGGGGTGGACTATTAATGATTTTCCCAGATCTAGTTTGAATACCCTTACAATCCATAGCATGTAAATCAACTGATTTTTCTGGTTTTGTTCCATAAACAGGAGTTGTTTGTTTGTTTCTGGGGTTTGCTACTGGTTGTGTTGGCATTTGTGTTTGGACTACATTCTCAGTTTGTGAATTCTGTGCAGGGGATCCCATGATGGCTTGTTGATTCTGATTTGGATATGTTCTTCCTTGGGAATAATTATTAGGGTTCCATCTAGGTTGTGACCAAGCATAAGGATTTCCTTGACCAGCCCAGGGTTGTTGATGTCCCTGAGCATACCAAGCTTGATTTTCCCAATCTTGAGGGTTCCAAGTTGGTTGAGGTACCCAAGGTGGTTGTCCCCAATTTTTTGGTACTACCTGAGTAGCCCATGGCATTTTCCATGGATTAGGAGCTGATCTTGGCATAAACTGCCCTTGGTTAGGTTGTCTCTAAACAAAATTCAATTCTTCAGTTGTAGATGAGGCACTGGTTTGTTTAAGCTGATTTTTAATGACATGAAGTAAAGAACAAACATCAGTATCATGTTCTTTAGATTCACAGATAAGACACATTTCTGTTTTATCCAAAGGACAATCTCTTAATGCATGCTTCTTCCTACATCTAGGACAATACATAGCCAATGGTTCAATTTTGGAATTTTCTTTAGCTTGTAATCCATCCATAGTAGAGGTTAATTACACTAAAATGTCTGTTTTAAAGTTTTCTAACTCATCCATTAGTTTTTTCATATCTGGATTCAGACTTTTCACTAATTTTCCTTTTCTAGGTCCACCTCTTGTTCTGGAATAGCTTCTACAAATCTCTTTAATTCCATTCATTCTTATCTGATCAATGTCTCCCCCTCCTATCAAGTTAAGGGATTCTCTAGATTCGTCATCCAAACCTTTGAGAAAAATGGTTTTACTTAATTCCTCTGTAAGCACAAATCCACATCTTTTGCTAACAAAGAGGAATCTGTCTAAATAGTCTTCTATATTTTCATCCTCTTCCTGCTTGATTTTGAAGAATTATTCCTTCCTATTTCTCCCTCTACAATAATCCTGGTATTTATCTAGGAAGGCAGTCTCCATTTGTGCCCAAGTGCTAATAGAGTTGGATGTTAATCCCATGAACCACCTCATTGTTGCATCCTTCAAAGTGGATGGAAACAGCTTGAGTTTTTGATTATCTGTTTTATAATCATAGGTCTGACATAGTACCTTGAATTCAAACAAAAATTGGTCAGGATCTTTAGATGGCATCCCTTTGAAGGTTGGTAAATGTGTAGGTGAGATATTTTTCATTGATGTGTCATCATCTCCCTATTGGATTGGATAGGTAAAGGTCCTATCAGGTGCTCTCTCAGCTTCTCTTACCATTTCAAAAATATTTTCTGAATTTTCCTTCCAATCAATGTGGTAAGTTGTATGCCTTGGGGAAGGTGAAAAATCAGGAGTAGGAGGTTGACTACTCAATTGAGAATCAAAACTTACCCTCAATGGATCTTGGGTAATAAGCCTTCTCCTAAAATTTCTACTCCCCTCAGGTGATTGATCTAAGAATTCCAAAAATGGCAATTTTGTTTCTTGTCTGACAAGGGATGGTGGTGCCTCCAATTCTTGATCAATTTCCTTATTTTGACTAGAGGATGTTATGAATTCTTGTGAAGATGTTTTTGGAAGGAATCTACCCTGTGAGTCTCTTGGTCTACTCATATATTTTGTGATATAGTAGGGAAGATTCTTCAACTACTAGATGTATGTTTTGTTGCTCTTGCTAACACTTAATTAGAAAATTCCAACTGGTGTTCCCCGGAAACAGTGCCAAAAATGATGGGTGTCATCATTCCCTTCATTTAATCAACTTCTTGTTGATGTCATATCAAACCAAGGGTGTTTCTAAAGCTATATGCAACAAGAGTACTTTAACCGATCTAGTAGTTGACTGTAGCTATTTTTATATTTTCTAGGGGATCTCTTTAATGTCTTAAGGACTTCTTGGTAAAACCTTATTCAAATCAAACTATGAAAACTTGCTGAAAGTAAAACACACTGAAAGCTTGTTGAAAGGAAACACACCGTGTAGAATGGAAACACACTTGTTGTTGGAAAATAAACACACTTGCTTCTGAAAGTAAACACTCTTGCTTTTGGAAATAAACACACTCAAATTAAAATGCTTGAAAACAATTGCAAGAAATATAAAGATTTATCTAAACACCTGCAGGAACAAGTATACAACAGAGTTTAACTGAAAGAACTAAAGCAATACAAAATTAACATATCTAAGCTATTTGCTGAAGAAATATAAATACCAAATAAATGAATATCCTGGTCCTTGGGGGAGTGGGCCCTTGCTCCTCCTTGAATCAGGATTTTAACAACTCAGAATTCTCTCAAATCAGAATGGCTATTTTATTGATTAAAACATTCAGTATTACAAAATGTACTGGATCTGGGTACTTAATCTATTTCTTTTCTCTATTCTATATCTATCTCAATCTATATCTCTATCTTCTATTATCTATCTATTGCAGGTCTACCTTTATATACATTTTACAATCACAGTTGTCTCAATGATTCTGATGAAATTGAATCATGCCCAGAATAGATGCTGAGTCAGATGGTAGTTGATCAGATAGTTGTAGGATAACTCTCCCTAGATCTGCGTTCAGAAATCTTCTCATCCTTTATGATTGAAGGGGTCGTAGATGCAAAATCTCTGGATGTGGTTTAAAATAGATAACTCCCATTGGTTCCGAAACTTTGGAGAAGTTCCTAAACCATAGGAAATTGTTAAGAACCAAAACCTGTGAGAGTTCCGGAGCTATCCCCAAGAGTTCCGGAACTAAGTCCAAAAATTCTAGAACTAAATACTGGAGTTCCAGAACTAAGTCCGAAAGTTCCAGAACTAATGATGACTGTGTGATGGAGTTTTGGAACTAGCTTGGAAGTTCCGGAACTAAGCTGTGTAGGAACAGATGCTATCAAAAACATACTGAATGCCACCTGCTTCATTTCCTTGACTGATTAGACCTACTTTATTACAAAACTGAATTTAAACACACACTATGTCAGGAATTTCAGAGCTTTTAACATTAGGATCACAATCAATCAAAAGACAGACAGTTACATCCTAACTCATATCAGATCAACTAAAAGTCACACAATGCAATCAAACTTAATCAAAAGGAGAGTAAGATGAGATCATATATTATACATTAATCAGACATATTATGGCCTAATGTACTAGAGAAAGGTAAAGAGGCCAATGTTGTTGCATCTGAGGCAATGCAAGATGCCCTTATTCTCTCATTGGATAATAAAATTGAATCTTGGGTTTTATATTCAGAAGCTTCTTTCCATGCTACCCCTAATAAGGGTTATTTCAGAAATTATGTCCATGGTAATTTTGGGCATGTTTATTTAACAGATGATGAACCATGTAATATTATTGGTAAAGGAGAAGTTCATATAAAATGTAGAATGGAAAAACATGGATATTAAAAAATATGAGGCATATTCCAAGCCTCGGGAGAAATCTTATTTCTACATGACAACTAGGTGAATCTGGTTACATGGTTACATTCACAGTTGACTCTTGGAAGGTTACCAAGGGATCTCTTGTTGTAGCAAGAGGAAATAATGTAGGAACATTATATTTGTATACTTGTATTACTAATTCATTTTTTGTGCTATCTACTTTAGATTTAGATGCAAGCATGTGGCACAATCAGCTAGCCCATATGAGTCAAAAAGGAATGCAGATCTTAAAGGCAAAGGGTAATTTATCATATTTGAAAGATGTAAATCTTGATTTCTATGAGAATTGTATATTTGGAAAGCAAAAGAGAGTGATATTTCTCAAATTTGGTTCAAAAAAGAAGGAGAAAAAATTGGAGCTTGTGCACTCAGATGTGTGGGGACCAGCCCAGGTAGCTTCTCATGGAGGATCCCAATACTATGTGACTTTCATTGATGGTGCCACAAGAAAGGTATGGATTTATTGTATTAAACGTAAATCTGATGTTTTTGAGAATTTTAAAAGATGGAAATCCCTTTTGTAAAATGAATCAAATTCAAAGTTAAATTTACTTAGATCTGACAGTGGTGGTGATTACTGAAGCAAGGCTTTCAATTATTATTGTTCAGTAAATGGAATACGTAAAGAAAGAATAGTTCTTATAACACCATAGGAGAACGGTTTTTCTGAAACAATGAACAGGACAATCATGGAATGTGTAAGAAGCATGAGGATACATGTTGGATTACCCTTGCAGTTCTAGGTAGAAGCATTAGTCACAGTGGTTTATTTAATTAACCATGGGCCTTCAAGTGCACTAGATGGTGGAATAACAAAAGAAGCTTGGACTAGAAAAGACGTAGATCTTTCTTTTATTAGAGTATTTGGTTCAGAAGCTTTTATGCATATTGATAAAGAAAATAGAAAGAATTTGCATGCTAAATCCAAGAGATATACTTTCATTGGTTATGGATCTGGTGATTTCGGATTCCATTTTTGGGGTTTAGAAGATTCTAATATTGTTAGGAGTCGTGACATTGAATGGAATGAAAAGAGAATGTATGTGGATCAATTTTTGGTACCCAAAGACGAACCGGTTAAGAAGTTTGTGGATGAAAATGAAATCTCAGATTTAAAATTGACACCTACATGTTTACACAGTAACCGGTGTCGGTTGACCCCTGACCGGTGTTGGTTAACCCCTAACTGCCATCAGTCACCTTTACCAGCATTGATTATAGAAGATCCAAACTAGCATCGGTTAGCCAAGCCGGCATCGGCAGGAGGTGACCGGCATCAGTCATTGTCTGAGATTGATACAAATTTACAAAATGAGTGAAATGAGCCTCCGGCACCCCAAATCTCATTGATAAGGTCACAAAGGGTAAGTAGACTTCTAGAAATATTTTCACATTCTTTATCTTATTTATTATTGACTGATAGTGGTGAACCAAAGAGTTTTGAAGAAGCAATGTAGGATGAAGCCCATGTTAAGTGGGAGCATGGCATGGATGAGGAGATGGACTCCTTGAAATAGAACCAGACATGGGATTTGGTTAAGTTATCAATAGGTAAAAGAACATTACATAACAAATGGGTTTACAGGATCAAGGAAGAAGAGGGTGGAAAGAAAAGATACAAGGAAAGGCTTGTGGTAAAAGGATTTGCACAGAAATCAAGTATTGATTTTGGTGAGATATTTTCTCTTGTATTTAAAATGAATTTCATTGATACTATTCTAAGTTTATTTGCAGTAGAAGATTTGCATTTAGAACAGCTTGATGTTAAGACGGTTTTCCTTCACGGTGAGAGGAAGAAATTTATATGCAGCAGTCTCTTGGTTATGAATTCAAGGATAAGGAGAAACTTATTTGCAATTTGAAAAAGAGGCTCAAGCAAGCTCCAAGGCAATGGTATATGAGATTTTATAGCTTTGTGCATGAGCATGGTTATATGAGATGTGAATCTGACCGTTGTGTTTATTTCAAGAAGCTTGGGGATGAGAGCTATATTATTTTGTTACTCTATGTGGATGATATGCTTGTTGTAGGATCTAGTATGTAGGACATTGGTAAGCTTAAAAAAAACTTAGCTCACACATTTGCAATGAAGGACTTGAGAGCTGCAAAGAAAATCCTTGGCATGTAAATACACAGAGACAGGAAGATGTTACGCCCTTAACCTATTACTTTTATTAGGATATGAGTAGCCAACGTGTGGCTTACCATATCATTTTATTATATCATTTATACTTTCTCATGCTTAATAGGTCAGCCTTGGTGATGGCCATAGAATATGAATAGTATATATAGGGGATTGTAGGTAGTAGTTCATTATCATTTGAGCATTTGATTCTTATTATATGGTTTGGAGGTTGCCCCCCTCGAAGTGGAAAAGCTATTCTGATTGCATATTGAGATCATTATTCTGAAACTATTATGTTATTTGGTGTTCTATTGTTTCTCATAATCTGAATTATACAAGTAATTTCATTACAAGTGGTATCAGAGCTGCGATCCTGGGCCAAAATTAGGGCAAAAACCCTAATTTTTGTTTCCATCGTATATTACGAACCATTTAGCAAATTGGTGAGATATATTTTTACCAAAGATTTGAAAACATTTCAAGTAAAAATTCCTTGAAAATTTCAGACTTTTTGTATTTATTTTGCAAAATTTATTACACATTTAGGGTTTTTGATAAAATTGCTCCCTAGGGTGCAAATTTGTGGAATGTTTTCAAGTTCTTTACATTTTCGGAAAGCTCTCAAAAAACATAGTATTAGTATCTTCTCTGTGTTTTTTCCGGTTCTGGTCAAATTTGTATCGAAACTCTAAACCCTAAAGTTTGACATCATGGCGGGGCCTTCCATAAGAGAAAAAAAGAATCCGGTTACTCCAGATAAAACCCCAGATAAATATGGGGTAGTGATTGAAGAGATGGAGTCAAAAGGGGTAAATACATATTCCTCAGCACTAGGGTTTACCTCAGTTGATCATAAGGTGAGCCAACTTGAGTATGAGCTACGAAATGTACAATCTGAGATGGCCTCTAAAGGAGACATAGACCAAATCAATCAGTCGGTTGGATGATATCATGCAACATGTAAAGGGTAAACAATTATGGCCCAAATCTGCCCCATATCAACCAAGGAGAATCTTTAGTTCAAAATAATGGACAAAAGAACAATGTTGGATTAGTTTTCCTGCCTAATCAAAATACAAGTTATTCGCAACCACGAAACATGATGCCAAAAATGGATCTGCACAAATTTAATGGTAAGGATCCCCTGAATTAGATGAATCAAATAGAGAAACTCTTTGAGTTACATCAAACACCATCAAGATAAAAGGTGACATTGGCATCCCTGTATCTTGAACCAGACCAATTCGTTTGGTATCAATGGTTATGTGCTCAGAGGTAGAAAAATGGTCTCAGTATCACTTGGATAGTTTTTACCAAGGAGTTGCAATTGCACTATAGTTCCAGTGTTTCATAGAACTACTTTATTCAATTATCAAAGCTATGGAAAATAGGATCAGTCAAATATTATGTGCATCAATTCCAGAACCTATCCTTAAGGGTGGAGAATATTCCAGAAGAGAATCTGAATGACCTGTTTCTTGGGGGTCTTAAGGACCACATCAAGCATGAGGTACGTATGTTTAATCCACTCAAGATTTTTGATTCTATTATCATGGCACGTCGAGTAGAGGAAAAATTTCTTTGTAGTAGGAGGTCACCTTTCATTAACACCAAAGACTGTAGTATCTCTTCCCCTTCATTTTCTAGGCCAATTAGACTGACTCCTCAACAAATGGAAGAAAAGAGAGAAAAATAATTATGCTTTAACTGTGATAGAAAATATGGACCGGGACACAAATGTGCTGAGAAGAAGTTGTTATATATTGACGGAGGTAATGAGGATGATGAGGAAGCTGAAATTATAGGAGAGGCTGAGGAACCAGTAGCAGATGAAGTAGAGGATCACCAACCTACAATTTATTGCCATGTATTGTCAGGTATTAGTAATCCTCAAACACTCAAGGTTATTAGATATCTCAAAAAATAGAAGGTTACGATGTTGATTGACTTGGGGAGTACTCATAACTTCATAAATAGTAAGTTAGTTTCCCGCCTCAATTGTTTTATTTACCCAACTCTAGAAATGCAAGTTATGATTGTGGATGGTGGGATAATCAAGTGCATGAGGAAAGTTTCCATAGTATCAAGCTTTCCATGGGAGACTACATGTTAGACTCACCTATGTTTGCTATTTCTATGGGAGGGGAAGATATTGTTTTGGGTGTCCAATGGCTCACAACCTTAGGTACTATAGAGATGAATTTCCAAGAATTGTTCATGTGATTTCATTCAGATGGAAGGAAAATACAATTGAATGGGATGGTAGCTAAGTCTCCATAGATTATTAGCTCTCATCAGATGCAGAAGGTTCTCAGAAAAGGAGTAGATGGATTTATAGCAAAGTTATTTTCCATAGAAGTAAAAAATATAGAGTCTTCAATACCAGCCTGATCTTCAGAAGATTGTTGATGCTCACTCATCTGTTTTTGATGCAATTCCAAAGGGATTACCACTAGATAGGGATCATGATCATGCCATTCATTTGATTCCAGGGAGCTAAACACCTAACATCAGACCATACACATACCCATATTCCCATAAAAAGTGAGATCGAGAAAATGGTTCAGGAAATGTTAAAGGCAGGTATCATCAGGCATAGCCAGAGTGCATATTCTTCACCAGTGGTCATGGTAAGTAAGAAGGATGAAACATGGAGGATGTGTCCAGATTACTGAGAACTCAACAAGTACACCATCAAAGATAAGTTTCCTATTCCAATAATTGATGATTTACTTGATGAATTGCATGGTGCTATTTATTTCACAAAATTAGATCTTCGTTCGGGGTACCATCAAATTAGAATAAAAGAGGAAGATGTTCATAAAACGTCTTTTAGGACTCATGAGGGCCATTATGAGTTTTTGGTAATGCCTTTTTCTTCTTACAAATGCACCCTCAACCTTTCAAAGCTTGATGAACACTGTTTTTAGGCCATTTTAAAGGAAATTTGTATTAGTTTTCTTTGATGACATATTGATTTATAGTAAGACATGGGAAGAACACTTACAACATGTAAATAAAGTGTTGGAAGTTTTGGAGAAACATACTCTCTATGCAAAGCCATCCAAATGTTCTTTTGGTGTACAAGAGGTAGAGTACTTGGGTCACATTGTATCCCATGAAGGCGTCAAAACTTGATCCTCAGAAGATCAAAGCTATGGTGGAATGGCCAAGGCCCAAAAATCTCAAAAATCTTCATGGGTTCCTAGGACTAACAAGGTACTACAGAAGATTTGTGTGGGGATATGGTAGAATAACAACCCCACTCACTACATTGCTAAAGAAGGATGCCTTCCATTGGATAGACGTAGCCACTAAATCCTTTGAGTAGCTGAAGGAAGCCATGTGTAGCACCCCAGTTTTGGCTACTCCCAACTTCTCAAAAACCTTCATTGTTGAATGTGATGCTTCAGGATCAGGATTGGGAGTAGTTCTAATGTAGGAAGGAAGACCAATTACATTTGAGAGTCACCAATTCAAAGGAAAATATCTTCTCAAACATGTCTATGAGAAAGAAATGATGGCTATTCTTCATGCGGTCAAGAAATGGAGGCCCTATCTTGATGGGTCGACACTTCAAGGTAAAAACAAATCATGATAGTCTCAAATAATTTTTGGAGAAAAGGTTATCATCTAAGGAATAACAAAAGTGGGTAACAAAAATGTTGGGTTATGATTTTGAAATCATATACAAAAAGGGTAAATAAAATGTAGTAGCTGATGTCGTTATCCAGAAGGGATACATCCACCGATGCCTTACTATGTGGAATGTCCATGTTGACGGCCGATTGGGTGGATGAAGCAAGATTGGAATGCGATCAAGACAAGGATACACAATCTCTAATACATAATATCAAGCAAGGATCTATGACATCTAACAAATTTGAGTGGAAAGGTAATTCCCTATGGTACAAGGATAGGTTATACTTGAGTAAAGATTCTGAGTTGAAGTATAAGATTCTTGCAGAGCTACATGCCTCACCTGTTGGAGGACACTCTAGGTTTTTGAAGACATATCATATAATAAAAAGAGAATTATTTTGGGAAGGACTCAAGGGGGATGTACAAAATTTTGTATCAGAGTGTTTAGTGTGCCAACAGAACAAAGGGGAAACAATTAAGACACCAGGTCTGTTGCAACCCTTACCAATTCCTAGCCAGAGATGGGAGGAGGTCTCCATGGATTTCATCACCAGATTGCCTTGTTTAGAGGGTAAGAATGTTATTTTAGTGATTGTGGATAGGCTCACAAAATATGCCCATTTTTTTTTCCCTATCACATCCATTTGCAGCCAGTACAGTCACAACTATTTTTTTGGAGACAGTTCAAAGGCTACATGGAACCCCAAAGATATTTGTAAGTGATCATGATCCTATTTTCATAAGTAATTTTTAGACAGAATTATTTTCATGTTTGGGTACTCAGCTAGCTCACAGTTCATCTTATCATCCTCAAACTGATGGGAAAATGGAAGTGGTCAAAAAATACTTAGAGGGGTATCTACGTTGTTTTGTATCAGAATAAGAAGGAAAGGTGGATTAAATGGTTACCACTTGCAGATTGGTGGTATAACATATCTTTTCATACCTCTTCTCAATTGACCCCATTTTTAGCATTATATGGTTACCATCCACCTTCTATCACTTCCTCCTTGAGGGTGCAAACTAAGGTCAGAGATGTTGAGGAACACATTCAACATCAACAACAGGTTTTGGCTAGTTTGAAGGAGAATTTAGCATTAACACAAAACAGGATGAAACAACAAGCAGATCAACACCGTAGTGAAATACATTTTGAAATTGGTGATTGAGTTTTTATACGTCTCCAGCCTTACAAAAAATTTCCCTAAAGCAACAAAAAAGGAAAACAAACTTGCTCCTAAATATTATGGCCCTTATCAGGTTCTACATAAAATTGGCAGTGTTGCTTATAAACTAGAGTTGCCTCCATCTTCACACATACACCCAATATTCCATGTTTCATGCCTGAAGAAGGTTATTGGACAGAAATTTGAAGCCCAAACATAGTTACCAGAACTTGATGAGGAAGGAAGAATCATTTTGGAGCCAGAGAAGATTCTGACAAACACGTACTAAGAGGCTGAGAACCAGAGACATTAAGGAATATCTGATCAAGTGGAAGAATATGAGCATAGAAGATGCAACCTGGGAGGATGAAGGTTTTATGCAGCAACATCCAGGATTATTCAACATTGAGGAAAATTGGTTTGAAGGGGAAGGGCATGCTATACCCTTAACCTATTTCTTGTATTAGGATATGAGTAGCCGACTTGTGGCTTACCATATCATTTTATTATATCATTTATACTTTCTCATGCTTAATAGGTCGGCCTTGGTGATGGCCATAGCATATGAATAGTATATATAGGGGATTGTAGGTAGTATTTCATTATCATTTGAGAATTTGAGTCTTATTATATGGTTTGGAGGTTGCCCCCTCGAAGTGGCGAAGCTATTCTAATTGCATATTGAGATCATTATTATGAAATATTGTGTTATTTGGTGTTCTATTGTTGCTCATAATCTGAATTATACAAGTAATTTCATTACAGAAGAACAGGAAATTGTATTTGTCTCATGAAGCTTATATCAATAAGGTGTTGAAAATGTTTAATATGTGTAATTCAAAACTTGTAAGTACACCTAAGGTTGGACACTTTAAATTGAGAAAAGATCAGTGTCCTACATCCAATGAGGATGTCGAGTACATGGCACAAGTTCCATAGGATTCAGCAGTTGGAAGTCGCATGTATGTTATGGTTTGTACCAGACCAGACATTGCACAGGTAGTGAGATTTGTGAGAATATTTACGGCCAATCCAGGCAAAGAGCATTGGAAATCATTCTAATGGATTCTTAGGTATTTGAGAGGGACATCCGGTATGCAGTTATGCTATGGAGGGTCAGATATTTCTTTATGCGGCTATGTTGATTCAGATATGGCTGGAGATTTGGATGGTAGGAGAAGCACCACTGGATATGTTTTCATAGTAGGTGGAACAGAAGTTAGCTGGATTTTGATATTGCAGAAGGTAGTGGCCTTGTCTACTATAGAGGTTGAGTATGTTGCAGCTACAGAGGCTAGCAAAGAGATGATATGGATGAGCAAGTTCATGGGAGAGTTGGGAAAGGAGAAAGATGATTGTAGGTTGTACAATGATAGTTAAAATTTGATTCATCTAGCAAATAACTCATCGTTTCATTCAAGAATGAAACACATTCAATTGAGATATCACTTCATACGGCAGGTGTTGGAGGATGGGCAGCTAAAGTTAAAGAAAAATCATTTGAAGGAGAACCCTGCGGATATGCTAATGAAGTTGTTGGCAAAGGAGAAGTTGGAGCTATACTCCACTTCTATTAGTCTTCAAGTTTGAGACTTGAAGAGGAAGAAACAGGCCAAGGAAAGGATCCAAGAATGGAGCTGTACGGTATAGTGCAGCAATTGATCTCCAAGTGGGATATTTTTGAGTTGTGGAGCTTAATTGCTTCACATTAGCATGCTTTACTAACTTGCTAGAATACACAGTAATCGGCGTCGGTCGGCTAATCAGTGTCGGTCACCTGACGACCGGTATCGGTCAAGGTAAGGAGGAACCAGCATCGGTTAGAGTAAACATCATTGGTTACCTATGCGTGATTTTTTTATTTAACTCACTGTAGTTAGATCTAACCTTTGATATAAATTTTATCTAATGGTTGTAATAGCATAGCTAAGTTTCCCTAAGTTTTTCTATGGTTATATAAGCTAGAAAACTAGGGTTAGATGATAAGAATAAGGGAGAATTGTAAGAAGGAATTCTTGGAGAGAGTAAAAGAGAAGCTTGTGAGGAAGAAAGTATTGTACATCCAAGAGGTGTGTAAGATTCCATATCTTCACTATATATTCTCTACAAATCTTTGAATAATAAGATTGGTTATTTCTTGGTGGATGTAGCCCACACTGGGTGAACCATGTTATATCTTGTGTATTGTTCTTCTGGTTTACTTCCACCTTGATTGTTTGTATTCTTAGATCTTAATAATATATCTGTACAATTGGTGTGATTAACCCCAACAAGGTTATGACTTTTCAATGGACACATATTTTTATAAAGAGGTGACCCTTCATTTTAAAAATCCTTGGGTGCCAAAATGAATTTTTTTTAACTTGGATGAATTCTCCCAAATATGAGCCTAAAAAATATTTCTTTTGATCTCTCTAATTAAATGTTATCCCTTAAATAAATATCTTCCCTTTAATAGATGAATCGTTGTTCTTTATTGAATAGATAAATCATGAGTATACAATGTGATTGTGGTACATTCTCCTTTTACATTCAATGTTATTGTATTAAATCTAATTATTTTCCATTCTCCTATGACATCAGCAACTCCTTTGACATCAATGACAATATTTCCAACAACCTCCCCCTTTGTCATTGATGGAAACTCTACAAAGAAATAATCATCTTCAAAACAAAATACTCTCTCTTTCTATACTTATTCATCTTTATGTACTACTCCCCCTTTCTTTTACTCTCCCCCTTTGATATCAATGGCAAAGGGTTGTCCATGGTGTTCCCCCTGAGCCGATGTTACTCCTTGAGACTTTAGTGACTCAATGAGAAGGGTATCACACCAAACTTGTGTCTAAGGAACTAAAAAGTCCCTTTTGAGAGGGGCTTTGAGAAAAATTCGGATATCCCCTCCTCTTTGGAAACGTATTCTAACTTAACATTCTTTTCAGCTTCTTTCTCTCTCAAGAAATGATATTTGATTGAAATATGATTAGTTCTAAAGTGAATAACTAGATTCTTTGAAATGTTAATTACACTAGTATTATCACGAAATATAGAAATGGGATCATCATTTTCTAACTTAATATCTTGTAGAGTATGCTTCATCCATAGAACATGTGTGTAACTCGATATTGTTGTTATGTATTTTGCCTCCGTTGTGGACAAGGAAACAGAAGGATGTTTTTTGTTCAACCAAGACACTAAATTTCCACTAAGGAAAAATACTCCTCCACTTGTTCTTTCCATATCATCCATGTCACCTGCCCAATCTACATTTGTATATGTTGTTAAGGTGAACTGCACCTCTTGGGTACCACAAACAATAATCTAAAGTGCCTTTTAGATATCTAAATATTTTCTTAACCGCTTACACGTGTTTCTTTTGGGGTTGTTTGGAACCATGCAACTAAACCAACTACTTATAAGATTTCTAGCCTATAGGTTGTTGTGTACAATAAACTACCAATCATTGGCATGTATAGAGTCTAATTTGCTCTAGAAAAATCATCATCCTTACTCAAATTGCATCTTGTAACCATAGGTGTGTTGACCGGTTTGCAATCTTCAATTTCAAACTTCTTTAACATCTCCTTTACATACTTAGTTTGAGAAATAAATATTCCCTTTTTAGATTGAGAAATTTGTAAACCAAGGAAAAATGACAATTCTCCTAGTATTGACATCTCAAACTCGTTTTGCATATCTTTAGCAAACACTTGGTACATTTTTCTATCATGTCCTCCAAAATAATATCATTTACATACACAACAAAAATCAATTGATGATTACTTTTTGTCTTGATGTAGATATTACTATCTACTACTCCCCTTTTAAACCCTTGTTAAAGAAGATGTGTGTCAAGTCTTGAGTATCATGCTCGGGGGGGGCTTGTTTTAGCTCATATAGTGCCTTCTTCAGTTTGCACACAAAATCCTTGTTTTCTGACAATAGAAACCTTCCAAATGCTCAATGTAAACTTCTTCCTCTAATTTTCCATTTAGAAACACATATTTCACATCCATTTGAAAAACCTTAAAATTCTTACAACTAGCATATGCCAAAAACATTTTAATGGCTTCTAATAGAGCAACGTGAGCAAAGGTTTCTTCAAAATCAATACCTTCTACTTGAGCATACTAACCTTGCCTTGTTTATGGTTATTTCTACATCTTCATTCAACTTATTTCTAAAGACCCATTTGGTGCCAATCACATTTTTGTCCTTTGGTCTTGGAACAAGTTCCCAAGTTACATTCTTTTCAATTCTTCCTCCATGACATTGACTTAATGTTCATCTTTACTATATTCTACAACATTTTTAGGCTTTATTTTTTATAAAAAAATATAAATTGACTCGCTCAGATGTACTTACTATCCTCCATCGAGTTTGCACCCTAGCATCTTTATCACAGAGAATCAAATTTTCTCCATGATTCTTATGAATAAATCTCGATGGTGACTTAGTATCTTCTCGTTCCTCTTATTCAATTTATTCTTCAACTTCATTTTAATCTAATTCTTCTTAGTGATCACTTACTTGTGCAGTCATATTATGTTTTCTAAACTCATCCACTCTTACATCGACACTTTCCACAATCTTTTGAAGTCGTTTATTATAGCATATGTAAGCTTTACTCCTTGAGGAATATCCAAGAAAAATACCTTCATCAGATCCAGATTCAAACTTTCCCAAATATTCATTGTTTCGTTTAATATAACATTTGCTTCTTAACACCCTAAAGTAATTAATGGTAGTTGGTCTACCCTTCCATAGTTCATAAGGTGTTTTGGTATTGTTTACTCTGATTTTTCCTCTAATAAGGATGTGAAACATTGTCTTAATTGTTTCTCCTTAATACATATCTTACAATTTGGACTCGTTCAACATAGCCCTTGCCATCTCTTGTACTAGTTGGTTCTTTCTTTCAGTAACTCCATTTTGTTGCGGAGTTTGTGCAACTCTAAATTTCCTTTTTATTCCATGTTCCTCACAAAATTATTTGAATTGGTCTAAAATAAATTCCCCTCCTCTATCTGATCTCAAGCACTTAATTTTCAACCCAATTTCATTTTCTACTAATGCTTTAAAAAATTTAAAGTTCTCAAATGCCTCAGATTTATTCTTTAGAAAAGAAACCCATGTCGTTCTAGAATAGTCATCAATTAACAACATAAAGTAACTCTCGCCTTTTAAATTTTGAGTTCTTGTGGGCCCACACAAGTCTGTATGAATCAATTCCAAAAGCTTCATTGTTGAACATTCCTTTGATTTTAATCTACTTCTAGTTTGTTTTCCATGTTGATGTTGTTTGCAAATGGTGTTTGAAGGCTTCATGATTTTTGGCATGTCCCTCACACACTATTTATTGTTGATTTTCACCAAATTTTCAAAATTCATATGGCCCATTATTTTGTGTCATAACCAACTCTCATCTGATTGTGTCATATAGCATCTTTCTTTCTTAACTTCACTGAGCACATACAAGTTATTCATGTGTTTGTTTACATAAGTAACTAATCTTCCTGAATCAGCTTTCCTTACATCACAACCTTGAGGATGGAAAGTGAGGACGTGTCCTTGATCACACATTTGACTAACACTTAGGAGGTTATGCTTCAGCCCTTCAATGTACAACACATTCTCGATTTTTGTCTTTCCATCATTGAGACTGAGATTGCATTTTCTTGTTATCCTTGTTGTAACGTTGTCTCCAAATTTTACTATTCCTCTACTTACTTTCTTCGAGGAGTGGAACTTTCTCTTATCTCCTGTCATATGGCTCAAGCATCCACTATCAATGTACCAATTTTTCTCTTCATTTCTCACATGAAAAGTAGTTTGAACAAGCGTAGATTTTTCTCTCTCTTCCTTTTGTTTCTTCTTCTAAGATTTTGTAGATTTTATTTTCTGTTTGGCCAAGGTATCCACTTTCGCGGATTGATTTGGATTCTCTACAGAAACACTTCTACAATATCGTGTTGTATGACCAACTTTGTTGCACTTATAACACACAATATCATATTCATTGTAATTTGATAGTGCAGCAAATGAGTTATGATTTCTACTTGAATAACCATAAGCACTTTTATTCCAACCATTATTCCTTTCCAGAACCTTACAATTTATTGCCATATGACCAAAATTGTTATATGAGAAACCATAGCCATAAAAGGAGTTTTGATACCTAATCATGTAAGGTTGTCATCGATAGAAGGATCTTCTGAAGTTTCTTGTGGGAAACCTTATGCCGCTTGTTCTCATCTTTGTTATCCTTTTAAGGAATGTTGTTCTTATGAGGAGTCTTATCTTCTTTCTTCGGAGGTTCAACAGTTTTTGAATTCAAATCCTTCTTAGTAGTCTCTTGTTTTTCTTCATAGCCAAGATTCATCTTGATGCATGGTGACATTTGACTATTAAGAATGTCATCCAAGACCTCGGTGCTCTTTTCAAATTTAAAGTTATTTTTTAGCTTATCACTAGACTTCTCTAGTTCCTTTCTTAAATCAACAATTTCATAGTCAAGCTTAGCAAAATTTTCCTCTTTTGATTTCAACTGATCTCTTACTACCTCCTCAATTCTTTTAGCCTCGTCTAATTGAGTTTTCATACACATAATAATCTTTTCAGACTCTTCAAAGCTTTGAGATATGTTTGATTGTGAATTTCCACCTTCTTCTTCATATTTTTGAAATTGTAATTTTTGCTTCAAATTTTTTTTCTTAAGCCTCTTTATTTCACCCAAGGCACAAACAATTTCTTCTTCCAGATCTACTTCTCCTTCATCCTCAAAATTTTCTTCCTCTTCCAGAAACATTTGGTCTTCATCGTTATTTGTTTCGATTGCCATGAAAAGAGTTTCTTCTCTGACATTGTCTAATATGCTCTCATTATTTTCCTCAGTTGGGATACTCTCCTTCTTGGTGTAGAGGCTTTTCTTATGCCTATCAAAGTTTTTCTTTTTTTCATATTTGTTCGGCTTATAGTTCTTTTTCTATGGATGTTTTCTCGTTCCTACCTTAGCATGTTCTTCTTCATCACTACTATCATCTTTTGCATGAGGACACTTAGCAACGAAATTCCCTATCTCACCATAATTGAAACATTTGAGAGGAATCTTACCTTTATACTTTCCAGATCCCTTTTTGATATTTATCACAAAATAGCTTCTTCTTCTTCTGATTCATCACTTGACTCAGGATTTGCATTTTGGACCCTTTTTTAATCTTTGAAGGAAGTTTCTCGCTTTGACGGCTTTTATGTTTTTGTCCTCATTTCATATGCTATGAGGATTCCATGCAACTCATCCATCTTTAGCGTGTTTAGATATTTTATTTCCTCAATTGCAGAAACCTTTGGATCAAATCTTAAGGGGAGAGACCTTAGCACCTTATGTACTACTAATGGTTTTTCTACCTTTTCACATAACCCTCTAATGGTATTCACAATTTTGTCCAAGTGAAGAAGATAGGTTGCAACATTCTCTTATTCTTTTGTTTTTAGACTCTCAAACTACCTTCTGTGGGCTTGGAGCTTAGCCTGCTTTACTTTAGTGTCTCCCTCATAGATATTTTACAGTTTGTCACATGTCTCCTTTGTCCTGTCACAATGCATAACTTTAACAAACTCAGATCAAACAAGCCGCATAATATGCATTCAAGGCTTTGGCATTGTTTTCACTGGCCCTCTTTCTGGCTTAATTCGTCAATGGAGTGTAAGGAGTTATATATCTCGCTACTACCAATTGCCAAATATTGAACCCTGGAGAAATTAGATAGGTTTTCATTCGTATGCTCCAAAAAGCATAATTTGTTTTGTCAAATAATGGAGCCTTGTTTGTGTAGAAACCCTCTCATACTTGATTATTGGCCAGGTGTGATGTCAAGATCTACCTTCTGTCGATTAGATTGTTCCTGAAGGAATTGGCTCTAATGCCAATTGTTAAACACACGCTTATACTAAGAGGGGGGTGAATCGGTATAAGATTAACTTTTAATAATTCAAAACTTTAATAGTCAGAACAATAACAATCTCACAAGATCTATAAATTATGCAACACAAGAGGAAAATAATGCTTACGTGGAAACCCTATTGGAAAAAAAAGCCACGGTAAAATCTTTGCTTATGTATGTATCTACACACACACACACACACACACACACACACATGTATGTATGTATGTATGTATGTACACACACATAATTATTTATATATGTATATATGTATAAAGAATTAATATGTATATATATACATGTATAATTCTTTATATACATATATAAAGAATTATACATGTATATATATACATATTAATTCTTTATACATGTATAAAGAATTTTGTGTGTGTGTGTGTGTAATTCTTTTACAATTTGTATAAGCACCAACCTACTAGAGACACCAATCTTTTTTGTCAAGCACCAACTCTGCAAGAGACACTAATATCTTCATTTAATGAGGTACCAACCTCAAAAGCGATGACAATACCACCTTCGTAGTGTTGTTATTTCAACGAATGATGGAGACTTTTATTTCCTCTTCACAAATCTATTTGTCTTCTCAAGATATCACTCTTATTTCATACTTATAAAATTTTGCTCTTCTTCCGAATAATATCACTCAAAATTTTCCCTTCATAAAGATCTTCTCTTCATAAAAATCTGCTCTTCATAAAAAAATTCTCTTCACTTGCGCTCCTTATTCATTAATGATGCATCAAATTAATTTTACTCACTTACTTTTCTTCATCCTCACATCTATATTTTATAGCCCCTTGATACCTCTTCACAGAGGGTTATGAATTTTCAATGGACACGTCTTTTTATAAAGAGGCGGCCCTTCATTTTAAAAATCCTTGGGTGCCAAAATGAATTATTTTTAACTTTGACGATTTTTCCCAAATATGAACACCAAAATAGGGGGCCTGAAAAATATTTCATTTGGGTCCTTTAATTAAATAGTGTCCCTTAAATAAATCATTGCCCTTTAAAAGATGAATTGTTGCTCTTTAATGAATAAATAAATCACTGGTGTACAATGTGATTGTTGTACATTCTCCTTTTACATTCACTGTTATTGTATTAAATCTGATCATGGTGCATTCTCCTGTGACGTCAACAACTCCTTTGACATCAATGACAATATTTCCAACATTATACTCTACTTCCAACATTTACTTTCAATTTTATGTGTTGCATGGATCTTTTTTCAAAGATCATCCCATGTATATTATTGTGACAAGTTGATATTTGATTGGGATATGTGTATACACAACATTTTTTACATTTGCTAACTATTTATTTTGTGTTGGGTCGATAATGCATCTTCCTCCTTAACAGGTATCTTAAGGAGTATGTCGGGATTTCGGTGTGATCGAACTTGGTCACATGGGATATACCACAACATGTGAGAGATGTTGCCAGTATACCATATTTACTCTAGCCTTGCCTCATTTCTCACCTTTTTTCACACATTACATTTATTATACCCACTTGTTCATGCTTATTACATACAATTATCTTTGCTTTCAATCACCCTGGATCTTTGTCTTTTGACTTTATTTAATTTTTGGCTTCCATCTCACATAGTTTTCACCTTTTGACCTTAGGGTTCCCCCTGAGGATGATGCCATTGGCCATGGGCGATGGTGTCAATTTTGGTTTTTCTATGGTCAATCAGGGATATATACTTCACTTTGTTTTGTTAAACCACCACCAAACAATCATTTTGATCATTGCATAAAGGCACTTAAAGCTCACATTATTTCTCACCTACTTGTTGAGCTTGGAGTCTTAGAGCTTACCTCTATTGCATTTGGGTCACCATAATGAGTTAGGATTATAGATCCTCTTGTTGAGTTTTCTTGTTCTCCACCCATAGCGATTCTCTCTTGATATTGTTCTCTGGAGAGGATCATGCATCAGCAATCACGTAGACACTATAGGTAAGTATCTTTAACCCTTCTTAGTCTTTTATCTTGCACATGTATGTTATCTATTAGTCATTCATTGTTATAAACTAGAGTAAATGTATGTTTACTTTATCTATTGCATTGTTTTATTATATTACATCTCTTGGTTTTATCCATCCCTTGATTACTTTTATTCTGAATCATAATATGATACCTATCTTTATCTTAAGTATAGGCCTTGAAAACTTATAACTATCTTAGGGTTAGGGTCACTATCCTCTAGAATTACGATATTAATATTCCTTGAGCATCTTTGTATCTACATCGTGTGTCCAAACTTAGATTGTTTTCCTAGATTTAAGAACCCAACTGGGAACCTATCTTTTGTCTATTATACATGTTTGAGTACAATTTTGTTCGTGATGAAGAATCTTTACCTTCCACTTCCAATGCATGGGGAATGACTACGAGGAGTTGACGAGGGTAAATAAACAATTATTATATGACATCAAACTAATAGTAAACATATGCCGATTTGTTCTTCAAATTCATTTCTTATGTTTTTAACAATATTTTGCATGTTATTTAAATTTATGTTATGGATTTATATATTTTTTGAATTTTTGTGATTCTCGAGCTTGAGTTAATATTTTGCATTGCTTAGATTTTGCCACATCTGAAGTTTCAAAAAATATTTTTTCTACTCTCTCCAAAAACAATATAAATGACCCTGTAAAATAGGGAAAACTCATTCATGTGTTTGTGTGCGCGTGCGCGTGCGTGCGCATGCGCGTGCGTGTGTGTGCGTGTCTGTGTGTCACTATCCTGTAGAATTGCGACACTTGTGTTCCTTGAACATTTTTGTATCTACATCATGTGTCCGAACTTCGATCAAATTCTTATTGTAGACACTTAATTCTAACCACACAATTTTAATACTAAAATTGCACTAATTGTCTTATTTTCCGTCATTTCATTATAATTAGTGATTTTCCACTAATTAGCTAATATCTCGCATCTTCTCGGTCAATTAACAATATTTCGTTAATTAACTAGCTTTGTCTCTCATTTTGGATGTCAATTAATGTTGTTTCATTAGCTAAAATCCTCTTTTAATTAATTAATTAACCATTATTAATCAATTACCCTTCCACAATCTTGTATTGATTAATAAACCCTCTTATTAGTTAAATCCCCCTCTCAAACCCTTCAAATTCTACTTATTTCCCTCGAAATCATCTCCAAATAGCTTCTATAAGCTAAACTTGACCTATTAATTAAGCTCAATTGATTAATTAAACCTTCTCAAAGTCTCATGGGTCACTAACCTCTAATTAATCTTTTATAATCATGCTTATCATTTTCTAATTTTACATTCACTTTATCCCACATTCACTAGATTGCAAGCTTCTCTGAAATTGGAAAGTTATATAAGAAATCAAGTACACCTTGTCACACCTTACACTTTGTCCTTGTAAGACATCATATATCTCAAGAGAGCATTTCCCTCACAAGAAAAACTTGCATAAATTGATAAATATTTGTTAAAATTAGTAGGAGAAGCATCAAAAATGGCACTTAAGCCATATTGATGAAATCCCTTCCACTTTGGTAAAAACCCTTTGATTGTACGTAGCTTGTGTTCGGTTCACATAAGGGAGTATCTACATATCGGAGCACATCCAAACATCAAAAGGGGGGTTTGCATTCTTTGTTTCTAACATTTTGTGCAAATTTAGTTAGCTTTCCCTTTTATACTCAATCATGATGTATTTGTTTAAATGAACTTAGTTAAAGACTTACTTGTTATTAGGTCCATTCAATTAGCTTAGTTTACTTTCACATGCATACACCTACTTTTGAAAACCCAACCGGGAACCTACCTTTTACCCGTCATACATGTTTGAGTATAATTTTATTCATGATGAGGAATACTTACCTTCCACTTCCACTTCCAATACATGGCGAATAACTACGAGGAGTTGACGGGAGCAAATAAATTTGTTAAAGTATTTTATGGATTTATAATTTTCTAAGATGATTATCAATTATCATATGACATTATGATGCATTGATGTGCATTGTACTATTATTTGGTATAAAACTAATAGTAAACATACCTATTTGTTCTCCACATTAATTTCTTAAGCTTTTTAACATTATTTTGCATGTTATTTCAATTTATTTCATGGATTTAATATATTTCTCGAGTTTTTGCGATTCTCGAGCTATATATATATATATATATATATATGGAACAAGAAATTATGCAAAACCAATTAATAATGAAATTCCACTACAATATGGAATAGATGAAAAAATGATGGGAATACATCGAGTGATAACATGATATATTATTTACAAGAATGCGTCATTTTTATACTAAGCTTCTTAATGAAACAAAAACAAATGCAGAGTATCCTCTTTGCACTTGTACATGCTAAGACTAACAAAAAGACTTGTTATACTCCATCACTCTATACTTCATATTCAATAAAGTTAGGATCACCACAATATTCAATTGCGTGTCAAGTTTTCCATCACTCCCAACCATATTTATTGTTCCTCCTGGTAGCTTTCTTTTCAGAATGGGCCTTTTTCATTCTTAATCTCTTTTGTTCTTCAATGGCAGCCCTTCAAAGAACAAACACAAATTGTTAATACAACTTCGCAAGATTGTCACTAGAGCAAAATTCTGAAGGACAAAATCTCTCCTACCTTTAAGTAGCTATACAATTCCTCCATACAGAATTCAGCAAAAATGGATTGAAATAAGAAAGGTCTGTTTAGACTGTTGATACAATATCGAGACAATCACTCTGTTGTTTGAAAATGTTTTCAAAAGGAAAGTCTACATAAGACTCTCCGTCCATTTATACTGTCACGATAATATCTACAAAACTGTCAACTTTCGTAACATGAACCGATAAATCACTTCAACCTTCACACAAAAGAAACTCATTATAATGGACTGTGGGAAGACACTTGAATGGAACAAATATGAGAAGTGTCTAGAATTCATCTAGGGGACTTGTAGTGGCTGCTTTGACTCTTGCCTCCATACATGAAATAGCACATTCCCTAACCTTCTGAAACCATTGCTATCAAGGGAGATGCCAAGTGACTTATTAAAAAGTCAAGAAAATAAACTTCTGGTTCAAAGGCTTCATTAAGTTTTAGTTCTGCTCTGTATATGTTCTAGATGCCATGAACATTTGACATTTTGATAGCAACTCTCAGGTTTCGCTTTGATTACAAACACTAACTTTCAGCCAAACAACTTGAAGCCGAGGCCATGAATAGTTAAGATTTTGATATGCAACTCTCTGGAGTTTTGCTTCGAGTACAAACACCGTACTTTTAACCAAACAGCTTGAAGCGGTAGAGGAGTTTTGGCACTGAAGGAAACATTATTAGTTTACCCCAGGCACATATAGCTACAATCAAGGTTTAGAGCTCTCCCTTATCTGAAATAGGTGACTGGCTTGCTAAATATTTGCTAAGAATTTCATTTTGTTGATTAAGATTTCTGTAAAAGAAGCATGTCTCCTCTAATTTTATGAAAACGTTATATACATGAACATTCAGTGGGATAACGTTTTCAAACATACGCAAAATGGAATAAAGGTACAAGATGCAATATTCAAAATGGAATAAATGTACAAGATGCGATATTCGTCTTTCCAGTTTTAAAGATACCTTCACACAGTAACAGCACAATGCTGCATTTGACTGTTGCCATGCATGCTTGCAATGCAAAAAAATGTGAAAAGGCTTCCCACTGTATGACATAAGGTATAAAAAAATTCGCCATCAAAGCATCTAAGATGAAACTAAACAATTAGTGGTCATCTTACAAAGAATCAATTCCCCTAGCTGCCCTAAAAAGCATCATAGAGAGGACATGGCGCAACTGTGAAACCAACTATGAAACCTAATGTTTTGGACTTGGATGGAGTGTCAAGAGTTACCTAAGAATGTTTAAAGAGAAAATTCATCCTCAGTAAACATGAATTAGAATTGAATAGTGCTGAATGGAAAAATGCCATATTGTTAAATCTGAAAATGGAAGTACGTATAAGTTGAACTTTGAAGAGCATAATCTCATGCCTAAGGAGATTTAAGAAATAATAAACTAGATATTGAATTTCTGGCTAAACAAGAGACCCTTACAATTTCCTTATCCTCTGTTTTTTTTCCTCTGAGGGAGGTGGTGGAACATAGGAAGCAGCATCAATTATTGCCTGTAATGAAAAGGAATCTAAGATTATAGAAAGCCGTCATGTGAAATCTATTTAAATACAAAACTTCAGGGAAGTCACAGAACTCAAATAAAAGCATATCAAACCCTGCAATCAGGAAAGAGAAAGCATCAAGCAATGGACTTCAACCAGAGCCTCATCAAAGCAATAAAGAACAAATTAAAATACCTGAAGTTTTTCCAAAGCATCCTCGACATTTCCCCTGTAAATTCATATCGTTAAAATTCAATTGGTTTCCTATATACAATAAAAGATAAAACATTTTTTTTACAGCTACATTCGTAAGGAACCCATTGATCAGGAGACATTACTTTTGAGTCCGAGTTTTGGTTGATGAAATTACAAGCTCCCCATCATTATTGATGCGGTTCTTCTCCTGCTCAAAATGATCCACAAGTTAAAAACCAACGTGCCAAAAGAGGAAAGGACAAACAAGACAATCTCGTAACATTGCAACAACTTTCACAACCTCAATTAAGAATTTGTTGATAGAATACAACATGCTCGCTCACATTGATAAATTTTAGTGACAGACCATTTGCAGTATTCTTTCTCTGACCCTTGAGCTCAACCAATGCGCAGCTGCAACATTGAAGCGCATGTCTACTTTTGTGTTGACTGCAAAATACAGTGTGTTTAGATTTATTTAGTATATGGGTCAGATAAAGTAAAATTTATTTTTAAGAAGCTTGAAAGTGCACATTCAGAACCAAAAACTTATGGACTTCAGCTAAATTTTGAAATACTTTCAAGACTGCCTTTATATGCTAATCTGGTCATAGCTGCATGTGAGTTGAAATTCATAAACCTATTGATCTTAATTAGCCCACCCTATATTTTCGAGGTTTTAGATGCATATCCTTGGGACTATATCGGATATACAAATAATGTTTACCTGTTTTTAATTAGAAACGGCTTTCAGATTTCTATTGATTAATCGAAAAACTATGATACAGAGCCATTTATAACAAGAAAATTGTCAGAAAGGTATTATAGCCTGGAATCAAAATATACAACGATACATTGTCAAACAAGCTGGCAAGCCATCTGATAGTCAAGGTGTCACAACTGTCAGTATATAACCAAAAAATAAATTCATGTCTGAAGAGGCCAGTCCCAGCAATAATCATTAACACAGACAGCAAATAAAAACTACCTTTTTGAGGTGGCCAAAGCAGCAGAGAAGCCAGCTGGTAGATCATCATCACAAGACCCTTAGCCCCCAACATCAACAGGTGATTCATCAACATCAATGGGGTTCCAACCCGTACCACTCCCCGCCTTCCCTCCTTCTATATGTTCCACTCTTGCAACAAGCCAAACAGGGGAAATAGCTAAGGCCAGTGTAGGGAAAGCCTTGTCCAGACAAGGGGGAGGAGCCCAACCCAGCCCCTCCCTGAGTGAGGGGGAGCAGATCAACCTGCAGACCAGACATGGATTCCTTGAAGGGGGTCCCCTGCTGTCTGAACATCTGGGAGATCCATCACTACATGGTGAATGGAACATTTCCCCAATAAGAAAACAGCTGTTGTAGGAGGAAAAACTCCAGCCGGACTTTCTCCACCTGGATTTCCATCTGTAACAACACATTGGATATAAACAAAGATGGGTTGAGTGAAAGGGAACTAAGATCTAGTAGATTCTCCATTGGAAATAGCTGCATTTTTGTCATAAACAATTTCTGCTCTAACCACATGCCATAAATTTGCAATATGTCCAGACCAAGCATGTTTAATCTCCAAAACAAATAGAAATCTAAAGGAAGGGTTCCGGATGCTATGGAGAGAAAAGGGAGTGAATCCATTTCAAGGCATCTTCAACTTGGGACAAAACTGCAAATGGTCTGTCACTAAAATTCTGAGTTTTAGCATGCAGGACATCTACGGTTAGCAACCCCAAGTGCTCAAGCCTCCGGAATAAAGGAAGGCCTGATGCAAAATGAGTCTTTTTGGGCTCACAGGAAGCACTCCATATTCCTTGTAATAAAAACTACCAAGTTTTGTGAGAGGAGTTAACCTGCCATCCAATGTTAAGCTTTTCTTGCAAAGCTGGTCATGGAGAAAACCAAGCATAGCAGAGACCTGAGAGCATATCTCAAAAACAGGCATAAACGTTCCACCTCCAATCTTTCCACCACTTACTAGGAGATATGAGGGACATTTTATGCAAAAGAGTATCAAGCATATTCTCCTCGATTGCCGTGAAGGTAGGCAAGGCTGAAGCCATCAATTGATATCTTGCTTGAAGCTTTCCTTGTGGCTGCCAGTGCCAAATAGCTCAGGAGAAAATTCCTTTGATGGCCTGAATCCTTTTCTGGAAAATTTCAGAATTTTGATCCAAGGAATTTCTGCAAGAGGCGTGTCATGGAGCAAAAGGATGGTGATGCAAACAGGAATTTGTGGGGCAATTATATGGCTACCTTACTCCCCAGCATTAGGACTCGCACCCACAGTCAAATAGACACACACAAACACGGGGACTTGAAAAGGAACCACACTCTCTTTATTGAAGAACCATAAGCACTACAGATATTCATACACACACATACACACTCCCTTTCCCTAAAAGACTATGAAGAAGACATACATTCCGTCTCATGGACTAGCTCTATGGCTCTGCTTCCCTCTCTATGAGCTAATTCTCTATTCTGCTCCTATTGGTGTCTCTGTCTAGAGCTGGAGCTGAAGCTTGTTTTACTCAATTCTCTTCTTCCACCGTGACTCCAACTCTTCTCCTTCCTCTGACTTTGAATCCCTACGCCTCACACTGATCCCTACCAGCTCCTAGAGTCCCTGAGGTCTATTTGGGCCCCACGTGTGGCAAAAGTTTCAATGTTGGTTGTTATTCTACAGGCTTTTGCAAGGCGGCAGAAACCACCAGTATAGGCAGGCCGACAGTTGCATTGACAGCTCCTAGAGTCCCCAATTTCTTGGAAAAATTGTTTGTGTCAAATGTTTAGAATTTGAGCATTCGTCTATGCACTCTAGCACAGTGGGAAAAACCGCTAGTATAGGCAGACCATTGTGCAACCACCGCTTCAGCAGAGTGGTTGTTATGCCACTGCCACATCAGCTGCATAACTGACGCCTGTGTAAAGCAGTGATTTATCCCTTCTCCCCAAAAGGAGGTCATCTTGACCTCAGGGAGATAACTAAAACCATCTCCTCCTATCTTCCCTTAGCCTTTCTGACATGTTGGAATTCAGGTGATGTTCTCAAACCTACCGATGGTCTTCCTCCACACGCGCAATGTTGTCACCAAAGTTGTACAACACAAATAAACATGTACAATTGCACATAGTGGGTGAAACCGCTAGTATAGGCAGACCATTGTGCAACCACCACTTCAGCAGAGTGGTTGTTATGCCACTGCCACATCAGTTCCATAACTGACACCTGTGTAAAGCAGGGATTTAGTTCTTCTCCCCCAAAGGGGATCATCTTGACCTCAGGGAGATGACTAAAACCATCTCCTCCTATCTTCCCTTAGCCTTTTTGACATGTTGGAATTTAGGTGATGTTCTCAAACCTATTGATGGTCTTCCTCCACATGCGCAATGTTGTCGCCAAAGTTGCACAACGCAAATAAACATGCACAATTGCGCACAAGATCTGGATCCAGTGTTTTTAGTTGATGGAAGATTGTTCATGAACCCGGATGTTCCTGCATCAAACACCACAGATAATGCAGTTGTCCATGAGCTCTTGCTCATAAACCTTCCATGAGCTCATCAATGTTTTATCCCAACATGGCAATTTTGGATGCACTCATCCAAGTTGCATCTTCAACTGGTCTATTCTTCCCCTTAATCAAATATTCCTTGTACTTTCTACCTTTTGTCTTCTTGCTTATCCATGTATCCAATACTGCCTCAACTTCTGCCTGTCTTCTCAAGCAGCTGTTGTTTCTAATCTGTGATTGTAGAATCTAAATTTGTTCCTTCATCACTTTCATCCCTTAAAGTGAGGATACAAATCTGCTATGGTAATATGTTCTTCCATTTGAGCTCGTTGTATGTTCCTTTTGGTAGCCTCTCCTTATGCAAGTGTGCAAAAACCAGTGTTACGTGGTGACGCGTCCCCCCCCCCCCAAAATGTGAAGTCCAGGATGTCCCCAGACGTTTTGGGGACGCCCTGGAAGTGCATTTTATAGAGGATTTTTTACCTATAACAAGGTTTTCCCCACTCGAATCTTGTGTACGTGTTATCTTTGTGTTATTTGTGATTTATAACTCTGTATAATTCTTTCATTAATCTTTCAATTCTACTGCTTTGTAATATCCTCATCAAAATTATTAGTACAGTTGATTTTATGTGATCCTTACTTTCCCTAACAATTTGAAATGTGTGTGACATCGCTTGTCTTCCTACATGATAGAAATTGTGTCATCTTGGAAAATTATGTCAACAATCACAAAGATGAATTGTTACCTCTTTGAGTTCTTGGCAAACCCAAGATCGAAATCCATACATATCTCCTCCCATGGCCTCTTTGAAATTGGTAAAAGATGATAAAAACCGGTATTCTGACTTTTCCCTTTGGCATGTTGGCAAATTCTACATCCTTGAACGAATTTCTTCACTCTACGCTCATCCTCGTCCAGTATAACTCTCATTTAGTTGTGCTGGTATTTTATTGACATCAAAATGACCCTCAAGATATTCACTATGCTTCTCCATTAGAAAGTTCTCCCTCATGGAACTTTGAGTAAGCACAATTGTTGTCCCTTGAAAAACAAACCATCAATTGACAAATATTCCAGCCATGGAGTTCTATCCATGCTAGTTGGGTTCATGCATGTTGCCCACGCATCTTGAAAATCCAAGTTCCTCTCGTTCATTAAATCAAACCCAATGACCTCTATTTTATCTCATTCGACACAAGAACTCTCCTACTTAAAGCATCTACAACCTTGTTTGATCGGCCACTCCTATGCTTCAAAACAAAAGAATAGCTTTGAAGAAACTCAACCTAATTCATGTGTCTTTGATCCAACTTACCTTGGCTGTTCATAAATGGCAATGCTTGGTGATCCGTGTATACTAGAAACTCTTTGGGCAACAAATAGTGCCTCCACTACTTGAGAGCTTGTATCATAGCATAGAATTCTTGAACATTGATGGAATACTTACACTTTGTTTCATTCAACTTTTCACTGAAGTAAGCAATCGGGATACCTTCTTCACTCGAAACTCCACCAATCACTATCCCTCTAGCATCACAATCAACATGAAAGACTTTGTTGAAGTCTGGACAATGCTAATAACGACTGTTATTTTACCCACTTCTTCAAAAACTGAAAACTCTCCTCTGCGGCAACAGTCCACTCACACCTTCTATCACCTTAATAGTTTTCATAATGGGTGCACATATATCGTTGAGGTTTCTAATGAATTTCCTATAGAAGCTTTTCTAACCCATGAAAGTTTCTTACTTCAAACATAGTTCCTAGGTGATGACCACTCAGCAAGTGTTCTTAACTTTTTGGGTCCATTTTCAAACCTACTTGTGAGATTACAAATCCCAAATAGATCAGCTCTTCCTTCATGAGAGCTACCCTTTCTTCAAGTTGCCCAACAACTTTTCCTTCGTTCAACTTTTGTGAGATACCAAATCTCAAATGCAACAAATGCTTGTCTTTTGTTTCACCAAAAATTGAAATGTCATCAAGATACACAATTACAAACTTACCCAAGTAAGGTTTCAACACTTTCTCATGAATGTACTTGGAGCATTTGACAACCTGAATGATATGATAAGCCACTAATACAGCCCATTATTTTGTCCATTCAATCTCGGTCTTCCATTTATGGCACCTTCTCTTCAAATCCAAATCTTGGTAAGTATCTTGCTTCAAACAGTCCATCAAATCATCCATTCTTGTGACACTAGAAATTGATATTTCTTAGAGATCTTGTTGATGATTGTGAATCAGTGCCATTCTCCGGCCTTCTTAAGTGCCAATATTGCTGGAATTGTAAATGGGCTAAACATTTCTCTTATCAAACCCTTCTCCAACAGCTCATTCACTTGTCTCTTCACCTCCTCTTCTCCATAGGTGTCAACTTATACACAGTCTTGTTTGGCAAACTTGATCCATGCACTAGATCCATATGATGGCTAAAGCTTCTCATAGGTGGCAATCCATTCGCCAAATCTTTAGAAACAATATCAGCATATTCACTCAGAAAACTACTCACCTCATGTGGAATTTCATCCACTCTTACCGCTGTCCCAACCTTCGTGAGTTTAGGAATTGAAGCCAAACACACTTTTTCCTGCTTTCCCCCATTCAAAAATTGCTTACTAGAAACCATGCAAACACTAGGACTTCTGTCCACTTCTTCTCCTATTACCTTCAATGGGCTCAATGTGAACCTCTTACCATCCTTCACAATTGTGTTGGAGTTTTCTCTCCCATCAAGCACGTCCTTCCCGTCAAACTACCATGGTCTACCCAACAACACATGGCATACATCCATGGGCATTATGTCACACATCACCTCATCCTTGTTCGACCCAATATGAAAATTCACCCTACATTGTTCATTCAAAACACTTGATGTCCCTTGAGCAACCAGGAAACCTCATATGGATTGGGATGCACTAATCTTTTCAGCCAAAGTTTCTCTACCATTTCATTAGAAACTAGATTATCCATGGTACTACCATCAACAACCTTACAACGCTTACCTCCTTCTTCGGATATAGTCCGGGAAATAATCTTTCTTTGTGCAAGCTCATCCTTCTCCTTGGCTAGTTTCACAACACTCTCTTCATCGTAAGAGTATCACCATGCTCTGGTTCTTCTGTATGTGTTGGAGATCCAACACTCCCCTCATTTGCGTGAGAAATATGATTGCTTGCATCAATCCTCTTGTTGTTGTTGTGGAATGCTTTAAGACATTCAAAAGCTCTATGTCCAGCATATTCTCCACATTCAATGCACTTACCCGTGATTCTTCCACCTCTTTCTCTACCAAAGTATCCTCTTCCTCTAGAAGAATACCCTCTTTCTCTGTGTATGATTCTCATTTTGACAAGTGCTAGCTTCTCCTTCATGAGTAGGCTCCCCTCTACCATTGTTCAACTGTCCTCTTTCTCTTGAGAGCCTTCCTCTACCTCTAGAGGTATTTTGCTTGCCTCCTAGACAATGTTTCCTTCATTGCACATTGATAGGCCTCAACTGCCGACTTCAACTTGAACATTCTAATCTCATCTTGAATGGAAATATGAAGTTCATTTACATATCTTGATATGTATTCTTGATCGTCTTCCACATGGCCAGCTCTAATAGTGGATTTGTAAAACTCCTTAGGGTAACCTTTCACACTCATCTCTCTTTATCTCGAATTCTGCAACTTCTTGCATAAACTCGGCTGATAATCCAAAGGTAAGAACTTACCTTTCAGCTTTGCAGCTGTTCTATCCCAAGTCTTGATTTTGTCTTTACCCTCTTAGCGTCCTCCATGCAATCATAGTCAAAATACTTTTCCAGCTCTTTGATCCAATCAAAAGGAGCCTTGGGGTTCAAGCTTCCTCCATAGCTAAGGGTATCCAGCTTTGACTAACTTCCCATCTTTGCAATATCTTTTTAAAATTTGTCTTGTGATTCATCCACTACATCTTCTACTTGAATCTTTTGATTTTCTCCTCCTTACTCATCATCACTTACATCGCCAACTGTAGTTCCTCTCCTTTGAGTAGTCTCCATTGCATTTAACCTTATTTTGATTCCTCTAAGCATCTCTGCCAAGTTTGCAACTCTAGGTTCACTTCCTTTTCTAAGAGATACTACTCTATGTGCCATATTTTCTCAATAATACAGGCTTCTCTTTCACAACCTGCAAATGACTCAACAAAAGCCCTACACACTCAACACAGAAAGACAAACCTTTCTCTAATACCAATTGATACAGACTAGAATGATGGGGCCAATTGAATGGCTACCTTACTCCCAATTTTAGGACTCACCCACACTCAAATGGACACATACACAAACACAAGGACTTGAAATGGAACAAAACACACTCTTTATTAAAGAGCCATAAGTACTACCATAGATTGCAAACTCACAGAGAATTCAGTGAGTATGCAACTACTTGATAGATTTTCTAGACATCAATTTTTTTCATTTTAAATCAGGACCCGGCAAGTTTTTCTGGTTTTTTTTGTCCACTCTAATAAAAAATCACCCGATCTAGAATAGATCACTCTCGATTCAGTCTATATATCCTTTCAACCTGCATTTTTGCCCCTTCACCTCACGTGTTTTTGCCCTTTCACCTCATGTCTGGTTCATGCCTTATTAATTCACGATTTTTGATGCAAAGCACAGCAAATCACGTCCTCCTTGTGCCCTAGCATGACTGGATGTCACAAGCTCATGTCTGATCCTTTGCATCTTGATTCTCTCATGCCCTAGAATGAATCTTTGCCCTTTTATTTTTTTAAGTTGTCGAGTATTGACAAGTATTTGCCAGGTATTGCCGAGTATTTTTTATGTCAAAAAAATGGTCTGCCAAGTATTTGCCAAGTATTTACCAAGTATGAGTATATGAACTATAAGGATTACAAAGATTTATATATAGACATACACACTCTATTTGCCAAGGCCCTAAAGACTACGAAGAAGACATACACTCAATCTCATGGACGAGTTTAGTACATACACATCACACTTGCAGGCTCTATGGATCTGTTTCTCTCTCTATGAGCTAATTCTCTGATCTTTCCTTGTTCTCTTCTCTTGGTGTCTCTATCTAGAGTTGGAGCTTGTTTTCCTCAACTCTTGTTTTGCACAATGACTCCAACTCTTCCCCTTCCTCTGACTTTGAATCCCTAGGCTTAATAGTGATCCCTGACAGCTCATGGAGCCCTCGAGATCTTCGAAAGATGGCCCATGTGTCAAAATTTTGGATTATGGGTGTTACTCTATGCACTTTTGCACAGCAGGCAAAACTGCCAATATAGGCAACCTGACAATTGTGCAGCCGCCGCTTCAGCAAACTAGCAATTGCATAACTGTCGCCTATGTAAAGCAACAGTTTCGCCACTCCCCAAAAAGGGTCATCTTTGTACCATCCCAAAATTCTGAACTTAAAAATTTCTTTAAACTTCAAGTACCACGTTATATCAGAGTTTCTTTAATACCACGGCAGTAAATAAAATATCAGTTTAAGCAAGATTTACAAATTTACGCATTTCTAGTACATTCATGGATTAAATCAAAGTTAGGTTTCAAAAACAACTTAGATGGGAACATGATTGCTTACAGATTACAACATTCTGAGTTCATGAGGGATAAAACAGCATTCACTCACATTTAATCACCCATGGTTTTCTATTTATCAGTTCCCACAAGAAACAGAGCAGAGTTCATAACACCATGTTCTATCCAATCCAAATTCTCACTTTCACAAGCATGGAGACAGTACATAATGACTAATAATAATAAGGATGTAACAGCAACCAATTCTGCGCTTAATGCCAAAGCTACAGTAGCACAACACAACATGAATTAGCTCCAAGTTTAGTAACACAAAGTCGTAATAAAAAACTATTACCCTCTGTCTTGAAGGAGTCAAGGAGAGGTAATGCCACTGTTTACTCATACTAACAGAACCAGCACAGTCATTCAATAGAACTCCCTACTACCAACGATGCAATGCATTAAGATAGGCCTTTCATTTAGCATACCAAGGAATGCCAAAAATTCAACAACATTATAGTTTCTCAAAAGAGAAGGGAGCGGATTCCACACAAAGCTCATAATATACATGCTCGTTGATCATCATAACATTGAAAACACACTACACAACTGCCCATCTTCTTACTCAAGAAGGGAGAACATCACACATTGCTCAAGGGAATGTCTCCCTTTATAAAAGATCCATTCACAATCTAGAACCAAGAGAAGAAGATAACACGCCGCTTCCAATTATTTTCATTCAATGCTATGGGCCACAATAGGATAATGTTACCCATCCTAATATTCATAAAATAAGGCTTTTGACACAAATAAACCATTCAATCATTCCTAGTGAAATAGAGCACTTTGCCTACCCTACTCTCTGTTGCCACAAAGGATTTCTCCTGGGGAGGACAGAGGAGAAGCTCCAAGTACGAACAATAAAAGCCCTTACACAGAGCCTCATTAAGTTTTCATCACTATTTAAGCAAAAGAGATCATCAAGTACTATATAGTTTTTCCAATGTTCATAATCAACCAATTTGCAACTTCACAGTCCAACATATGCCTTCTAATGATACTGAGACACAGTTTACTCCTGCACCCAAGAGCCCCAAATCATCCAAAAAGGAATGTCACAAACCAGTACAAACATCCACCAACTTTTTTATGGAGTAAAACATAGTCACACTCGAGAAATGATGCATTCACTTTTCCTTGTGCACACTGGCAAGATGACTGAGGGAGCATCTGAAATCAAACACTAACATTAAATATGTTGATGCACAGTAACAATCCAAATAATCATTAAGTTTATGAACTCAAAGAGAACACAAGTAACTTTTCTCACTCACCACCCCAAGGAATACCCTTGCCAAAATACAAAACCATAGATTCTTAGGTAAGTAGTTTATACAAGGCTTAACGTAACCAAGGTTAGCCTCATCTACCATGCTCTCAGAATACAGACATTGCATACCAACAAGATAATCTCAATTGTCACACAAACCCTTACAGCTAGAGCTTGAAGCTCAAAAACAAGGTGCCCATGGTTCACCATATTCATGCTAGGCACAGATCCAAAAGAGCTTAAGAGATACACAAGACTAACACTGTTAAGAAGGATGCTATATAGACCACAGTCGGCACACTGTCAGCCTCCCTAAATCATAGCCAACAGCATATATTCCATATTGAAAACAGTCACGGCATTCACCATTATCATCAACAAGATATCCATTCATCCTTATGTAGCCACCAAATGACCAATTATTGCCACTATGGGTGTACAACACATGCATACAACAGAAGACAGGGCAGAGCGCAAACATTCATTTATTTCATTCACGCAATACCACATTCCTTAGCATCAACATACCTCAAATCTATCTCAGCATACCAAGCTCACAAGATCATCACTCAGACAGAGAAATACCACAGTCAAAGTATCAACACAATGAAGTTAACACCAGGTCTTCAAGATTTAGATACAACTTTCATTATAATGACAACCACAAAAAAGGATGACAAGAGAGATGATAACACCTACTGGCAGTGAATGCAAAGTGCCCCCATGGGTGATTCATTAAAAATTTAAATGGTGAAGGCAACATCCCTATTGTGCATAAGGGTAAAAACCCAGTCACGGATATCTGAGTATAATCCATTTTCACAAGGATGAACTCTTCCACAATGCATGCTATATCTTCTAGTCAATAGTCTAAGAGCAGAAGCAAAGCAACCATTATTGCAACCCATCAAAGAAAGGGATAGAATCATCCACCAGCAATCATTCCATATTAAGAAGTACGAGACTAGATACTCAAATGTGCCGTGCTCCAAAATAATGGTTTAGCAACAGATTAACATACATAGCAGTAAAGACTCGAGCACATTAAACTGAGCAAGATTCAATTCACAATGATACACCATTCAACACTGTCCATACACCAATACCCATGCAATCTTAAGGAGTAAAATCCCAAGCACAGGAACAGCAACCATCCGCAACATCAAAGTTATGTACACTCATAAGATTCACTGTTAGATCATTCACACCAATGTTAACTTCTTGATTGTATTACTCATGAAAAGAATATGACACAGCAGTGATAGCATAATGCCTGCAAGTTAACTCACTGTGTTATATGAAGTATGGTGTAAACACAGCTGGGCTCCATAAGGGGATCATCACCCAACCACCAGGTTCTAAACCATTAACATCTCCAATTACAATGCATTCTATCAATATTAAGAGTACATAATGGTAATTTCAGAGGGCCAAAGGCCATTACATTATAGGAGGACATCTTTATGCAATGGATCATGGAAGAACAACTTGTTGTCACCCAGAAGTTGCACCTTGATAGAGAATGGTGTGTGTATTCTCTCCTGTTGACAAAATTGGAACACCTCAAGGTTGTGGGTAACCTATCTTTGAGGTGAACCTCCAAAGAGAGTTGGTTCCCTTGTGAATCACCTAAAAACGAAAACTCTTTAACAAGGAAAAGGGAGAAGGAATGCGGGAAATTGGAAATAAGGGTGATACACCAAAATTTTAACACATGTATGTAACTCTTCACACAAAGAAATCAAAGATCCACACACCTGCACAACTCTAAGCTATTTTGCATAATAAGATTCAAGGGTTTAGGAGAAAAAGACAGTGGTAGAGGGAGTAATTTCCACACTAAGGCAATACAATACCCTATTAAACACAATGAAAACTCAGAGAACAGCAGTATGAGAGGACAAAAATGGAGCTTTTTATTCAAAGGTGCAAATACAAGACTAGGATTGCCAAAGCAAAATAGCCCGATTAATTTTTTACAATGCAAAATCCTTCTTCTATCAAGCTCAACCGCTACTGCCAATAATAGACTGTTGTCTATTTTAATTTATCTAATCTCTTTCTTCCCATGCTGCTGGCCCAAAAATAACTGTGACTGTTGTTCCTTCTTTTTATTTATTATTTAATCCCGGCATGCTGCTGCGCCAACACTTAACCTGACTGCTGCAACTTATTTAATTAATTTCCATGCTTCTATCTTTGGCGCATAAATAAGTAGACAGCAATTTGCTTTAGTTAATAAAAGCCCTTCGTATCCTTGGCGCCAACAACCAGCATGGATCTCCTTATTTATATTTATTTCTCCTTCTCTTTGGCACATAGGACAAAATTCCTTTGTTTTAATCATTAATTTGTCTCTTCCTCACTTTATCCTTTTGTTTAATCTGTTTTTTGTCTTTTCCACACTTCCTTTGGCGCAGACTTCTCTGACTTGGAATAACTCTTTTTATTTATTTATTTCTGATTTTGTCCTCTTCCAACCTTTCATGCATTCCAAAAAATAGAACTGGACTTCTATTTTTAGCACTTCCATTTTTAGCCAAACTCTTTTTTTAGCCAAACTCTATTTTTAGCGCCAACTATTTTTAGTCAAATGCTATTATTAGCGAATGCTATTTTAGCACTTCTAAAAATAGAACTGAACTTCTTGGCGTGGAAAATATGGTAACACAACCATGTAGCAATACCACAGTTTTTACAACTTGAAAGGCTCGAGGCCATACTAAACGAATAATCAGTTCTTATAGGAAAGGTCTCACCACAATGAGCACATTAAGACGAATGTAGAGGGTTGAGTTCCTTCTATACAACAAGATAATCCCCTGTCGAAGATGCTAGAAGGCCCTATCCTCCCCATCCATCAACACAATGATAGGAGGGAGCTCGCCCAAGTCTAACAATCATCCAAAAGCCAAGCAACCAAACTCTCTCTTGAATGCAATACAGAATAAGACATGCATTCCAACCATAGTTCAAAAAATCGTTATTAACAATTACTCGGCAGGCCAAAATTTGAATTGGAAATCGGGAATCGGCAATTTCTTGGCATTAATTGGCAACTTTATCACTACTTTAAAAAGCTTTTGAATTCATAAAATAAACTTAAATTAAATGCAAAACACGATATGCAAAAGCCTAGCAAGGTTGATGAGTCGAAACCCTAGAAAAACTTGGGGGCAAAAATTGCAGGTCAAACTGTGGAGGAAAAATTGTTGAAAAACACTTTGAAATGAGCTTTTCTTTTCTGTTTGGAATTTATATACCCTGCATGGTGATTTTCCACGATTTTCAAGGAGGTTTTTGGCATTTTTTCATGAGTTTATCGTCGAAAATCGCCGATTAATTGCCAGAAAAGAAATCACGATTTTTCAGGAGATTAATCATTTTTCTTATGTGTCACAATTAATCGCAATTTTTAAAACAGAGATTCCAGTAACCACATTCACAAACTAGAGATCTCAAACCCAAACATGTAAAGCCATCTAAGGGCAGGGGATGAACACCCACAATCAATAAGCCATCTCAAGGCATCAAAATACTATTGAACATCAACATGCAACCAATGGCCAAAAAAAAACCATACACACGGTCCCTCAAAAGGAGTAAAACCAGCAAGGTGAAGTGCAACGAGAGCATTCCCATTTGCAAAGCAAATGGGATTGCTTTCATGCACTTCCTGAACATTTTTAAGCACTACATTATGCATGGATTCTTAAAACACTTAGGAGAATTTTTCATACCTTATTATGCTATCCTTTTCCAATTTCTTGTGCCAAAACCTTTCTTCACCAAAGCCAGAGTGATTCCCAATGCAAAAATAAATTGTAAACCTCATTCTGGGTCCTGAAGGGCTAAAAACTTTGTTTTACTAGTTCTAAAAATCGCAATCATAAAGCCAATAGCAGGATTGAAGAGTCACCATTGTTTCCATTACTCCCCACTATCCATTTTCTTCATGTTGTCAGGCCAAGCTTCATTCAAATGGAGTGGAGTGAAAACAGCAAGCAAAAAGAATTGGCAATCAAGTGTCATTACATGGGCAAACAATACACACGGCAACCCTAAAGGTTAATCGATGGCATGGCGGTAGTTGCCCCGGGTTAATTAAAATAATCATTACTCGATACTAACTTGCATTTTTATCCCGCCGACGTTTTGTTACAACATACAACCCATGTACCCATATTACCAAAGTTAATGGTGCTATCTAAGGAGCAAGAGAATGCATAACCACTATGTTATAAGCAAGTGGTGCCTCGCAAGGAGTGTCCCCTAGGTTTCAACTTATTTTTAATACTTTTTTCATTTCCCACATGTTAAATGTGTTTTATCTTTCACTTATTCTCCTAGGCCTGAAACTGCCTGGAGAATCATCGGAGTGGGTCAGCTCCTCAGCCGTTAACAAAATACAAGCACACTATACTACACAATGTTCATATTACGAAAATAAACACATCACAGAGCAGTATTAATCACAAATGTTAATGCATAGAGAAAGAGAGAGAGAGAGAGAGAGAGAGAGAGAGCAAAAAGAGTTTCTTTGACAATTTGGATGATTTGTGGCAATGAGCGGGCTTCTTGCTGCCATGTTGCCTAGCTCAAGTATTTGGTTTTCATTTATCATTCATCTGCCAAAGAAATGGGCATCAACTGATATGATGAATGTAAATCAAATAACATAATAATAGCAATGTGTAATGTCCCCTTTTTGAAGACCCTTAGCCTATTTTTCCCCATGGGCCTTTAGGATGTTGCAAAGGGGAAAACTACGCTAGTAATTGAATGATATTGCCTAGAGAGTGATTTTAATCATTTGTCATTATAAAGCGATATTCATTTAATTATTAGTTCTCATTTAATTATGGATGTTAGGTGGTTTTTCCACTTGTATTATTGCTCACAAAAAAATGTTTATTGAGCAATTAATGTAATTTATTATTTAATTTAACTCCCCAAAAAATACAAAATTAAAAGGGAATTAATTAAATAATATTAAGTGGCTTTTAATGACAACAAATCCTTAGAAAGGGGACGCAACACATAAAGGGAGAAAATAAAATAAAAAGGGGAAATTATAAGCATGCCTTATAATTTCAAATTATGGTTTTCCCTCCAAAAGGGAGTCGCTCCACCCTAGGAGAAATCTATAAATATATGTTTTGACATTGAGGGAAGGGTCATGTTGATGAATCTATTGATTTCACTCCATGCTTGGAGTAATGGGATGTATGCCCATGGGATGTATGCCCTAGCTCTCTCTCTCTTTCATTGTAACCTTCATTGAAAGCCATTGTTGAAGATATTAAAGACTCTCTTGTTCTATTTATGGTGTTCTATTGTGTCGAATTATCTTTTATGCATGATTCATACTTGCTAACATTGGCGACTTGTCTAGATGTGTGGCGCATTTGTTGTGAAGGATATTTGAATGATTAATGGTGATTATTGAGTCTTTTATGATCTGATATTAATGTTGCAATTATCCCAGCTATAGTGACTTGCAAGGGTGATCATTTTGGCATCTGTGGGTGTCCATTGAAGTAGTTTAAAAATCTGATCTGCAATAGTGTTTTGTGACTCCATCCTAGATGATTTTGGAGGGGTTTCATAGTGTTTATGAGCTGCTGGTTATTGCTGGTTTTAATCTAATTATGGAGACTTGATTTGAGCATCTTTTGGCATGTTTTAAGGGTGAACATCTGAGTTGGCTTATTTTTCTGAGTGTGGACAGCCATTTTGGGATGTTTTTGAAGAGTTCTAAGAGCTGGAAATAATTTACATATTTTATGCCAACCCTAGCGACTGGGTTTAGAATTTTGGGGGTTGTTTTGGAAGGGTTACAGTGCTTCAAAAATTCAGATCCGATAGCTCTAATCTGCAAAGCTCTCTGATTTATAGAAATCTGCAAGTCTCTATTATGCTCTAAGAAATATCTGAGTTTTGTGGATCCATATTAATGGTCTGCTAAAATTATGAGATCTGTTCTAGGCATAGATTTAATTAACTGATTTGCTGCTGTTTTTACAATCAGTTTCTCCAACACCCATATTCGCTATATCTGAATCAGTTGTTGCAGCAGTCAAACCCAGGACCTTGGCATTTTGTAAAGCTTCATACATGTGTTTGGCTGAAATAGTCTCTTAAAAATCTGGGCATATCATTTGAGGGTATGAAGACTATCACATAGATGCTTGTTTTGCCTATGTTGATCCGTGCTCTAATAGAATATAATTGCAGATATTAGTTATTTATCCCATAACGTTGTGTACTTTTGACACATACCCTCGTACCATGTATATCAAATTTGTGTTGATATCTTTTATACCATCATCTGATTATTGAATATAGGTATTTCATATTTAACTTAATTCCCTAGGAACATATAACTCATGTTTCATGACAGCGGGAAAAACGTGCACACAGTTTGGCATAGTAATCAACACAGTCTTTTTATTACAGTGAATCAGATTTGCAATACCTATGATCACATCATTAGTGCTTCCGCATGAACCATGGTTTTTGTAGTTTTGGGGGGATTTACATGAATCATCCTAAGAAAAATACGAGTCATACAACAGTAATATTAACTGACATTGTCAATGATAGTGTCCCATTAGAACACTAAATTTTATCAGAGTTGCTGGAAAATAAATTCAACAGCTTGCATTATTTGTTACTTTTTGCGTTTGGATGTTAGAAATAGGTCAGTGAAACCATCTCTTGTTCCAAGTATTCCTTCTTCTCCTTTTTGAGGATGTCTCATCCTTAGGCGATTTGTTAGTCTAAGGAGCTATTGATGTTCCTTTATTTACAATTCGTATACACTTTTCTAGTGAAATTGTGTTGCACATTCTTTATTGTCTAAATAAACTTTGCACAATTACTAGCCACAGATCTTGATCACATGTTTGTTGGTTGATGCAGAGATTGTTCATAAACCTAAATCTTGTTTCAGTATATTTATTTGAGAGCATCAGATTGACTAGGTTATTCTCATTTTGGAGTTCCAATAAAAATGATAGTGTTATTTATTCCTATATGTTAGCTACAGATGATCAAAATTGATTATCCAACATGTCTTATTTTTTATAGTTTCAGGGATATAATATTTTTTGCCTGTACACAACACACCCTAATTTCTCTTTCAGGATTTCATGAAACCTCTTGTCTGTTCCTTCAAAAACTGAACAACTGGTGCATTGCATCCATGTTGCCCCACGCTAGTTCTACAGGTTCTTCTTTCACATTGGTCGTTCTGCAACTGCAGATTCATTGTTGCCTGTAGAGAGTATACAGCACTACAACCATACACTCATGCCGTTTTTCAGTATGCATCTACCAAGTCAACAAAATCAAAGGCACCTCCCTAAGGGATCTCTATTGATTTTTAAAAAGCGTTATGTATTAAAGAGTTGTAAAGCGAATATGAAGCATACACCTCACTGAATGAGCCACAGCAATAGTTTGACAGCAAAGATACATTTCATTTTCCATTTTCATATGCTAAGTCCGTAGGGGGTCTAAATTCGTCCCTCATGTCTTCAATGGAACTTGATTGGAAGTTAATGCCATCTTACTAGTACCCAATACAGATTTTATGTCTTACAATTTGTTCCGTTATTTTGCAACTTGCAAGTGCTATAACGGTCCATCAAATAAATACTTCTGGAAAATGATAAAGCCAGGAGCTTGACGATTGATTCTTTATATTATTTCTCCAATTTTTCTTCAAATCATTCCTTGAAGCCTTGGCCCGTTGCTGCATTGTGTAATGATTGTTGTGGCGGCTACAGATACCGCCACAACGGTTGCGGAACCACCGCTCACTCAGTGCTGAACCATTAGTCAATGGGTTTCGCGTTTAATTTTTGTTGAGAATACCCTGTTTTCCGAGTTCACTTATTTCATAGCAGTCGCTCAATTCTTTTATGCATGTCTGTAGCTTAAGTCTTCATTTATTTTAATATGTAGATAAAAATGTTGTACCTAGTCTTAAAAGATTTTATAATTAGATTGCAAAAGCTACAGAGGGTAATCGACTTTGTAACTTTGAATAGATCTCAATGCAGCTTCAAGAAACAAATGATAATCAGGGGCACAAATTCAAAAAATGCAAATATAGATATCTCAAATTGGGGTAATTCTATTAAATGCTCATTTATATCCCCATAGTGCCTTTAGATGACATCAGACAAGTCGAAACGGGTGGTGCAAAAATAGGATGTAAATAGTTAGGTCCCGAACAGTCTCTCTTGTTTCGTCGAGTAGTGACATACATTGACAGTAGGATCCCTGGTGGTTGGCTTGTAAGCGAGGGTGTCTGCTATTGAAGCCTGGACAAACCTTTTATTGACTATTTGCAAACTTTCATGGTAATCTTGTTAATAGACACGAGATGGAACGAAGATGGTTGAATTGGCCATAACCTTCAATAGGATAGATACCCCAAACATTAACATTATCGATGCAAATATAATTTACGGGTTCATCAAGTTCCCATTTAGGGGACGGAAACATGGGGACACGTAAATTAGAGAATTGGACTAGATCAGGTACCTATCAAAAACAATGCAATAGTACCATGACATTCAAAGAGGAATAAGTGCAACCATAGGCCTAGAGAATCTGGGTGACTTAGTTGAAAGGGAGTTGACGGGAACAAGGGACGAATGGGTGGAGTGATGCGTGGAACAAACTGCATTCATAGAATGTGTATGCTTCGTATGGAAATATCATGATGACCTAGAAGTGATTCTGGACCTTACCACTTTGTTGATGACTAAATCGCCTGGGCGCTAAGTGAACATAAAATGGGGTGTTAGTCTCCTGGTACATGGGTGCAGATCATAAGTTCTTTATGATCTAATTAAAGCCAACTTCATCTTGTGACTTGTGGTAGACAAGGTCCACTTACTGGCTTATAGAAAGTTTCTGTATGACTGCATTTGTACTGGTGTTTCTCAAACTTCTAACTACATATTTCTAGACTCAAACATACATTATTGATTAAGTTACATGTGGCATATTTTTAAGTAGGACTAACCTAAACAGTTGAAAACGATAGGAGAGGGTGTGACCTGAGATAAGAATGGTGCACTACATTTCAGAGACAATGTAGTTCTGGTATGACTCGGTGATAAGAAAGGGTGCATGTCCCGAGAGAAAAAAGCTGTGACCCGAGATATGAAAGGGTGTGCATCCGAGATACGGAAGGGTACAACTCTTTGCATCCTCACTATCAATGTGTGGCATTCAATTTCGAAATTTGTCAAAGCTCTGCAGTGAGTGATGTAGCCCAATATGCATTACTGGATATATACTTGATCCTTCTAGTCCAAGTCTTTGAGATAAAGAACATAAATTTATCCCAATATCCCTTAGTGCATAGTTAGTAGATTTGAGTATAAATTTATGCCAATATCCAGTGCATATTAAAATCGACTTTAACAAGACTAGTTATTGTCTATCTTCTTCAAAGTGTATCAAGTAAGGAAGTTTAGATCAGATAAAGAAGTGATGGGCCATTGTTAACCAATATAGAAGAACACTAGTGAATGTTTCGAGGTTGATGTTTTTAAAGAAGGGCGACATGTAACGTCGGCACCTAGTTCCTACCTTGTACTAGGCGCTTATATCTTATACAAAAACTCCAAAGATAAATTCTATGTATAACCTGCTCGACATGATTATTACCTATGTCTGAGGTCCATATATCAGTAACGGGATAGGTCCATAGAAAGTATCATGACGAAAGCTTGGAAAGGTACACCAATGTCAATGTAAATGCATAACACGTCTTATCAATGTCTAGTTTGGTTGCTTAGGAAGGCATGCCCCAGTGATAAGGACATACTAGAGTTATAATATCAGAGTAATGAGTGCAGCTAATGTTTGATGGTGAATAGGACATACTGGAGCATATTCCTTTGCAAGAGCTTTGTACCTAGCATCTTCAGAGAGACCTTGGCTATTTTTTTGGTCATAACTAGGAGAAGCTGAGGGTTGAAAGAATTCTATGAAGGCTCATTGCCGCTTAATCAAGAGAATGTGAATCAGATTTGTTTCTTCCCTTGCGAGGAAGAAGATTCCAGATGGTAGATAAGAGGTAGGTAAAGCATCTACAAGTCATGCTCCAGAAATATCCATTTGTTTGATACAGACCATTGCAGCAAAGGCAAAATCCAGAGTCCTGATGTGGATGAGTCTTACTTTGAAGCAATCATGAAGATTGAAGTGGAGCACGAGAATGATATTACAACATAGGTATGAGGAGCATGGCCCTCTAATATGGCTACGAGATCAACAACTTGATTAGATCCATGCTAAAAGTGAGGTTCTTTTAGCAGCAGCAATGAGCATTATGGTTTGTCAATACAACCCATTTGCAACTCAAGGGAAGAATGAAGTGCTGATGAATCAAGACTTGAAAAATAATGTGGAGTACAACAAGACCCCATGGTATTTATGTAGATAGGTGGATGCTTCTCATTCAACGAAGTACAATCGGAGCTATGCAGAGCTAGGATGGTCTTTATGGCTCAATAGACTCTACATGGTTGGAAAAATAGGACAGATATTGACAAATTCTCAAAGGTATCTGTATAGGTGGAAGGACTGATCTGAATTATTTTTGGTAATTCGTGTGGACAATACGATCGTAATGCTGGCGTAGTGATGTGTTATGAGATATACATTCAGTAATAAAGTAGTGCTTGTACCTTGACCTTCTCCTACACCAGGCCTCCCACCCTTTCAATTTTCTTTTTGCCACTCAAAATATATTTCCTAGTCATATTGCAATCCACAGTATGAAAATTGAAGCAAACTACTAGAGGAGAGATGTAACCTCAAACACTGCCTTTAAACAAGATGGGAATGTATGCTACAACAGTTGAAAACTTTGGCCTCCAGGAGAGATGCAATGCCTCAGACGTCTCTGTAAGCGTTATGAAAGATGATAAAAAAATGGGAAAGACTTTTTCGATATTAGATGTAATGTCCTCATAAGACTTGCGAACCTGCAACCTGCAACTTATGTCTACAAAAACATTCAACTTTCAAACATTAGTGTCTTCTTTCGGTAAACCGTCTTCGGGTATAGTGAAACATTAAGCGTAAGATATGGTAAATGACTAGGGTTCCAAATTGAACCATAACAAGAGTCGATCCTACTTGGAGATGACAGTATATCCACCTTTGGGGTGAATTTGAATGGAGAAGAAGAGGACAAAACAATAACATTACTGAGGGGATTGACATTTTTTTAATGCTCCTTGTCAAGGTCATATCTCCTAGTCCAGCATTGACCCAATTTGCGATACCGCGAGACCCAAATGGAAAGATGATTACAGTAAACTTGAAAATCTGTGGTTCTGATGACAGATAACACTTTGGGATATTGATCATGCTGTCCAAGGAATGTCCAAAAATGACGGGGGCAAAGTTGGGTAATGTTGTCACCCAAAAATTGTACCTTGATAGAGAATGGTATGTGTACTCTCTCTCTTGTTGACAAAATTGAAACACCTCAAGGCTGTGGGTAACCTATGTCTGAGGTGAACCTCCAGAGAGGGTTGGTTCCCTTGTGAATCACCTAAAAAATGAAAACTTTGACAAGGAAAAGGGAGAAGGAATGCGGGAAAAGAGAAATAGGGGTGATACACCAATAATTTAACACATGCATGTAACTCTGCACACAGAGAAATCAAAGATCCACACACCTGCACAACTCTAAGCTATTTTGCAAATTAATTCAAGGGTTTAGGAGAAAGGACAACGGTAGAGGGAGTAAATTCCACACTAGAGCAACACAATATTCCTGTCAAACACAATGAAAAATCAGAAAAAAGCAGTATGAGAGGGAAAAATAGAGCTTTTTTATTCAGAGGTGCAAGTACAAGGCTAGGATTGCCAAAGCAAATCAGGTGTTCAAGTGTGTCTATATTAATTTCTACAATCAAATCAGCCTTTATTAGATTGCTGCCTTTTAAAATTAGCCTGTCTGAGCTTATTTTTATTTATTTTCTTCAACCCCTTTTGTGCGCAATTAGCTAGGACTGCAATTGCTAAATTTATCCAAAAGCCCTTATCTTTTTAGCCAATTTCTATTTGGAACTCTGGAGCAGCACTTTCTAAATTTAAATACACTAGAGCTATCTTCTATCACATCCATTCATGCACTCTCTTGAAAAATCCTAAAAACAACAATATGAGAAGCTTCAAAAATAGGTTTTTAGTACTTTCATTTTTAGCAAGTTCAAGGCTTTATTTAGCCAAGCTAAAACATACCCATCAATCTTCCAAAAATAGCCAAGTGCTATTTTTAGACTGCTGCCTTTACGTGGAAAATATGGTAACATTTTGGCGACATCACGGGATTGTTTTCCTGCTAAACAAAAGATCGGTAGTTTTCTGCATCCATTGGGCTATAGAGTCACATACTTCTATCAACTTGTATCCTCTGAAACAAAACCATCTGAAATACTCTCTCCAACAAAAGCAAAACATGTGCATGCAAACACTTCTTTGAAAGGACAACTAACTATGAAAACTGGAAAAACAATGTGCATGCAAGCACTTATTGAAAGTAAACTACCCTAAACTACTCCTAATCTAAACAAAGAGAAAGGAAAGCTAAACAAAACCACATACTGGTTGGGAGAAATAACTTCCTTTTCTTAGAAAGTGCTGCCATGAGATCAATTTTGCAACTAGATCACATGGAATAAGTGCAGACATGGTTTGCACCATTGATTTGCTCAAAATATCAATCCAAAAAAGAATAAACTCTATAGGATCCACTGTACTAAAAATGTCTTTGTAGATGTTGGGGTTGATTTTTAGGCAACTTGAAAAAGCTCTTTCTTATGCCACTCTGAAATCGCACAACTACCGATGAACTCCTTTTGTAAGCCCTAAACTAGCCAAATACATGATTGGAAATGCTATTTTCTAGCATAAGCTTCCATAAATTGATTTTCGAAATCTACCCCTTTTAATGCCCACTTTTTGGGTCTCAAAAGAATCATCTTCCGAAAATAGCCATTTGTGAGCTGAAAAATTGACGCATTTTGTGTCTGGTTTTGAATTTTGTGGTTGGTTTCATATTCGGACTTGTTTGCCCGCTAAGGCTACCTGAAGATTACAAACCATTTTGGCATGGTACATGAAACATCCTATGGCAATTCACACCTCATATATTATTATTCTTTTTAAAGCTTTTCATAGAAATATTTTCATTGATTTTGCAGGTTTAATAACTGAAATACAGTAATTGCTTATACAGATTAAATAAATTCTGGACAATGTGCATGCAAGCATAAATATTATAAGTAAAAATTTACCTAAACTATACCATAATAATTCTTTAAAGTAATAAAGAATCAGTATCAAATTTTTCTTCAATGTCTCCAACCACAAGTACTAAGTTGGGACTGAAATAACTTCCTATAACAACTTAGAAAGTGCAGTCATGAAATTTAAGTTTATTTCTTAGATCAAATGATGAAAGTGCATAACATTGTTCGATTAATGCCACATGAAGGGTTTTCGTCCATTCAATGATTTGCTCAAAATTTCAATCCAATTAAGAATAACTACAACTCTGTAGTAGGATCTTTCCACACTCTTAATCTTTGTAGATGTTGGGGCTGAATTTTGGCACCTCTTGAAGCTCTTTCTTATGCTCTGAAATGAGCACAACTGATGGCAACTCCTTATGTGGCTCTAAAATAGCCAAATACCTGATTGAACATGGTTTTCTCATAGCTAATAAACTGATTTTCTTGATCAAAAAAGCCCCTCTTCTTTGTGTGTAATCTCATCATTTGAAGTACTTGAGGCCCTTCCCTGATCATATTGGATGCTCGATAGACTGATCTTAAACATTTTCTACCTCATCCTTTGCAAACAACCGCATATTTGGCTCTTTCTCAAGCTCGAAAGAAGATGTAATAACAAGCGAGTCTTTATTGAAGAAGATAGATGATGGAGGTGGAATACTTACAATTTCAATTGGCTCTTCCTCATCATCAGAATCTTTTAAGTCTGATAAAACCTCATCCTCTTTATTGTTCATGCTTGAGGAAAACTCCTTTTGAATTTGAATTTCTTTGTTGATTTCCTCTTTTGTATGACTATTTGCAAGTTGCTCTGAAGGTGATATAGGCTCAAGATTGTTGATCTGATCCTTAGAAACATTCATATGCTCCTTTAAAACATTATTTTTACGTTGTATCTCAAGAGATTTGAGAAAACTTTGTCTAACCTTTGCATGTTGGTCATATTCCTCCTGTTGCTCTATAATTTCAACCACTTTCCGTGCACTCCTCTATTATAGGCTTAACCAACCATGGAATATGTTTTTCCTCAAACTGTAAGCTCCATTTTGTTAGATTTTGCCTTGAGAACTTCTTTCACTTGGCTCTTTAGTTGGCTGCTCTTCCAAACTGATTTGCTGATTAGTTTCATTCCAGAATGGGGAATATGAGGGAAGGGGGTGGGTTGGGTTGGGTAACTGATTTTGCAATGGTTGAGATGATTGGAGAGGTGTAAGGTCTTGTGGAGGAGAAGCTTTAAGAAAGCTAGGAATTTGGGACTTGGGCTCCGGTTGAAGTGGTTGGAAAGTAGAAGAGAGGGTTGCATGATGATAGTGAAGAATTACCCCATTGACAGGGTTTCTCAACACTATATTAGTAAGTTTCCATCTCTTCATTCCACTTTGATATTTGTGGTATCAATTCAAACACAAAGTCTATCTTCTCTTGAGGGCAATACCAGTTTGGCATAGGACCGGGCCCATGGGTATGGTGCCCTGAATCCAAGCTTGGTTGCCTTGATGGAACTTGTTACCCTCATCTGTACCATTTTTATCTCCAAGTGTTGTACCTACATTTGAAAATCATCATTAGGCATGGAATTGTTTCCATAATCTGCATATTCCTGCTCCTGAAAAACACCATGATTATTAGGATAACCATACAAATTGTTTGGATCATGGGCATATTCATTATGATAGGGCTTATAATACTGATCCAGAGGAGGATTTTGGGGAAAAAGAGGTGGAGGGGAGTAATAATTCTCTTGAAACTGGGAATTCCAATGAGGAATTGAAGTCATGATTGCACAACCTCATAAAAAGATGGAAAGATGGAGGAAATGGTCTGCTCATTGAGAAAAAGGGATCTTTGGGCCAATGGGGTCGCCAGATGCTGAATATTTGTAGTCTGAAACACTAATATTTGCTAAGAATGAACATCAACTTCTTTAGCAAATTTTTGTACTGTCCTACTGGGCGTGCCATAAACTGTTGTCACCCCAGAAGGTTGCACCCTGATAGAGAATGGTGTGTGTACTCTCTCTCTTGTTGACAAAATTGGAACACCTCAAGGCTGTGGGTAACCTATGTTTGAGGTGAACCTTTTTGTCAAAGAGGGTTGGTTCCCTTGTGAATCACCTAAAAAATAAAACTTTGAACAAGGAAAAGGGAGAAGGAATGCTTGAAAAGGGAAATAAGGGTGATACACCAATAATTTAACACATGCATGTAACTCTGCACACAGGGAAATCAAAGATCCACACTCCTGCACAACTCTAAGCTATTTTGCAAAAATAATTCAAGGGTTTAGGAGAAAAGGACAGCGGTAGAGGGAGAAAATTCCACACTAGAGCAACACAATATTCCTGTCAAACACAATGAAAAATCATAAAACAACAGTATGAGTGGGCAAAATGGAGCTTTTTTATTTGAGAGGTGCAAGTACAAGGATAGGATTGCCACTATATTTGCAAAACAGCACTTCATAATGTGTCATATCATTATTTTTACAATCAAATCCATTTCCTTTATTAGACTGCTGCCTTTTAAAAATAGTTTGTTTGAGCTATTTTCTTCAACCCCTTTTGTGCCAATTATAGGACTCCAGTTGCTAAATTTATCCAAAAGCACTTCTCTTTTAGCCAATTTATATTTGGAGCAACACTTGCTCAATTTAATAAAAGCTATTTTTATCCATCCACTCATGCACTCCCTTCAACTCCTAAAAATATAACTGGAACTTCTATTTTTAGCACTTCCATTTTTAGCACCAACTATTTTTAGCCAAGCTAAAAAATAACTTATCTTCCAAAAATAGCCAATCTTCCAAAAATAGCCCCATTGTGCAATTTTTAGACTGATCCACTTGGATTGGTCGGAGGGAAAGTGTTGTCAATCATTTCTTTCCTAGGACATAAATTGGGTATTTCCTTGCATTTTGTGATCCCTCCTAACATCGTGCAATCAGCATACCCATTGCTAGGCCAAAAGATACCTACCATTATGATTTTTCATCGACCTCTGTGAGTTTGAGTTGGTAGGCAAGGAGAAGTGTCCACCAGATGTCAATATCATTTCTACCTAAATTAGGGGATTGCTAGCACTTGGTCAGTCTCTGCTTCATTGAGGAACATCTTAATAGCTGATTCGCCCTCATCTTTGTGTAAATCTATTGTGTCAAGAGATGTCCATTAATCAACACATCCAAGTGACAAACTTTAACAAGCAGATAGATCTTCTCTTTGCTTTACTTAAACCAAGAGTGGTACATTCCCTTGGAAAGGAATGTACGACCATGGATGACCTCTCATCCAATCAGGACCATGCACCACTGATCCATATTTTTGTTCAATTTTTATAGCATGAACACGTGTCTCTCATCTAGAAATAAATGGTAGCTCCTCGGGATCTCATTTTGCGCATCTTCAACATATTTGCCTACAGAGTGCGCTACCCCTTACCAACTTTTCAGCTCTTTGATAGTTACAGGCAATGACAAACCATGATTTTTGTCACCCATCGTGCTCTTATCTCAATAAGATAGTTGGTCCTGATCTCCCAAGTGATGGGAAACATATCCTGAAATTGACCAGAGTGGGAGATCTACACAGTCATGTGACCACTGATGTTGGAGATAGCCAGAGTGAAAAATGATACCATCTACAATCTGTAGGCACATGTTCATGATGGAGAAGACTTACTTCATCCTTGTGACTATACTTTAGTTGCAGGGGGTAATGGCTTCAAGCTGATCTAGATAAAAGATAAGACAATGGTTTGTTCTCAAAAAAAATTCTTTCGATGACCTCTTTCATGTTAGGAAGAAAGGCAGGGGTCATCCAAGGACTCACATCAAGTGCCATAAATTGCATCAATAGAGATGTCAATAGGGTTGAAGGAATAATCTAGATTCAATGAGTGTTGGTGCTTAATGCAATTCAACTTGCTTGATTTTGTTGAGAGGCTTTCATTTTCCTTCCACGGATCCATCTGAATGTTTGTGTACCTTTTTTAGCATCAAGGTAATGGGTCGAAGCAAAGTCCTGCAAAGTCTAGGGATATATAATGCCTAAGCTTGAATTGATGCTTTCCAAGGAAGGACTATAGGACCTTTTTGTGTACCGACAGGGAAAGATCCAGGATGGCTGAAACATGCTTTGAGATGAATTACGATACCATCCTTTGACAACCAAATCATATGTTCAAGAGATGTGAGTCCCTGGGACCCACTCAAAAAAATTGCACCTTCTTGGGTTAAGAGGTACACCCCAATTACAGATTTCATCTCTCATAGACTTTCATCCAGTTGAAGCCATATGAACCGCACTAAGTCCTTTTGGCATGAAGCATAGTTTTATCATCAAGGTGCAGACTAAGATGAAGATCAGTTAATGTTTCCTTTGCAAACAAATATCCTACATACAAAGTTGTAAGCCTTCCACCATAAGTGTGGCTACCCACATTTGACAAACCTCAAAGTGCTTGAATTTTTTAGACATGCATATGTTCCCCACTTCAGTCATAGCAATTGTTGTTTTTGCAAATTGATCCTCTTCCATATGACCAGGATCCAGATTGAAAGCAATGAATATTTCATCTCAAAGCATGGAAGATTATCTCTGCTACGCTAGCCACTAGTCTGCAAAATCTACTCCATTGTGAAGACTAAAGGATAATGAGCCTTTAAATCTAGGATGGTAGCATTATTCAAATCTGATGAAATCAACACAAGGTTCTGATTTTAACCAGTTCTGGTTCTTGCGCACTGTGAATCCGGATTTGTGACCCCAGGTAGAATATTTGATCACGATGAACAAGATTATTTTTTTCCTTGATGAGTTTGGATAATTCCTTTTCTTAATGGGGGGGCTCATATCTTTAAAAATTGACTACAACGTAGATGATCCATAGGGATCCAGAAAAAACAACACCACTCCATCAATTACATCAACACCAAGAAGAAGAAATAGGAAAAGTTAATAGAAATGAGGTAAATAGAGGTTCTAGATAGAAACCATCGCACTGTGCAGAGCAGCCTGTTTTAGAACCACCGCCCTACATGTCGGCGGTCCTAAAACCGCAGCCCAGCCAGGGCGGTGGTTCTGAGACCTCTGGTCTACAAAGGGTAGGTAGTCTTGACACTTTCGAATAGAAAAGAAGAATGGAATGCGAATGGACGCGAATCTTGAAGTCACCCAGCCCTGTCTCTTCCCTTCCATGCCCTTTCACATCCTCCCAGTGCACGGGAGGACATGGGAAGGCCTATAAATGCATGAAGGAGCAAGAGAATGGGCATTCGAAGATCCAAAGAGATCGAGAAGAAGAGTTTAATGAGAGCAGTGAGAAAGATCTTCAGTGCTGGAATGGAATTGTAGGAGCAAGGTGTAGAAACAGAGCAAGCAAGTAATTGGAGAGAAGGTTTACATTGTTGCTTCTTTTCATACTTATTGTAATCTATAATTGTCTATATTAGACCAATAAAAGTGGGAAGAAAGAGAAGTTTCCCTTCCCGACTGGTTTTTCTCCATTGGAGGTTTCTAGGATAAAAGTGTTGGTGTTGAATTTTTTTAATTCTTTTCCTTCTCTATAATTTCCTTTCTATAGCACTAGATAATCAGTCACGAAGCTCTAATTTTTAAGCAAATCTCTCATTTTCCAAAGTTGAAAGTAGAACAACATATTTGTGTGATTCGTAGAGTTCCAAAGTAGAAGTTTACGGATCATTTTGGTATCAGAGTTGATTATATATCCAGGATTGTGGTATTCGAATCTTTCTTGTGATTTTGTATGACAGTGACAAGGTCCAAAGGTGAAGAAGTTTTACCTTGCGAGCCAGATATTTCTACGAAGAAGTGGAAACAGAGAGTTCGAGCTCAAATGGAGGAAGAGAACTTGGTTCGTAGAGTCGAGATGCTAGAGACCATGATGGATAGATTACATAGGAAACAAGAAGAGCTTTCAAATCTACAAAAGACGGCTTCGGTTAAGCAAGATTCCATGGACTCAGTGGTTCGAGCACTAGCTGAAAAAATTGATATCGGAAAGAGCCACGAAGAGGAAGAATGGGAAGAGCATGAAGAGACGCCAATTGTAAGCGAGAAGGTAAAATCTGCACATACACCTTTTAAAGTTGAAACAAAAGTGGAAATAAAGAATTTTGAAGGACAAGTAGATGCAGAATTACTGGATAAATGGATAAAATAGTTGGAAGTCTACTTTAGTGTGCATAATGTCACTGAGGCACAAAGGGTCACCTTTGCACGTCTCAAAATGGAAGGTCATGCTCTGGTTTGGTGGGAAACCCATCTAGCCACTTGTGAGAAGAAGAAACATCCTATTGTCAGTACTTGGAAAGGTTTTAAAGAATTGATTAGAGCTAACTTCTATCCTATTGGCCATAAGACTGACATGATGATTAAGTGGCAGTACTTTAGACAGGGCAGCAGTCAAAGCGTGTAAGACTACACTACGAAATTTTGGAGACAAGCCATGTTGCTTAATATGGACTTGGAGGATGAGGACATTCTGACCAAGTATTTGGGAGGACTTCACACTCACCTTCGGAGGAAGGTAATCTCCACGAAGCCCAAGGATCTCAATGAAGCTTGTGTACAAGCATACTACATTGATGACGAGAAGAAGCAAGGAGAAATAGAGCCAAAGGGAGACCAGTCAATAGAACAGTAGGACAAAGAACAAGGGAAGACAAGTAGCAGAGGTAAATGGAAAGGTAAACATGCCGCTACTGCTTTGCATACTTGTAAATATCCTAAGAATTTCTATAAGAATTGTGATGTAAATGGACATACTGATGCCACATGTTGGAAGTTGCATCCGGAATCGCACCCAAAAACACCGAACCAAGGATTAAAGGAAATCCATGACCACTGTGAATATAGAAAGAGAAGTGGAGATTGAGGATGATTCAGATGTAGACAAGAGGCTGGGATGCATGGCCACTAACATGTATGGGGCAGCAGAAGAAGAAGAGATGAGTAAGCTATTTCAAATCAGAATCTAAATCAAGAAGACTAAGGTAAATGCTTTAGTATATTCTGGTTCTCAGTCAAATTTTGATTTCTGATGCAGTTTGTAGAACAGATTGGTCTATAAACTTACGTGCATCCACATCCATACCCACTGGGATGGGTGAAGAAGGGTGTAGAAATACAAGTTACAAGAAAGTGTAAGTTTCAGTTTGAGATAAACACCCAATACATAGATGTATTATAGCTTGATATTATTCCACTTGATGCATTTTGACATTGTCTTTGGAAGTCCTTACTTTGTATGCCAGGGATGTTGTGTTCACAAGGAGGGAGAACCTGGTATAGATGGGTCAAGGATGGAGTCAATTTTAACATCAAGGAACACACCAGAGAAAATCAAAGAAGGCTATGGTAAGTGCCAACCAAGCAACCAAGACTTATTCAGGAAAATCATCAGTTTTGTTTGCTTTCATTGGAAGAAAAGAAAAATGGACCATGAGAGCACATATTTTCTGACCAAAGGATGGAGAATTTGGATAGCACTTGTCAGTTTTTGCAGAAGAAGCCACCATAGGAACTGCTCATTCAAGGAGCAAAACAAACTTCCGCTATGCAGTCACCATATCTACCTACGGATTCACTAGACCTGACCATGGGGCAGTAAGGAGAAGAGGAGATACAAGGAATGGTGGTGACTATAGCAGCAACATACTTGGAGAGGATTTGGCCAATCCATCTCAAGAGACAAAGACAAGCAAGAAGGACTAAACCACTATAGTATGGGACCTTCACCATACTTGAGCAGGTTGGAGAAGAAACCTTCAGGCCATACTTCATGCAGATGCACATGATAGCAAGTTGCAAGAGCTCGCATCCCACTAACGCCATCTATGCATGACAAAGAAGGAGAGATACAAAAGTTACCTTCCAAAGAGTATTGTGCTCAAAGCAACTTGGAGGAGGATGTAGTACTGGAGAAGCAAACTAGAGATCTATAGGAGTCTTGGTCGGTTGGACGAGAGAAGACACCAAGGTAGACCCAGTGGTACTCGAATGAGCATAGAGAGGGAGTTGATTCCTCTACCACTCCCCCACTAAGTATTTTTGTGGGACCAAAAGCCTCCTAAGTAGTGGAGGTATGATCCATAGGGATCCAGAAAAACACACCGCGTTCATCAGTTCCATCAGCACCAAGAAGGAGAAACAAGAAAAATGAAGAAAATGAGGTAAACGAGAGGTTCTGGAAGGAACCGCCGCTCTATGACAAAGCAGCAGTTTCAAAACTACTGGTCTTGTAGGGCGGTGCAATCCAATATCACTTTCCTGAAACCTCCGAAAAGAAGAATGGAACACTTTCGAATGGATGCAAATTTGAAGTGTCCTAGCCGTGTCTCTTCCCTTCCATGCACTTTCACATCCTCTAGTGCATGGGAGGACATGGGAAGGCCTATAAATGCATGAAGGAGCAAAGAGAATGGATCATTCGAAGATCCAGAGAGATCGAGAAGCAGATTTTAATGAGAGCATAGAGCAAGATCTTCAGTGTTGGAATGGAATTGTAGGAGCAAGGTGTAGAAATAGAGCAAACAAGTAATTGGAGAGAAGGTTTACATTGTTGCTTCTTTTTATACTTATTATAATCTGTAATTGTCTATATTAGACCAATAAAAGTGGGAAGAAAGAGCAGTTTTTCCCTTCCCGACTAGGTTTTCCTCCATTGGAGGTTTCCAGGATAAAATTGTTGGTGTTGAAGTTTTTTTGAATTTTTTCCTCATCTCTATAATTTCCTTTCTATAGCACTAGATAATCAATCACGAAGCTCTAATTTTTCAATCTAATATGTCATTTTCCAAAGATTGAAAGTAGAACAACATAATCATGTGATTTCATAGAGTTCCAAAGTAGGATTTTACGGATCACTATCTTGCCCCCTAAACTCAAAGAAGGACTTCAATACTTGGATACAGATGTTCATATAGAAGATAAAAAAATCTAGATCCACTAGTCAAGGCCCAATCTACTCCTATTGATTTATAGTGTTGAGTCAGGGTCAACATGAGATATGTGTTGGGAACCCATTCGGGGGAGAGATCCTAATCCGGGAAACAATAAGACCATCACGAATATGATCATTTTGACTCGGAAAACACCATGGCACTACTCCCTATGGAATCGAGAATCACTAGCGAAAGTACACCCCATCATGGTAGTTAAACCATATAGAGTATACCATGATGCCTTTCAGAGGAACATCCCCTTCTCAACACTAGTCCTATTTGAAGACCGTGAGCCCATTCCTGATTGAAGAAGGGAAAGAAGAGCAGGCTTGTATTACAAGGGAAGCTAATGTCATGTTTATTTAGTTACCTTTTTTGTGAGCTTTGCATTCGTTTTTTAGTAATTTTCTAAGTATAGTCAGGTCGGCTGGGTAAAGGAGAAAAGACCAAATGAAAAATAGAAAAGAAAAGGAACTATTATGTCCCCAAGGAGGTTGGTCCTCTTTAGAGGATTCTAATTGGCTTTTAGTCCTCTAGGTATTTAAAGGGGTCACTTGGCTTGGTGGAGGTTATGCATACTTTTGGAAATTATTTCTCTTAAGAGTTGGATCATGTTTGCTTTCTCTCTCTTTCATTGAGGATGAAAATCCTCTTGGAACTCCTATCGAGAATGAAACCTCTCAATAATCTGCTAGTTTCAGGACGAAATCCCTCAAGCTTGCAACAAGGTGATTTCATAAGGACTTGTATTCAGTTTTGAAGGTATTTCCAACCCTCTCCTAGGGTGGTGACTTGCCCTAAGGGTGGTGTTTGGAGTCTCTAGGGAACACCAACTTCAAATTTAGCCATCATTGTGTTTCTCCTATTTTTTAGCAGCTAAAATCTACAACTTGTAGTTCAATTTTGGGGTTTGGAATCCTTCAATTCCAGCCATATTTGTAAGGGTGTTCGTCGTCGTTATTATATTTAATTTAATAAATTCTAGTTGGGGTTTGAATGCCCATTTCTTGAATATATGTTCTAAAATATTTCTAAAATTTCATATATGCTTTGGATTCTGTAAAAGATGCATTTTTGGAGAGATGTTGCATTTTCCTTGTTATAAAAATCAAACTGTTGTACCTTGCTGTCATAAATTTCAAATTACGGTTTGTCATAATTTTCATATTTACTATCTATTGAGGTTTGTGCAATTTGACCTTTTGTTTTAGTTAGAACACAAAAAAGGGGCATTACAGTTCCTGAAATTAGAATTATCCTACAGCTTCCTAGTAAATATAAACTTGTCTTGTAACCAATTTTTTCGAAATAACAAATCCTCTAACGTTAGAATTGACTTCTACTTGCTTCTGCTTCCCCATTTCCCGTAGGCTAAAGGGAGACCAAGGGAAATTCTATAATGTCCATTTTAAGTTACACCCGGAGCAATGGGTTTACGCAATCTTGCATCAACCATGAAACTTGAAGTATAAGATGCAAGCCGACCTGTCCCGTGCTTGTGTAGTCCAATTTAAGGCATCTAAGTGGAATTCTGTAAAGATCCCAAATAAAGTTCTTTGCCCTAAACCAGATTTTTATACTTGTAAATGAAGAAATGGAGCTGTTGAAACCCTTGTCCAACAAACTAGGGCAAAATGCAGACTTTCCTAGCCAAAGCGACTAGGGTTTTGAATGGATCTCCACACCAAACACACTCAAAATTTATGATTTCTTTTCCGTTAATTGCCAATATTTTTAGAGCTCAAATAAAATAAAAATCAGGAATAAATGCAGCCAAACAACTGGGAAAAAACCAGATCTGAAGCTGAATATAAATTGCTTGAAAACCCTCTTTATTTGGCTCAGAAAAATTAAGAAAAATACAGCCTTGTTGCACAAGTATTTGAAGATATCTGACAACAATTTTTAGAAGAAAAATACCTCTATAAATGATGCCAAAACAGTCCTCATTAAGTCGACCCAGCTGCTCTAATAAACCACTGAAAATACCTCCCAAAACACTGTTGAAAACAACCTGGAAATCTGATTATAATCGCTGGAAATTTCTGAGTGAAATCCCCTCTCAATCCCTTGGGGTTTTCGTCCACAAGAGATGAAATCCACAAGGGTTTCCATCCTTGGATTTTCTTACAAAAGCTTGAAGCTTCTTGCAATGCAAATCTGATAATAAAAATTCTGGATGATGCCTAAGCAAGTCGACTTGCTCATATAAAGGGAAAACAGCCCAAAAAGCACCTCTAAACTCAGCCAATAATATTATTTCTTTCCCCTAGGCTGGTCGCATTTTTCCTATGGGCCATATGGCACATTTCCCTATTTATGACTCCTAAGAGCAAGTTGCATTTTCCCCCATAATGCAATTAAATTTAATTGTATTTTGACATTGACATTTTCATTTTATTAATAAGCTTTATTATTTATTATATGTGCAACTTATAATGTTTTTTTAAAAATATTTGCACAATATAATGAAATAATAAAAAACTTAGTCACCCTAGATACCTCCTTTGGCCGTCGGGTAGACAAAAAGGGCCAAAGGTCTTCGTCCTAACTCATTTGGAAAGAGGGGACATTACAGTCCTCCCTCCCCGGAGTTGCTTGCCCACAAGCAACTGTAGTAAAGTTGGATGCTGAAGAATAGACTCACCCTCCCAAGTGGCATCCTCCAGAGGTAAGTCTCTCCAACGAACCAGGTACTCACTAATCACCTTGTTCCGCAACCTCCTCTCTCTCCAATCCAGAAGCTCCTCAGGAACCAAATCCAATCTCCCCTCATCATCCAATGGCGGTAACTCTATTGAAGAAGTCACATGCTGCCCCAATGCCTTCTTTAAGGAAGACACATGAAAAACATTGTGTATCTTACTTTCAGAAGGTAACTCCAACTCATATGCTACCTGTCCAACTCTCCTCACTACCATGTATGGACCATAAAAACGAGGCTTAAGCTTCTCTGCTCCACTCTTCTTAAGAGTGCTCTGTCTGTAAGGCTGAAGTCGCAGAAAAACCATGTCTCCTACCTCAAATGATCGCTCAATCCTGTGCCTGTCAGCATACATCTTCTGCTGATTTTGGGCATGCTGCATATTATCCTTAAGTGTCTTAAGGATATCCTGGCTGTCCTGTAAGCACTCACGAGCCTTAGGAGCTCTACTATCTCCAAATGCCATATCCACAAAGGATCTCGCGTCATATCCGTACAAAGCTCGAAAAGGGGTCATACCAATGGACATATGGTACGTAGTATTGTAACAATACTCGCACAAATAAAGTTGGTGCTTAACCCATGCCCTCAGCTGTCCTGAAACATAGTTGCATAGGTACCCCTCAATTCACTTATTCACAATCTTCGTCTACCCATCTGTGTGCAGATGATAGCTAGTGCTTGGAGTCAACTCAGTGCCTGCCAATCTAAAGAGCTCCTACCAAAATGTGCTCATAAACCTGCTATCCCGATCGCTGACAATATTCTTCGTAAGCCCATGCAACTTGAATATCTCCCTAAAAAATAAATCAGCCACTAGTGGTGCCTTAAAGCTTGTGGGAATAGCAAAGAAATGCCCGTACTTAGTCAACCTGCCAACTACTGCTTAAATGCGATCATGTCCCTGCACAACTGGTAGTCCTGTAATGAAATCTATCGATATACTCCCCCACCTTTGCTCTAGAATAGGTAAGGGCTGCAATAAACCTGCAGGGAAAGTATGCTCGGACTTGTTCTGCTGACAAGTCACACTCTCGAATATACTGTAGAACATCCTCCTTGAGACCCTTCCAAGACTGCCTGTATGTCTTGAAATAACCTGGATGCCCTGCTAATGGTGCATCATGGAGTGCTTGTAGAACCTTTCCCTTAAGCTTGAATTCAGGTACCAAATAAATTCTACCCTTATAATAAATCAAATCAGAAATTACCTGGTAACTCTCATCCTGAATTTTTCCATCCATGATCTCACATGCCAATGTGTTCTTCGAATACTCGACCAATAATTGGGACTTCCAATTTGCAGAAATCTCACTCACGGAATATAGGACAACAATATCTGGCGTCCTCGAAAGTGCATCAGCCACTACATTCTTCTTCCCTTTGACATACTTGATGTCAAAATCATAGGCCTTGATCCTGCTGACCCACTTCTGTTGCCTCTCATTGAGTTCCTTCTGTTCCAAGAAGTACCTCAAGCTGTTGTGGTCAGTCCTTACCACAAACTTCCCACCCACCAAATATTGTCTGAACTTCGCCAATGCATGCATGATGGCAAGCATCTCCTTGTCATAGGTGGAATGCAACCTCTCGTTCTCCCTCAACTTCCTACTCTCCTAGGCAATGGAATGGCAATCCTGCATCAAAACTGCACCAATACTTGAACCTGAAGCATCACACTCTAAAATGAATGGCCTAGAGAAATCCGGAAGAGCTAGGACTGGACATGTGCTCATCACCACCTTGAGCCTCTCAAATATCACTTGTGCCTCATCTGTCCAACTGAATGCCCCCTTCCGTGTGAGATCTGTCAATGGTGCTGCAATATCTGAATAGCCTCTCACAAATCTCCTGTAATATCCACATAGCCCTAGGAATCCCCGCAACTCTAATATGTTCCTAGGTGGAGGTCAATCCTGGCCTGTATCTTCTCCTAGTGGACCTTGACCCCATTGGCCCCAATGACATGTCCAAGATACAGTATCTTAGTAAGTTCAAACTCACATTTGGACATCTTAGCAAATAGAGATTGAATCTCCATAGTGCCAAGTACCTCATCCAAATGCCTCAAGTGGTCCTCCCATGTCCTGCTATATATCAAGATATCATCAAAGAAGACTAGCACGAACTTCCTCAACTGCCTGTTGAAGAGATGGTTCATGCATGACTGAAAAGTGACAGGGGCATTAGTGAGACCAAAAGGCATCACCAAGAACTCATAGTGCACGTAGTGACATCTGAATGTTGTCTTATGGATGTCCTCCACACGAACACGAATTTGATTGTACCCTGATCGAAGATCAATCTTCGAAAAGTAAATGGCCCCATGCAACTCATCCAAAAGCTCATCAATACGAGGGATGGGATATTTGTTCTTGATTATCTTCTTGTTGAGAGCACGGTAGTCAATACCCATCCTCATCGTCCCGTCCTTCTTCACCAACACCACCGAAGAAGCAAATGGGCTAGAATTAGGACGGATATGCCCCATATCATGAAGCTCCTTCATGGTCCTCTATCTCATCCTTAAATTTCTTAGGATGACGATAGGGTGTAGTAATCATGGGCTTGGCACCCTCTTCCAACTCTATAACATGCTCAAACCCCCTGTCTGGCGGTCTACCTGGAGGAATGTCACCAAAAACTTGCCCATGCCTATCTATTATGGTTTGAATATCAGTATGCAACTACTGTGCATCATCTGAAGATGACTTGGATGAAATGAAACATTGGGCTGCCCATGCAACCTCCCCATGACTGATGATAGACTCCATCCGATGTGCTGAATCAACCCTAGGCCCACCATCTAAAAGAGCTTGTAGCACAATCTTCTTCCCATCCGCCATAAACTCTAACTCCATCTGTCTAAAATCTTGCACATATCTCGCAAGAGACTGAAGCCACTGAATACCCAAAACTGCATCTATCTCTCCAAGTCCAACTATGTAGAAGTCATCTGTCAATGTATAGTCCCCTAGCTGGATACTAAGTTGTGAAATCCATTTAGTGCAGCTCAGAGCAAAGCCATCTGCCACTCGTACACTGAACCCCTCAAACTCTTCAACCTGCAATCCACGCTTCATCACAAATCCCTCATCAAGGAAATTGTGTGTAGCACCACTATCAATCAAGCAAACAACTCGCTGGCCCTTAAGTACTCCTTTCAAACGAAAGGGATGGTACCTAGGGACTCCAGAAAGTGAAGCAATAGTACCTGAGCCTGATGCATCTCCTTCTCCAAGCTCTACCTGTGGCTGCTCCTCATGTGCACCATGATCATCATCGTTGTCCTCTGTATCTGCATCTGGTGAAGACTCTGCCTCTACATCTGATATCACCTCTATAAGATGCACCTTGCCTTTTCCAAGACAGTTGTGTCTAGGCTCCCAATGGTCCTTGCAATGAAAACAAAGTTTCTTCCTCCTCAACTCATTCCTAGAGGGGGAACACTCTCTGCTGATCCATCCTAGGAGGGGGACTAGCACTCTTCTGCTGATTAGTGAAACGTTGAAACGGTTTGGAGCTCGTGAAAGGCTTCTTACTAGGCTGGTAAGAAGTGGGGGATGTCTCCAAATCTAATGTTGTCTGAATAACATCGTGTAATGTCCTAGACCTAAGGGCCTTGACCAATCCTCTTAACCTGTCATGTAGACCCTCAATGAAAAACATCACCACACATCTCTCGGGCATCTCTGGCACCATCATTGCAATCCGTTGAAATTCGTTGATGTAAGAATCAATGTGCCCACTCTGTCGAAGTTGTGCCAAATCCCTGTAATAAAGTTCCACATCTTTGCGATCAAATCTAGCAATCAACTTCTCACTAAACTCCCTATATGACCGTAGTAGGTCATGCCTCTGTGTGATAAGCCCATGGTGCCACCAATCGTATGCCACTCCCTCCAGGTGTAGAGTAGCAAACTGAATAGCCTCCTGTTCCTGCATAGGTTTGAGAGTGAGGTATGTATCAAGCTTGTGAATCCATGCCCTGGCACTAATCTTTCCACTGCCATCAAAAGTGGAAAGGGTCACCTTGCTGGTAACCTGCTTCAATTCTCTGTTTTGCTGCGCCCTAGGCCTCTGTACCTGTCTAGCTCTCAATATTTCTCTCCTCTGAACACAGTACTGCTAAGGGGAAAGGCATTCCGTACCTCCTCTGGTAATGCCCTCCACTCATCATGAGTTGCCATCACATTATCCTGAAAGATTGTGCCCTCAAGTGGGTCCTCCACTAATGGTGGCTCCTCCCTCGGTAGGAAACTAGGTTGCATAGGTCTATCTGCAGTCCTTGTGGATCTCCTCTCCTCTGTATGTCTCCTATCACGGTGAGGGGAACCTCTCACGCTACCCACCTCTGTAGGTGCCCTGTTGTGCCTTCTGTGGCTGCTGGCTACGAATGCAGATCTTTCCCTTCTGTCATGCCTATCTCTTGGCCTATCCATAGTCATACTCTCCATCATCTGTCTCATGGTCTGTATCATCTCATGATGGGAATCGATCATACCTCTGAAAAGAAGATCTGGGTCAACTTGCTCTTGCCGTGGAGTGTGTGATCCCTCTCTCCTGGCCATGATTTCAGTGACTCCCTCTATCCAAATCCTAGAATGCGAGCCTGCCTCCTTGTATGATACTTATGTGGCCCAACTTCTCTAGGCTGCATCAAACAAACCCTCCAAAGGATCGTTGCTCTGATACCACTGAAAGATCCCAAATAAAGTTCTTTGCCCTAAACCAGATTTTTATACTTGTAAATGAAGAAATGGAGCTGTTGAAACCCTTGACCAACAAACTAGGGCAAAATGCAGACTTTCCTAGCCAAAACGACTAGGGTTTTGAATGGATCTCCACACCAAACACACTCAAAATTTATGATTTCTTTTCCCGTTAATTGCCAATATTTTTAGAGCTCAAATAATATAAAAATCAGGAATAAATGCAGCCAAACAACTGGGAAAAAACCAGATCTGAAACTGAATATAAATTGCTTGAAAACCCTCTTTTGTTTGCCTCAGAAACCAAATACAGCCTTGTTACACAAGTATTTGAAGATATCTGACATCAATTTTTAGAAGAAAAATACCTCTATAAATGATGCCAAAACAACCCTCATTAAGTCGACCCAACTGCTGTAATAAACCACTGAAAATACCTCCCAAAACATTGCTGAAAACAAACTGGAAATCTGATTATAATCGCTGGAAATTTCTGAGTGAAATCCCCTCTCAATCCCTTGTGGTTTTCGTCCACAAAAGATGAAATCCACAAGGGTTTCCGTCCTTGGAATTTCTTACAAAAGCTTGAAGATTCTTGCAATGCATATCTGATAATAATAATTCTGGATGATGCCTAAGCAAGTCGACTTGCTCATATAAAGGCAAAACAACCCAAAAGCACCTCTAAACTCAGCCAATAATATTCTTTCTTTCCCCTAGGCTGGTCACATTTTTCCCTATGGGCCATATGGCACATTTCCCTATTTATGACTCCCAAGAGCAAGTTGCATTTTCCCCCATAATACAATTAAATTTAATTGTATTTTGACATTGACATTTTTTATTTTATTAATAAGGTTTATTATTTATTATATGTGCAACTTAAAAAGTTATTTTAAAAATATTTGCACAATATAATAAAATAATAAAAACTTAGTCACCCTAGATACCTCCTTTGGCCGTCGGGTAGACAAAAAGGGCCAAAGGTCTTCGTCCTAGCTCATTTGGAAAAAGGGGACATTACAAATTCTTGTCATTCCCTTTTCCATGGCAAAGAAGTAGAGGAGTTGGAGAAGGAAATTGAGCTTCTTTCGTATTTATTTTTCTAACTTTTAATGTTTCTTTTTAGCATGTGTTTGCCTTTAGCAGGTCAGCTGGGTTTTATGCACTTTAAAATCCAATTAAAGATTAAAAGAATACTTTAAGAGGTCGGCCTTGCTATTCCAAGCTTTGGCGCCAAGAGGAGGTTATAAAAGAAGTTTAGAAGACTCATTTGGATCATCTAGATTGGCGCATTTTCTCTATTTAGACATTATGGGCTTGTTGCCTTGTTCTTCCACTCTTTGACGAAAACCCAAGTGTGTGGCTTCTTCCTAGGACGGAAACCCTTCTAGTGGTTGGTATGAAAAACCCTCTTTCCTTGATTGGAGTGAAGACTTATTGAAGACCTTTATACAAACTTGAGTGTTGGAGGATCAAAGGCATCATCTACAAACATTTGCATGCATTTTAGAGTCATTCCTAGTTAGAGCGACTAGGGTTTGATGGTGTTTGAGTGCCTTCTAGGGCACAAATTACAAATCTGATTTTATATTCTGATTCGGCATAATTTATAAAGCCTGAATCTCCGCTTCAGTGATTTTTGGAATGGTTTTCAGCTTCATCTACTCATTCACAGATTTCGGGATCAATTTTGAGAGGGTTTCCATGGTTGGAAAATTATGATATTGGTCTCATTTGATTGCATGCATTTTTATGGTCATTTTGAGCATTCATTTGTGTGGAGATTCCTTGTATTCTAAGAGTTATTGAATTTACAAGTTTCAGTTGTTTTTGTGCCATAGTAAATTCCAGAATTTTGAGTTTGATGATTTGATCACATTTTCTGGCTTCTAAAATCAAGGGCAATCCAAGGAATCACTTCTCATAATTTTTTAGTGTTTCTTCGATGGATTTATCTCTCTCCTAGTCGCTAGGGTTTGAGAGTGTTTTCTGGTCCTTTATTAATTGCTTGTCATAAAAATCAGACTTGCTTTATTTGGGGGTTTGAGTTAATTTCCTTAATTTTCAGTTTTGTCCCCAAAAGGGATATTACAGTGGTATCAGAGCTCGGATTCTCAAAGGCCTAGGGTTTTAATGGACAAATTGATGAAGGTGCAAGAAAGACTAGCAGGTACCTTGGACTCTCTTGCCTCCTCCATGCAAAACCTACAAAGAGGAAGGACATTCAAGGAAGAGCCTAGGGTTTCAAAGGTCAACAAGGTGGCAACTAGCTTTGAGGAATATCAAGCTCTTCCGGAGAAGATCCGTGATGCCCTAACCTTTTCAGAATTCATAAATTTGGAAACAAAAAGAGTGGGCATTGGAACTCGGTCCAAGCCTCGAGGCATGCACAAGGGTCATGGGGAAAATATCCCTACCCTTGTGGGAAAGAGCCCCATCTTGTTGGCAAAGCAAGGAGTGGCTATGGAGCTTGTTGAAGAAGGGACCAAAACCCCAAGTTCGTTGGGAGATGATGGGCATGCCTATTGCCCTAAGGACAAGAAAATGGATGGTATATTGCAGCAGCTGGTTATTGAGAAGGGGCAGCCCCTGGGAGGGTTAGAAACCTCTCATCCTCTTGCCACAGTTGATCCCTTGGTTGGTTTTCCTAACAACACCTTGGTGACACAAGGGTTTGATGACATAGTGAAGCACGAGCCAAGGATGAAGTTGCAACCATTACTCCCATTCCTATTCCAGATATTCAGCAGTATGAGGTAATTGTGGATCATGGTTTGGTTAATACTAATTTTCTTTTAGCACATGATGAATTCAGGCTTGAGCAAGTGGGAAAAGAAGAAGGAAACTCAGATCTTCAAATTAAGGAAGAGAGTTTGGGGGTGGAAGCACCAATTCTTAATGTGGATGTTAGTATTCAGCTGGTTGTCCTTTCCGGAACAGCCATTCAAAAGGAGCATGAAGACGGTGTCAACCCTATATCAGAACTTTCTATGGCAGCCACTAAGGGTAAGCACTTTGATGATTCTCATAGCAGAGATTTTCGGTATTACCATCATACTTTGTACTTGCATTATTGTGCTAACTTGAAAAAGGAGATAAAGGGTAACAAAGAAATATTCCAGCTGTGCCATCCCCGTGGAAATGGTAAAAAGAGGAAGTTTGGCCAAGAACTCAAGATGGCAAACAATGGAACAAATCAGAATTTTACCACATGCCATATCCACGTTAATAAGCATGCATTCCAACCGGCAAACGTGGGAGATGGTGATGTTGTTGTGACAAAGAAAGATGAACATTTTGAGATCAGCTTAAGGTATGAAAGTCTCTCATATTATTTGCTTACAACATGTCAATTTGTGGGTCAATATGAGAGGCATGATAGAGAAATGGATATGGTTTGTAACATAAGGTATGTTAACCTCTTAATGAAAATTCCGTTGGTTACATGCATAATAAATTGGGATCCCGTCAATGTTTTGAAGAAAAGTATGTCTAACATAAAAGTCGTTCTTGTTAGTTCTTTGGTCTTTTCATATCAATATGCAAGACAAAATTCAGATTTGGGCCTTGAAGGACTCAAGAGAAATATTGAGGATATGGTTCAATGGAAGGGAATCAAGAGAGCTAAGGGCAGCCAATGCAATTTTTATGAGGTGTATACAGCAGCATTTTCAGAACAGCAGTTATATCCTTATGGTATTCAGCCCCAGAAGGATGAGCATGACCTGATTCTCAGTCATCTAATTGGTTCTTACCTAAGTGGGGTCACTACACAAAGGTATGAAGCCACTTTCATTATTTTAGAGGCCATTTTGGGACCATTGCCTAATCTTCATCTTGCTGTCCTAAAATTTCTAAGTGATGGGCTGCCAACTGTATGGTTGACTGTGGAAGTTCCAAGCATGAATTTGGTAAGAGTTGTCTTTCCTAAGGATTACAATTCTCAAAATCTGATTGCTCTTGATACAAACATTAATTTTTGGGATTTTGTGCTTGCTGTTGGGAGTTTTTACAATATTGCTATCATCAATTTCAGACTGCCCTACATCATGCTTGCTGTCACAAACAAGAAGGCAGCCATTAGAGATGGTAATTTTCAGTTTTTCAAGCCTATTCTAATCACTCGTGATGAATGTTCAGTTGTCGTCACTTCATTGGATGATAGGATGCACATTTTCAGTCATGAGTTGGACAAATTGTTGGGGTTATGGACAGCGGTAAGTACACAGCCCGGAATACTCTTTTTGGTGTTCCAAGCATTCACTTTTGGGCAAGAAGATGTTCTCCTACAGCAAGGTAATTGTTTGAGTACATCTAATTTGTGGCACCATTACATGATGGTTGATTGTTGTTTTGAAATGAAAAAAGTTTTGGCATGTATTTCTGAGTTTTTCAGGATAGCCTCTTTGCACCTCTGGCTAGTACAGAAAATGCATGTTCATATGGCTCATAACTTGAGGATTCATGCCCAAGGACCTCAAAATCTCACGAAGAAAAGAGAGGGGAGTATTCTACCTTTTTCTAAGATTGGAAGGAGCTGGTTCAAAGCTGCCGTGTGCTCATTTGCAGCCACTAAGGTTGTTGTCATCAATTACGACAACCACTTATATTACTCAATTGCTTTCATGTTCATGGTTAAAGAGCTCTCTTACACCTTGAGGAACATTGTTGATGCATGGGCCGAGCTGGAAATTGATTTTTCTTGTCAAATTCATGATTACTTTTCAGACTTCTTGTCAATGTTGGGTATGACAGCAGTTGGTCTTCTTGGGCAGCCTTGGGAATTCAAGGAAGATTGGGGCAGCCATTGCAAAATATTGTTTTTTCTGTTAGGAAATTAGTGCTCACATTATTGTTTGTAATAGTTAAATGTATATTCATATATTACATTAGTTAGTGTGTTAGTATGATATTAATATTGATATATTAATATCATATTTGTGTGAGAAAAATTAAAGTTTGCAATATTATTAATATGAGTTATTACTCAATTCATTATTAATAATATAGGATAATGTGTATAGTTGTGAGTTTGTTGAATAAACAACTCACGTAGCTATTTAGGAGTTGTGTGAGAGATTGTTGGGTTTGGGAGTGATTATAGGAGAGATATGTGAGGATATTATGGGATTAAAGATTGGATTTGAATCCTTGTTTTAAGGAGTTCATTCTCCTATATATTGTAAGCTCTCTCAGAATGTAATTGCTCAAGTTTTAATCTATCAATTATTTTCGCTATTTTATTTGTCTCTGGATTTTTCCTTATTTTCATGTGCTAATCTCAAATTGTTGTTCCTAAATTTTATCATCAAATCTGGAGTTTTGTTATCATCTGGTATCAGAGCAGGTTTCCTTCTACAAGAGAAGAAGAAGAAGAAGAAGATGGTTGAAGGAATCCCGTAAGAAAATTTCCAGCAGACACATCACAGTAAAAAGAATGCAGTTTACTCATATGACATCCGATTGATGTCTCATTTTTTTTCCTAGAAAGATAAGAACAAGACGCACAATATTGTAGTTTACATCAGCTTCAGATTCGTCTTGTATCTATGCGTAAAAGATTCGTCTTGTATCTATGCGTAAAATTCAGTGTAAGTTGAGTGAAATGTTTTGTTGTTTTTAAAACAAACGTTTAATAGATTGAATGTATCTAAAAAACCCAGATTCAAAATATTACGAAATTTAATGGGTTTGTTTAGTTAATATCTGGAAAACTTATGTTAAAATTTTACAAAAACCCAGTTTCTAGTTTAAGAGAAAAGTGGAAATAAAAACAGGGATCTGAAAAAAGAAAAAGTGGTGCGTAATACATTTATGTAATTTTTTAATTGGACGCATTTTCGCTTGCACGCGACATCCATAGTCAGGGGGTGCATTATCGGTTGAATCCGACACTCAGAAACATTATGTAATGAGCCTAAAAGCTACATTTTCTAACGAAGTAGCATCACAATGGAGGAAGGAGGCAATGGAGGAAGGAGGTTAATTAGTGACCTCTTGCCAGCCGCAAGCAAAGGGGCCACACAATGAATTTGTGGCATTGTTTTTTTTTGTGTTTAATTTTGATTGTGTATTGTAATAAGAACAGATGATTTATTCCTATTCGCTCTTGTAATAAGTTAGCTCCTGCGTGAGCGATATTTCTTATATTTTCCCTTGAATGTAAAAATGGGTGTGGAGAAACGTGTACGGTGCTATGAAAGTGGTTGGTGGTCCACTAGAAAACCAATTTGAGAGTTTGTGAATCTCTTAGAAAATCACATACAGAGTGGTTAATGGTTCCACTAGAAAACCTGTTGGAGTTGATGGTACTCTTTGAAAACCATCGTATTGTAGAACATGAGCAGGTACTAGAAAGAACTCACCCATGTTCACATTAAGGGGGTGAATGTTAGGAAATTAGTGCTCACATTATTGTTTGTAATAATTAAATGTAATATTCACATATTACATTAGTGAGTTAGTGGTGTTAGTATGATATTAATATTGATATATTAATATCATATTTGTGTGAGAAAAATAAAAGTTTGTAATATTATTAATGAGTTATTAATCAATTCATTATTAATAATATAGGATAATGTGTATTAGTTGTGAGTTTGTTGAATAAACAACTCACGTAACTATTTGGGAGTTGTGTGAGAGATTATTGGGTTTGGGAGTGATTATAGGAGAGATATGTGAGGATATTATGGGATTGAAGATTGGATTTGAATCCTTGTTTTAAGGAGTTCATTCTCATATATATTGTAATCTCTCTCAACATGTAATTGCTCAAGTTTTAATCTATCAATTATTTTCGCTATTTTATTTGTCTTTAGATTTTTCCCTATTTTCATGTGCTAATCTCAAATTGTTGTTCCTAAATTTTATCATCAAATCTGGAGTTTTGTTATCATTTTCATCAGCTCTCTCATTTGACAGGCACAGGATCTAGTTTGTGGAAGTATTACATGTTCTTCTACTTGGATACATTGGCTTTTGGGGTGAGAGCTTGCAATTGCTTGAGGGACAAGCAATTTTGGGAAGGGCGGATTGCAATGTCCCCTTTTCCAATTTAAGAGCATGATTTGGAATTCCTGCCATTCTCTTTTCCATGGCAAAGAAGTAGAGAAGTTGGATAAGGAAATTGAGCTTCTTTTGTATTTATTTTTCTAACTTTTAATGTTTCTTTTTAGCGTGTGTTTGGCTTTAGCAAGTCGGCTGGGTTTTGTGCACTTTAAAAGCCAATTATAGATTAAAAGAATACTTTAAGAGATTGGCCTTGCTATTTCAAGATTTGGCGCCAAGAGGAGGTTATAAAAGAAGGTTAGAAGACTCATTTAGAGGGTCTAGATTGACACATTTTATCTACTTGGGCATTGTGGGCTTGTTGCTCCTTGTTCTTCCACTCTTGGTCGAAAACTCGAGTGTGTGGCTTCTTCCTAGAAGGACGGAAACCCTTCCAGTGGCTGGTTAGAGGACGAAAACCCTCTTTCCTTGATTGGAGTGAAGACTTATTGAAGACCTTTATACAAATTTGAGTGTTGGAGGATCAAAGGCATCATCTACAAACATTTGCATGCATTTTAGAGCCATTCCTAGTTGGAGCAACTAGGGTTTGATGGTGTTTGAGTGCCTTCTAGGGCACAAATTACAAATTTGATTGTATATTATGATTCGGCATAATTTATAAAGCCGGAATTTCCGCTTTGGTGATTTTTGGAATGGTTTTCAGTTTCGTCTACTTATTCATAGATTTCGGGATCAATTTTGAGAAAGAATCCATGGTTGGAAAATTATGATATTGGTCTCATTTGATTGTTGGTATTTTTATCGTCATTTTGAGCATTCATTTGTGTGGAGATTCCTTGTATTCTAAGAGTTATTGAATTTACAAGTTTCAATTGTATTTGTGCCATAGTAAATTCCAAAATTCTGAGTTTGATGATTTAATCACATTTTCTAGCTTCTAAAATCAAGGGCAATCCAAGGAATCACTTCTCATAATTTTTGAGTGTTTCTACGGTGAATTTCTTTCTCTCTCTCCTAGTCGCTAGGGTTTGAGAGTGTTTTTTGGTCCTTTATTAATAACTGTCATAAAAATCAAATTTGCTTATTTTGGAGGTTTGAGCTAATTTCCTTAATTTTCAATTTTGTCCCCAAATGGGATATTACAGATTATAATTTTAAAGTGCTTCTAAACATAAATATAAGAGGGCACTTGGCTCATTTGTGCATCATGATTTCATATGACATTTTTTCATTGTGAGAGCTTTGGCTTGATTTGGCACCCAAGGACGAAAACCCTTGGCTATTCAGAGGTCTTGGAGGATGAAATCCCTCTTGGTTTCCAAAGTTGACTTTGGGGACGAGAATCCTCTTGTCCATAAGAGTGATCCCACCCATGGATCACATTTGTGCTCAAGAATTGAAGCCATTTTTGGCTTTGCTACAATGTCGCTACAACAAATTTTGGAATATTTCAGCTTAGATCGGATTGGATAAAATGTTACTTGTAAGCAAATCATTGTTATTACTGATTTTTAGAATTTATCATCATATGTTGTTGTTCATCGTCAATATTCATTGTTTGGAACATCAAATTGAGGATAATCATTATTTGTTGTTGTTACTATAAAAAATCAGACTTTATTTAGGGTTTACTATTGTCATACATCATCGTCATACATCGCCACCATTCTTCCTAGTGCCGCCACCACAATACATCATTGTCGTTGCCCATATTTGTTGTCGTATCATCTTTGTTGGAGGGTTTTATGACTTTTCATATCTAATATGAGTTTGATATCATTGTTTTCATTTAAATCAGCAAGTACGTCCATGTTCTATTGTTGTTCTAAGGTTTACATTGTTGTATAATCATTAATCGACAAGTTCATTTGAGATCTATTGTTGTTATGAGGTATTACTGGTGTTCATTCACAAATCAGCAAGCACGTTGGTTGGAGTTGGTCATCTACATGCTAGATCTATTGTTTGATGCATGAGGGTTTATCTCAATATATGAGGGTTTGATTCAGCTACTTGAGGCTATGATCAGAATTTGGTTTCATGTTTGTAATCATTGATGTTATCAGTGTGCATTGATATTTTATGATGCTTGTAACTTTCTGTGCATTCCACCGCAAGAAAAATATTTATTTTCTTGCACTTACATTGTAATAACTATTAGATGGTAAAGCCGCCAAGAGTTGCATTCCATTACCCGCCATTTTCGCATTGATTGTAAATTGTGCGGCTTACTGCCAATAAGTAGCATTGATTTGCTTTCACATCCCAGTTTCTGTATGCTCTTACTTTGCCCACATCGGGAACTTGGTGATCAAAAAAAACTTGGGTTTGTGTTGATTGTTAAAATTTGGTGAATTTGAGCTAACCGACCAGTTAGGGACATTACAAAAGAAAATAAAGAGAAGCTAATCATCCAACACAAATAAATTCCTACATACAAAGTAGTAAGCCTTCCACCAAAAGTCTTTCTACTACATTCAAAAAACACCCATACTTAAACTTGTCACGTGAAAAAAATCATGACCAGTAGAGAAATTGTTGAGAGTACAAATTGACCTGTCATATAAGGAAAAAGATATGAAACAGTGTTTTGTTATTTCGAAGCATAAAAGATTGTACTGCTTCCCTCCAATAATGCAGATGGATAAACTATAATCTAGGATGGTAGCATTTTACCTTGACAAAGTTTCTCAAGTCTCACAAGCAATTGTGGTTCCTATGATGTGAATCCTAAAATGGTCCCTAAAATATGTGTCACAATGAACAAGAAGATAAGTAAACCCTGCCCTTAATCCAAAAAAAGTAAAAAAAGATCCAATTGTCTTGTTTCTAACCAAAGAAACTTCAATATTACAAGTTCATATAAAGATTTAAACATCTAGTTATAGAAGTTTTCAGAAATATAGTGGATATCACACAACATGAGATATGTGATGGGCACCATTGTACCCTAATATTCTATTAACTTCGTAAAGAAAACCCTTGAGGTAGGATTACACCATGCAATACTCCTTATGGAACAAATCACTCCAAAGTATATCCCACCCTGAAAGTTGAACAAATACTCTTACATGATGCCTTTACAATGATATGAGCCCCCTATATATATACTCTAATTTAATAATGGTGGTAGAAGGTAAACCCTCATCCCCACACATTAGACATTTGCCTTACTAATTACCAAATATAACTTATCCCAAAAGTTATCAATCTAAATCTAGATTGTTTCGGTACGGGTACGCTACGCTAAAACAGCAAATTTTTAAAAACCTCGGGTATGGTACACTGTGGGTACGTTCGTACAATATATTTTTAAAAAGTAAAAATATAAATATATATATATAAATTTAAAGAAAACAACAAGCTTATAGTCTCAGCAACCTATAAAATATTAGAAGCCAACAACAAGCTTATTATGAATCAGAAACCATCTAAAGCAAGATTTCTTTGACAGAATACAAGAAGACCACAAAACATTAAATCTATGAGTCCATCTACTAATGGGCTCGCAAACATTCCACTTATTGTGAAGGCCCACGGAAAGGTTTGGGGAGAAGGCAATCTTTTCATAGAGTTGTTTGGAGGTAGCCTCTTGGAGAAGGGGCCCTTTGAGCCACCTCATAGTATCCCAAAAGTCATTCTCATCCTCCATAATTAGTCCAGTAGGGGGAGCTCTGAAAGCATTTCTAAGCATTGTATACATTCTGAACTGAGATTGAGGAAGCTCATAGAAAGCTTTAAGGTCTGTCCATTCCATCCACTTCCCAAATCTGTAGAAGTCATGAAATATTTTAATTCCTTTCTCAAACCAAAGGAGGGCAGAGCAGCCTCTTGTCAAGGCAAGGATCTTGTCATTATATTTCAGATTCGACAAAATTGATTTGTAGGCTTGGCACCTAGTGTCAAAGGAAGAGAAGATAGGCTGCCCAACCAGCAAGTGCTTCACTTGTTCCCATGCCTTCCAAATTGACTAAAGAATAAAGGACTCGTGAGGAGCAACAAGAAAGCACCCAAATTGTAAGTCAACCAAATGAAGTCCTTTTCATCTCTCTTGACCCTTTGGAGCCTATAGGCAATATTGAATCTTACACAAACTTTCCAAGGTTCAATTCCAGTCAAAGCCCTCAAGTTTTATTTATTTTTTGCACTTTAAAAAAACAATGTGGGTACGTACCCACAGGCCCTGGGTATGGAAATCCGTACCCGGGACGTACCCAAGGCCTGAGGTTACGTACCCACAACATACCCATACCCGTACATGTACCCGGTACGTATCAGGCCTCGTACGGGGGGGGGGGGGGGGGGGGGGGGGGGGGGTTACTTGGCATTTCCGGGCAGTCTAGATTTAAATCAATATAAGCAACAAAGCATTATGTGCGCCACATGTCAGCTACTCCACAATTCCATAAAAAATCCTAATATCATATGCTCACATAAATAATGAGTTCATCTTTTCATCAGCACATACTCTTTGTGGGTTCTTACTTCCCGCACATGCCTTTTTATACTGCTCACCTAACCGTATGGGTTGGGGGATTTACTGCATTAAACACCAATACACTCAAGTGGAAGATGATTGGAAATTGTATCAAACAGTACTTCTTGAACAACAAAAAATTATAATCACTGCATTCAATATAGAAAGTTCTTTTACAAATTTGTGTTAACAGAAAACAAAAACACACCTTTGTTGACATTTTGCCCTCCAGGTCCTCCACTTCTTGCAAAGCTAACCGTCACATGCTCTGCATGAAATTTATCTCTAATTAAAACTCATCAAGAATTGGGTACTATTACAAAGCATCTACTTAAGAATAATGTGTACTAAGGATAGTTGCAAATTTTAGAAAATGGTAACACGAGAAAATGTTGATCAAATAAAATCATCATAGTTTCATGTCTGTTTACGTAATTTTTAAAAATATTTCAAAGAGAAATGAAATGACATTTGCCAGATAACTGTTTTTCTCCAACCTCGGTATTTACTAACCTTGCACTAAATCTAAGACCTTATTCATCAAAGTATATGCCGCTCACGTATCCTGCCAGATCTCATGTCCCATATGATGATTGAGGCTCTAATCAATGTTTCCTTTGAAAATCCTAGGAAACTCGGCCATTTACCCAGCACTGAAGATTTGAGCATTGTGGATTGCTACCCAACAAGCAAGTAGTGAAGCTCTAAGCAAATTGAATTATCACCTACTTAAGAAGAAAAAATAAAGGCAAGAAGACAAGGAAAACTTTAAAAAGGAATGCTTGAGGAAGTATTAAATGCACTTTGTTTTCAGAATTTTACAACATAGTTAACAAGTACATGAGATACAAAAGCTACCATTTTAAGAATCTGGCAATTAGATATGATCTTACACACACACACACACACCATGTAGCTAATGTTTGAAATTTATTCAAAGACTAACCAAGACATTCAGCTCTTTAGAGTCGGTTCCCTGTGGGAGACCACGAAGGAAAGTGAGTTTATATATGTTAGTAAGTATGAGAGAGAATGAAAAAGAAATGGAAGGCACATGACACACTAACATCTCATGTGTATCTGTATTTTATTAAGCGCAGAAGTAGTTACATTTTGGGTGAGGTAGTTATGCAACTATAACTAAAGTAAATTAATTATTATTTAATTAGTTAATGTTTACCTAATAACTTAATAATCCCCCTTAATGACTAAACCGGAAACCACTCCAAGTTCATCCAAAAAAATTACAAACATAATGGGACCAAGGGATTTAGTCATTAAATCTGCAGGCCTCTAACATTTTTGCTATTGTCCAATGTATGAGCTTTGGATGAGACAAAAGCTGAGAAAGATCGATAACAACAACATATATCCAATTGTGCAGGCATAAGATATATCAGGCTGCCCACCAATTGTCTGTACGATGATTCTTTGACCGGTGATGATTCTTCATTGGCTGAAAATTTCAGCCCAGCCTCTGATAGAGCGAGAATGCAGCTACCACGTGAGACAAAAACCAAAATATCTTTTATTGATTTTAAAACTTCGATTATAGGGTAATATATAGCAAGCATGTGTAATGTCCCCAAATGGGACACTTTAACCACAAGTTGGTTTTTCAACCAATCCCAATTCCAAATACAGATTTAACCAGGTGAAAGCAATTAAATGTCATGCAAATCAGAATTATTTATAAGAAATGCGACTAGGGTTGTATGGTAAACCCACATAAATTAGTCAGTAAACTAAACCCTTTTCTCTCCAAACTGAAACGCAGATTTTTCAAGACTAAAATCTGAAGGAATATGCAGATTTAAGTCGCCAAAATAATTCTGAAATATATCCTTATAAAATGCGACTGGGTTTATGATAGAGCCCAACAATCTTTAAATGAATTTGATGACTTTTCCCACCTCAAACTGTTCTCTGATTTTTACCAGTCAAATGTGGACCAAATACTGAATTTTTAGAAGCAAAAATTAACTGGAATATTCATCACAAATCTGCAGATAAAAGATGACTGAAACAGCCCTTATAACCCCTCAAAATTACTGAAAACCAATTACATTTGATTTATAAAATCAGCTAGAAACATGACAGTTCAGATCAGACCTGGATATCTTTGAAAAACAACTCAGAATGACTGTAGAGTGGCTCACTCAGCCCCAGATAAACAAGAAGCAACTGCTGCAATTTATTCCTCAAAACCCTGCTGCAAAACACCCTTCACACAACTGCAGAATAACAAAAATTCTATGTAAATACCATGGATGACCCTGAATAGGAAATCCCTATATACTCAAGAGGGTTTTCGTCCCCTAGAGTAGATTCTAAGGGTTTTTATCCTTGGAATATTTCTGCAAAAGCTCAAGGCTTTGATGCAAATTCAGAAAATATTGAATGATCATAGAATGCCCCTGAGCAAGTCAACTTCTCCTTTTAAGGGGAGAAGAGACCCAAAGGAGACCTTTTTCAAATCCAATCAGCTTGCAATGACTTTTTCTATGCAATTTCCCTTTCTAGGCCTAGTCACATTTTTCCATAGGGAGGATACAAAATTAATATGGCCTTTTTCTAAGTTTCCATTATTCTTCCTCGAGGCAAGTTGCCATTCTCCCCAAGATGAATACAAAAATATAATTAGACCCTTTTAACACTCATATTCGCCCCTCAAGGCAAGTCGCATTTTTTAAAGGGATTACAATTTTATTTCCAAGGGCTTTTCTCTATTCACTTTAAATTAGCCAAATAAATTAATATAAGTGCTTAATAATTTTACTTTTTCTTTTAGGCACTTTATACTAATTTATTAGGACTTAAGTCACCCTTGTGTTCACCCTTTAGCCGTTGGGTAGACCAAATTGGCTAAAGGTATTCGATACTATTATCCTAGAAAGAGGGACATTTCAGCATGTTGTCATACAGGAATAAACCAACCCATAGACCAACTACTAACAAACTGTATTTACCAAGTAATAATGTTATGCATTAATTACACTCTAATCTAAATGCAATATGAAAGATGTTGTCTCGTAAAGAGATGCACACCCCATACAATAAATAGCATACAAAAAACAATAATAAACATAACTAAATGTTTTGATAAAATGATCCAGCAAACCCCCTCGATCCAAAGGGATATATAAGATGATCTGAAGCATGCAACTGTAAAGCCATCCGATAGTCTCTACTGCACCTATAAACTGGCACATTGTACATCATGGTACTGATCAACCAATGCCACTTCACTCAGAAGCCCGCTACCCCACGAGTTGTGGCATGAATGATGAACATCCTACTCGCATGCCCATCCCCTTTAACCATTATGTACTCGTACTACAGTATAAGAACAATCAAGGTCTGCTCAACTACATAGATCCACATAAGGCTTCACATAGAAGCCCGCCCAATGGCTATCCCATATTATGTATGGCACATCTCTCTAATGCTCAATGACGTTGACAAACCTTTTCTCAACACTATTGGTGCTAGCAACTTCCCTGCCAAGTTGTACAATCACCGACAACTGATCGAAGGCCAATGCAGTATCTTCCCCTCCTATCAGGTGAGAGGTGAGAAGTCATTGCAATGAAAATACTAATCCAAACAATGCAATCTACTCCTCTTCAATGATTTCAAGAAACCAAAACAGCAAGAAAACAACCAAATTTCAAATCCAAAATTGTTACAATAGCAGAACCCTATCTTTGAGATAGCAGCTCACTCAAGATGGGTGATTCCCAGCGCACTCAGAAGATGTAGTCAGGTCCATTTGGACAAGAGGCTTCAGCCATGTAGGAACATTGTAATTCAGATGATGTGTCTGAATAACCAGAATAACTAGAATAAATAGAAGAATCTCCACTAGAGTGTGAATTATAATGTGCTTGGCCTTCCTTTTATGCTTATGTTTCTACTTTTTAGAGGGACATACATCAGCATAGTGTCCTATACCTCCACAATTGTAGCATTTGTAGCATTGTGGGCTTTTCTTTCCTCTAGAAGATGACCTGTAACTACCAATGTTGGTAGATGAGGAAGAATCTTTTGACCAATCACAAGGCCGAGGAGAACGCTTATGCTTATGTTGATGTTTGTGTTTGGCAGAATTTGGAGAATGCTTTCAAAAATACTTAGTTTTCTCATGTCTCTTCTCTATTATGTGTCTCCCTGCCTTTGTAAAGTAAACATCATTTACAGACTTACTGCTCTTCTTCTTGCCGAATTATCACTCATGTTGAGTAAGCAATTCACAAATGGAATCAAATGTTGCATTATTGGGTTTGTCACTGAGTTGGAACAATTCTAAAAAGTTTGTATAAGTTGTGTTGAGTCCATTCAAAATTATGGAGATAAGCATATCATTGTCTATTTTACCACCTATAGTGTTGTATTCTTGTTTGATGTTTTTCAGCCTAGAAATGTATCCAAAATATCTTCATCATCCTGAAGCCTAGTGTTCAATGATTGCAATAGGAGGTCAATTTTCTTGTATGTTGGTTGTTTATCATACAAGTCTGAGGGTTTTCCAAGCTTTCTAAGGTTCAGACTTGATAGACTCGATATAAATGATGACTTGTGCAAAACAAGAAGATTTTAACAAGGTAATTTTGCAACTTCAATAAGGGGTGTAGGTTGGGTTTCAACTAGTTCTCAAAGTTCATTAAAAACTAGCATATTTTCCATGTTCATGCTTCACTCTGTACTTTTTGAAGGTCAATCGCCCTACTTCTGAGATGAGGCTTAACATTTTGGCCAGATGCCACAGAAAAAATAGATTACAAAGTGTATTTCTCCAATAACAACCTTATTACTCTACAACAAAAATAATTACTTACGACTCCAAAATACATTAATTTGCTTGGTTTGATCCTGAGATCTGTTTGCTTCTAGACACTATCTTGACCATTTACTTGTTCCACACAGTTCGAAAAGAAAATTCTAGTAAAATAAATGCTCAACAAGACCACTTGACCGCTTACATGCTAAAAGTAATTTTGACCAAAAGTTGTTTTGTGGGGATTTGGACTTTGAACCTCTCACTTGCCTGGTGACTCACAAAATAACTTCCACCACTTGCTCTAAAAGCCTTTACAATATTTGAAGTCGCATAATGTATTTGAAGTACTGGTTTTTTACAGTTTCAATTAATAAAAACTTTTCACACACCTATTCATGGATTCACTTACCCATGAATGTTTTGGCAGCGGCAAACAACCTTTTTTATCTGACAAATGAATGTATTGCACTGAACAATGAATGATATGGGGCCCACAGAGTCCAGGAAGAAGCCAAAAAATGAAACTTCAACTTTTATACCTGCGTTATTTTCACTCCAGCGCCATGTTTTAGCTTTTTTTAATTTTGAAAACCATGCCCAACAACAGCACCAATATTTAATTCAATTTCATTTTGTTTGATGTGCCATGCATTAAGAAACAATGGATTTCATCAGCTCTCCAAATTCCAGAAGGGCACATTTGGAATCTTTAACACCTTCCAGGCAAATAGTCCAGCAATCCAATGGTACTACAGGCAGTTTTTCAATGCCTCCAAGAAATGGTTTTAGCTTTGAATGCTTTGACACATCTCAGCAAGTAAAATAAATAAAATATACTAACTCAAGCAGTCAGCGCCCCTCCAATCAGCAAATACAAAATTGAGATGACATCTGTCTGACAAAATAAAGACAAAGAATAGAAAAATGTGACACTCCAGCCAGCACCCTCCACACATTTTTCCAAAGAAAATGCCAGCGCCCAGCATAACCATGTCCTTTACAAGATTTTAATTCAAAAAAATCAGACATCCAATGCTCCAGGCATTAATCCAACACCTCCTCTCACACAATCCAGTGCTCTTATTCTTCTTGCAACAAGAAAATGTTACCCACGGATCAACAATTAATTTATGCAAGATTTCCAGCACCTCCAGGCATAGATAAGATGCTCCTAGCAGTAGTGATGCAGCTTCAATGCTTGCCTCATAGGCCTGACTTCTTACATGCTCTAATACCACTGATAGAGTAAGAATACAGCTATAATGTGTGACAAAAACCAAAATATCTTTTATTGATTTTAAAACTTGGACGACAGGGCAATATTTAGCAATGGCAAGCCCATTGCCATACGGGAATAAACCAACCTAAACCAACTACTAACAAACTCTATGTGCCAACCGAGTCATCAATGCTACGCATTAATTACACACTAATCTATATGCAATATGGGAGGGGGTCTCATAAAGAGATGCATGCCCCATACAATAAAATAACATAGTAATAACAATGAGAACAAACATAACTAAATGCTTTGGATCAAATGACCCAACAACCTCCATATTTTTAAATCCATAATCTTGGACATGTTGATCAATGTTAAAATACCAGGCTCATGGAGCCTACTTAAGTTCATACAAATACTTAATCAATCTTCAAACCAAATGATCATCACCACGTACCTAAAAAGCTTCATGCTGCACCATGAAGACCTCCTCATCCAAATCTCTACAACCAAACTAAGCTACTATGGATAGAAGCAACTGAAATGTCACTATCTTAGAAATATCTGTAGTAGAAGCAAAGGTCTCTTCATATTTTATTGCCTCCTATTTTGAAAATCCTTTCACAATAAGACAAGCCTTGTACTTGTCCAAAGTACCATCGACTTTTCTTTTGATTGTATCCACCCATTTGTATCCAATGGATAATTCCACCAGCTCCCAAGTATGGTTGTTCAACAAGGTGTCATATTCTACTTGCATGGCAGTCTCCCACTTAAGTATGTCTGATGCTTCTGAATATTGCTGCAATACAGGTACCGTAACAAGGTCAGAAGCGATAGCAAAGTGAACATGCCCTACTGGATTAACAACCTTGTTTTCAGTAACAAGGTCAGAAGCGATAGCAAAGTGAACATGCCCTATTGGATTAACAACCTTGTTTTCAAGGCTCCAAGCCATTGCCTTTCTTTGAGTGGCTTTTCCTCCCATCTCACCATACGCCTCCCGTGTATCCTAAATGGAGTCTCCCTCCACAATTCTTTGAGTGGCTTTTCTTGCCATCTCACCATGCGCCTCCAATACATCCTGGATAGTGGAGTCTCTCTCCACAACTAACCATGAATTTGATTGAGGCAATTCATCCACCTGCACATCCTGTAATTGAGGCATTTCATCCTCCAACACAATAAATTGTGCATTTGATTGAGGCATTTTAGCCTCCCACACATATTGTATGGTGGAGTCTCCCTCCACGTGTATTTAAGTTGACTATAAGAGGGTCAACAAGCTTATACAAACCACCTTGTCCAAGCAATTACCCTATTACGTTCCATGCTATATTCCACAAGGACGTGTCCCCTGTATTTTTAGGCCTGACCCCAATAAGGGACGTTTAGAGGATGCGGGGACGGGTAGGAAACGTCCCCTACCCATCCCCAATTTATGTTGAAAATCGGGGACATCCCCGGGACATCAAATTTGTGAAGGGGGACAACAGGGAACTGCAATGGATGCCCAGACGTCCCTGGTACGGCCAGGGGACTTCTACAAGTCCCTCGACCATACCAGAGAAGTCTGGGCGTCCCAGCAAAGATAAAACTATTAAAAAACTCAAAATTAATAAAAATAAAAGGGATGTAGGGGCCCACAAGGACCCCCACACTCATTCCTAACTAACCTAAACCTAGAACAACCTTTCTTACAACTAAAACTAAAAAAGGAGCTCATTTTTTTCATTTCCTATATTGTGAAGGAGAAGACAAAGAAAGAAAACATGGTTCCAGTGACTCAGGCAATCCCTCATAGTTCCAGTGACTCAGACTCGAGGTCTGATTTTGATGCCATTTTGGCGGATTTTGATTAGGGGCAGCAATAGATTTTCATTTTCTATGTTTCAGGCATTTTGTGGTTGAAACTTGCAGCCATTGGGCATTTCATTGTAATTATTATTGTAATTGAAACTTGAATCTTATGTGAAATCTCAATTCAGCTCCAATTTTATGTATTAAGGTTATATAATGTGTGTGATGAATGTTTTATCAATATTATCATATGAATATTGAAATACACTATTTTTTTAATTTTCCCTTATTTTTTAGTAGTCGTCCCCGTCCCAGAAACTTGGTGTAACATAAGTTCCATGTCAAACACAATACACTACTTCCTAAAGAAATTTACAGCAATGTTGGGATTTTCTGTTAATTGACTAATAGACGAGAATTTTTACATGCTAGGAACATACCTAACATTCCTTATTATGAGTTTTTTAGCATTATTCGACACAATACGGATAGATCTTATCCCCTCTATTACAAGTGACTCCCCATCAGCTAATAAAACTAAATCAGAATTTTTGGCATTTGCACTTGTCATGCGAAAAACAATTTTTCGAAACTTCCCAATTTTGGTTCCATTGTGTCAATCTTGCCACGGAAATTAATTTTGACTATAAACACTTAATTTGAAAACTATGTTTTGGGTCCTCAAAACGCATTCCTTAAGTTTTTGAGTTTTGGCCTATCTTAGATCTAATCGCTTTGTCTTACCTTGATTGGAATTTAGGAACATTTCTCTATGTTCATTTGTTCCACATTGTTAATAGAGTCGCGACAAGGTCTTGTTTTAAAGAAATGTTCTAAATGTCGCTTAAAGTCGCGATCAGGTCTCAGTTCAAAGTCATTCCAAGTCTTGCACAAAACCCCGATTGGGTCTATCCCGGTGGCAATGTTCCACGTCAATCTCAGAAGGACGACCAGACTTTGTTCTAGTTTTGTTCCATATCATATTTGAAAGCCTAGTCTGGTCTTACCCAAATTTAAGTGACTTGTATTCCTATCACTCTGTCGCGCTTTGGAGAACCCGTTGTCTCAAGTTTCAGGATGAAGGATAAAGGCCGACCAGGTCTTCTTCAAAGTTAGTTCCACGACGTTTAAATATCCCCGACCCAACCTCTCTCAACATAAGTTCCACATCATCTCATAAAGCCTGACCAGGTGGCAAAAAAGGTAAGTTCCATGGTGTCTAGCAAAGGGTGATCGCTTTGTTGAAACTTGTTTCAACTTCCTCTCAAAGCAGCAACCAATTAGACATTCTCCCCGCTTGCATGTTAAAAGGCCAAACCCAAGTTAAAATGGTTTCAAACACTTTTCAAAGCCATACTAAATTCATTTTCACCCAAGCAAGCTTCTTTTTTCTCCTTGCCCTAGCATGACCTTGTAAACCTTCTTGTTGAAATTCAACAACGCCCTCCTCTTGTTATGTCGTCTTTTTTATTGTATTTTTTCCTTGTTTTGCCACTCCTGTGCATGGTTGTGACCTCCTGGGGTTTTAGAAGGTTTTCCCTCCATTATGAACTTTGCAAAAACCAAAACTGCTTGTTTTCCCACCAAAAAAGATTTCAAACGCATTCCCATTCTTTCTACCTTCATTGAATGCAAAGTTGTGCCTCTGTAAACAATGAAGTTCAAATATTCCAAGTATGAGCCTATTTCAGTTTTGGTCGCTAACCTTCCCAACATGGGAAACAACAATGTTGATCATATGGATTTCGCCGACCTCAAAGCATATCCTCCTTAATATTTTTAAGCACTCCTCTTCCACATAGTTTCAACTTATTACAAATGGCAGTTACCATTCCAATGTTAAGAGATATAACTGAATCAACATCAATATAAGAAGAGAAAACTGATGTTGCCCTTTCTAGCAAACAATTATGTAATGTCCCCTTTCCTTCGCCAAGGGCCTAAGGGCCAAATTTTAGTCTTAGCCCTGGTCATACCCAAGGGGCTAAAGACTCTAGAGGCTATTGGGTATAGATGAATTATTACCACATTGTTTTTTTTGTTATATTTTGTCGTTGACATTAAGTTGGGCGACTTGATGGTAATAATTGTTATATTTTGTCGTTGAGGGGGGACTCATAGTACTTTATTATTCTATTTCTTCGTTGGGGTCACTTAAGTCGCTTTTAGTCCCACATGGAGCTCCCAACTTGGAAAAAGGTAATGAAAAGTTATAAAAGGAGGTGGGGGAGTGATAGAGAAGATTATTCTTGCATACCTAATTATCTTCTTTCATGTGCAACTGTTGTTTGCAAATCTATAGCTTGTGGAGCGAAACCCCGCAGGAACGCTAGCTTCGGTGGTGAGAGATTCATTCCTAGCTAGCAAGGCATTCTTCGGTAGTGAAAGATCTACCTGAGCTTGTCATTTTGGAGCTGTTTTCGGGGCTGATTTACAGAGATATTTTCAAAGGTTTTAGAGATGGGGTTTTGAGGGTTTTTGAAATATTTTGTGAAGATAATTAGTGGGTTTTCAGATCAGACTTACGGCAGCAATAAAGAAAGGGTTTGGCATCATTTCCAGAGGATTTCAAAGGGGTTTTGACCATCTACCAAAAAGGGCGACTTGTTTTGGAGATTGCAGCCCTTATTTGGAAGGTTTCCAGTTGGCCATTTTCAGATCTGAAGGTTGGAATATCATCTTCTATATTTGTAAATGTTATTTCCAAAGTTTCATAGTTTTTGCACTTGTATTCAAGAAGATATGAATTTTAAAAGTTTTTCAGCTGTTTAGGGCACGCTGTAATTTTCTGGCAGTATTCTATTATCTAAAAAATTCCAAAAATAATTTCCTAGTGTTAGTTTTATTGTTAGCAAGTTCTCTATAAATTTTCAAGTGATTCGGGCAAGTATTTTGTGAGTTATAGATTTATTTCTATTTGCTGCCCTAGTTTTATTTTCTGCAAAAATCAGAATTTTGTTTGGCTGCAAATTGTCAGTATTTTGTGCATTTCTAAGTGGTATCCCACAAGGGATATTTCAAACTAATCTTGTAAGGAGGGCAGCCCTCTACCAACTTACCGCTATTCACAAGGTCATAGGAAAACATAGTTTGAATGATTGCATTCCAAACTTTATATCGGTAACCCACCTAAAAGCTTTGGCTTGCTTCCAAAAGAGAGTTCAAATCACCTTGTGGAAGGGCTGGAAATAAGTTAGAACTGCCACAATTCCCCTAGAATCTCTCCCCATTCAGTACTAGGGTGGCTGCAATGATGATTCTCTTCAGCTGAAACCTTTCTCCAACCTTTTCTATCAAGGATATTCCCTTAAATTGTGCAAACTTGCAGCTGTTCGTGACTGATAACAGTAGTTCCAGACCTGATATTTTCAAGATCAACAACATCACAATGGTATAACGGCTGCAAAATTGAAATTTCCTTGCAAAAAACAAAAATGTGAGCAATGTAGAGGCTGAAAACCACCATACAAGGACTGAAAATACTCCATTACCAGTAACAAACTGAAAAGTCCTCCTTCCTGTGACTGGAAATGCATGTATGGCTGCAAATGATGCCATGTAATAGCTGGTAATGATAATGATAGCAGTCTTTGTCATGTTTCTTATGCAACATAGTTGCAAAATGTGAGCATCATTTCTTCGTCTTATACCCAGTTTGTATTCTTGTGAAAATGAATCTGAATTTGAGCTTCTTTCATCAAACTCCTTGACATCCTTGAAGTGCCTTTGTGTTGTGTCAACAGCTACCTCCATATGAAAGATGCCTTGAAACACTACCTCCTTTTCCTTGGGCTGTCACCATGGCATGCTCAAATTATGTTCATCGCTTCTAGATTGCTGCCATAATACTTACCTTGTGTTCCAAAGATTCTTACCATGACACCCTAAGCTCTACCTTTTGGCAAATAGCATGGATCAGATTGTATGTGGGCTGTAAAATGACCATAACAGTCGTATGTTGCTCGAACTTTCTCTCTAAACAACAATATGTACACTGGAATACTTGCACTTAGTGATCCCAATAGGTGAGACCTCCTACGCACAACATCCAGCAAACAAATTTTCCTCATAGTTACAGATCTATGGCTGCTTATAAAAGATATTATCAATCCAAAACACGAATTTATCAAAATGATCAGTAGGAACATAGTACCCTGGCTGCAAAACTGAGCCCCTTTATTCCAAATCAAAAATGTAAAGGCTAGAAACCGCCCTGTACTAGCTGAGAACACTTCCACAATGGTAAAGGGCTGAAAACTCCTCCACCATGTGACCGAAAACCCTTCTATGATTGCAAAGAAAGTATGGAAGAGGCTGGAAATATTGAGAACAGCAGATCTAAGGTTGGAAACCGCATTCATATTGGCCCTTGGTTCATGTTTCTTACAGCCAACACTTATCCTTACCATGTATAGTTGGTGACTTCCAACAAGAAACCCCATTTTGGAAATAGCTCATTTGGTGGCCACCTTAGGAGTGTAATACTGTGTATATCCAAAACACACTAAACATTATCATATTGAAGTATCTTACCTAAGGATAGACACTCATTTGTCTCTATGCATTGAGCGGCTCGAGCCACTTGGTTTCTCGGTAATGACTCAAACTTTTCAATACTTGGAAGATTGATAGGTGCTTCTTGGGCTCAATCAACTTCAATTTTGGGCTCTTGGCATTCAACATGTAATGCATGCTCTTCCTTTGCATTATTAATACAAACATTTTGTTTATCAGGAGTCATACCTTTTTCTATCGAAGACCCTTCACCTTTGACTTGCATGGTGGATTCCTCTATGGGCTGCCCACTAACTTCTTTCAGATCTGAATTAGACTGTTCTTCTTGCTTCTTAATTACAACGGGGGAATTCTTTTCCTTAATTTTTTGTAGGTGTTGTTTTGCTTGAGTGGCTATTGACTTTACTTCCTCAACTCTTCTTAACCATTCATCACACCTTTTCTAGGTCCTCATTAAATCCTCTACGCTTGTGTGCAATGTAGTTAGTTTCTTTTCAACCACATTCTAGGGTTCTTTTTCTTCCTTCAAGAGAAACTCTCTTGGTTTTGGCTCTTTGGCAGATTCTTGAGGCTTAGATTATGACCCACCCTTCTTTTTATTTCTATCTCCATCCATACCTTTATATCCTTCTGATATTTTTGCAAAGCTTGCAGCATTTCTAACATGGATTCTTGCACTGTCCTCGTGACTCAAAGGTTGGCAAGGACGCAGCTCTGATACCACTATAATGTCCATAAATGGACATTTTCAAATAATTTTGGATTCACCGGAAACCCTAGAGCAGGATTAATAAAAAATGATTTTTATTGTAAAACCCTTGCAACAAAATTTACAAATGATGGAAATAATTTCTAAACCCTAGGAAAATCCCAGATGTGTTGCGTATAATGACAGTCGTAACATGAACACTAAAATCAGCTTTTTTATTTACTTTTAAACACTAAAAATCAGAAAATAAAGTTGACCGTATAGATGAGATTTTTTCTGAATCTGATAGCAATCTTCAGCCACACTGAAACTGGAATTTAATCCTCTACAAGCTGAAATCTTCCATAATTTACTGTAGCGACATTGTAGCAAGTTGATAATGACTTCAATCTTCCCTAATTTACTGTAGCGACACTGTGGCAAGCTAAAAATGACTTCTGAAGTTTATTTCTGATATAGACATATCTGAAGCGCATATGTAGTCCCTGGATGAAACCACCACACAAAACCAGAGGGTTTTCATCCCCAAGTTTTTTCCATCGGAGGGTTTTCATCCTCTGATGCTCCACAAGAGAGTTTTCGTCTTGAGGATGAAAGCTGAAGAAGAATGCTCAAACTCACAAAATCAAAATAGGTGATTGAAAAGTGATGCCAAAAGACCCCAAGTGCCCCACTTTTATAATTTTACTTTCACATTTTTCAAGGAAAAGCAACCAAAAACAACATCCTTTTCTTTTATTTTTACTTTTCTCACCTTTTTCTTTTATTTCTAATTATAATAAGGTAATATAAAGTTGTCACTTCTTTTTCTAATAAAATAAAAAGTAAGTCACTTGAACAACTTTAAATATTTACTTTATTATTTTTTACTTTGTTTTTAAAAAAGGGACATGACTGTAGATGTGGACAAACTCTAGGTGGGATTCAAAGCATTTTGCATATAGAGGTCATTAGGTTAGGTTTTGGAATTTAAATGCTAGAAAGAGTGCACGCTCTTTTGCCTAGCGGCATCGGCCATGCAAGGCCGGAAAAAACGCATAAGGGCCAATGCAATAATTGTGACACAGCATAATCGAATTTGTTTGGCATGATGGCTAATGTAGTAGGGCAAGTAACAATTTTCATATAAGGCCATTGTTGTTTTGGCATGATAGTTGATGCAGTAGGGAGAGAGGGGATTTTTGTTAGATGGTCGATGTTGTAGGAAATGGTGTTGCTTAATTTTAGATGACGTTGATTATTTTATTGAATTTTTCTCTCATTGAGACTAGTGGGTGACTGTTGTTTTCTCCATTTTGTAGGTTCTAAGGCGAGTGGAATTGTGGTGGATAGTAGATGTTACTACGTTGTCGGATTTATCGAAGGTTTTGCCAATTGAGGACAGGGCACAGTTACAAGCCCTTCGTTTGTGTCGCAGTTCGTTGGATGCGGATCTAATCTAGATGTTCCTCGGTGCGCAGCAGATTCGGTCTAACACATTCAAATGGAGGACTGGGGGAGAAGTCATAGAGACTACCTTCACCAAAGAGGATGTTCATGCTATCCTGGAATACATATTTTAAGATGTGCCCAAGACAAATGCAGCATGGAGAGGGTTGGCACAGTGGACCACTAGGGCAGATTGGTACTAGCCATGGTCACTGATAGTGAGACTAAGCACAGTATACAACTCGGCCATTCTGAATATCCAAAAGCCCTTATTGAGATAGTTGCAACACATATTTTGGTCAAAAATCAAATGGAGGTGTATTGTTATTTTCCATAGTTATACGTCAAGCTACCTTCGAGTAGGACACCATGTATAATTGGGTAACAATAATATGTGTGCAGTTAGCACATGACTTGTATATGCTTCAGGTTAGATATGAATTGGTGGTGGGGATAGTTATATTACTTGTTACAAGGATATATGAGATGTTTCCCATGTATCGTCCTAGAGGGATACCATTACAGATTGCAGAAGACACATCTAGCTGATATAATGGGACCCACGGTTTGACCTTAGATAGGCTACTTGAGGTTATATATAATGAGTGGACCGAGATTATATAAAGACCCTATGTTGGGATAGTGGTCAGGTGGCCATCTTGGCCAACCATTGTGGTGGCAGGGCAATACAAAGACTACAAGGCACTACTTATGAGGTGGACTAAGCCCCCGTGTGGTAGACAAATAACCAAGGTAGTTTGGGCTACCCCATCCTATAGTAGCATTGCCGCTACCACCCTCTAGGCCTAGGCATGTTAAGCGGCCACAAGGTAGGGGAGGAGAGGGACCAGAGCTTGCAGTCCCACCTTTGAGACCGCGGAGGCAATGACGCCAACCTCAAAGATAAGATTGGAAACAGCGAAGGAGGTAGAGGCAGAGTTAGTGATGTTTTGGAATTTTGGCTAATGCAAGGAGTGCGGAAGAACCATTTGTGCAAGACGTCAGATGCAATGCGTAAGCACAGAAATTAGGATGCGTTGAGGATAGATTTGCACTACCAGCATGCAAAAACCTAGAGAAACAATCCAAAAGTTGTGATTAGGCTAAGTTATGAGCAGCATGGCACAAGGCAAAAAGAAGGACGTGCAAGATTTGAAAACAAAAGTTAGAGCACCGCCACAAAGACTAAGGAAGGCCTAAATATCGTATGGGAGCTAGTACTTGTGAAGGTTGGGGATCTCTTAATGACGCGCAAGTAATATACTTGTGCAAGAGAAAGGTGAAAACGTAGAAGGCATAAAATCTCTCAGCTTTGACCATACAGACTCTGAAAATATTTGTGTAAGACGTCAGATGCAATGCCTAAGCACAGAAATTAGGATGCATTGAGGATAGATTTGCACTACTAGTATGCAAAAACCTAGAGAAACAATCCAAAAGTTGTGATTAGGCTAAGTTATGAGCAGTATGGCACAAGGCAAAAAGAAGGATGTGCAAGATTTGAAAACAAAAGTTAGAGCACCGCCACAAAGGCTAAGGAAGGCCTAAATATCGTATGGGAGCCAATACTTGTGCAGGTTAGGGATCTCTTAATGACACGCAAGAAATATACTTGTGCAAGAGAAAGGTGAAAACGTAGAAGGCATAAAATCTCTCAGCTTTGACCATACAAACTCTGAAAATATTAGATTGACTCGAATGACCTAAGAACCACTTTAGACTCCATAACCCTAGGAGATGTACACAAATGATAGGTGTCAACTAGCCATTGGTTGCATGGATCAAAATCAAAACTTGGCATCCTTTGAGGCCTATTCACAACATCTTGAGAATAAATTTGGGCAGTCTGGAAGTTAATCATCAACACGGAATAAGATTTCATTGTTAATCGTATTGTCCTTGGGGAACTCGATGGATATAGCCTTAGAAGCTTGGGGAGTTGAGGGAAGCGTGCATTTGGGATGAAGCTCAACTAAGGGAGCAGGCTTATCATTGGATTGTGCATGGGATGTATCAGTAAGTTTTTGGTCAGTACGTGAAGACTATTTGGGTTTGTGGACGAGCTCCCCGTGTGCGGGTTTACATCGATAATTAACCTTTGTTGTATTTACATATTGCCAATTGAGGTAATTATGATCATAGGACCCTTAATAGCACCTATAAAGTTGTTCATAAGTTTTTTGTTATGGTCGGTCCTAGATTGGTGGTTTTTTTTTAGATATTTCTCATAACTTGCGTGGATTATGGCATTAGTGTCAAATTGGGGTATGAGGAAGAAATCGAGGGCGGCCTTCTTAAGATCCCTACAATCTTCATGGGAATGGCCTATGTTGCCAGGATACGGGTACGAGTATCAGTACGGGTACAGGTACGATACACGGATACATCAATTTTATAAAACCCTTGGGTACGATACGTCTTGGATACATCCATACATATATATTAAAAAATTAAAATATATATATATATATATATATATATATTTATTTATTTATTTATTTATGTACATCTACTCATTTTACTCATTTTTTAGTCCTTTAATAACTGAAATAGGAATACAAAACTTGAATCAATGTTCAAAACATTCAATATACTTAAGACTTTGCATTTTTATTGATCATGTGGCTGCCATACGTACATAGACGTATCCTTGGCGTATCAATATCCGTATCCGTATCCGTACGTATCTGAATCGGATACTTATCAGACAGGAAACATGGGGGCTCAGGGCATATCCTAGCAACGTATGGAATGGCCAATACCAGTGTGCCACCATCATAAGAGGTTAGGATTGAAGGAAGCCAATGGTTATTTGGTAGGAGATGTGTGATAGATTTTCCTTTAGAAAGAGGTCGAGGGTTAATGGCATTAGATGTTGATTTAAGGGATGCTTGAAGGCTTGAGATGGTTGTTCAAGTTCTCACATAATGTAGTCTTTTCACTTGGCATACTCAAGAGCCTCTTTCAATTTGGTGGGGGAGAAGGACTAGACCTTATTTTGGAGGTTTTGAAGAAGATCCTTGAAGGAAGAGTTGACAAAGATTTTGATTATCAAGATGATGGTTGACTTGATTAGATAAAACCTTCCATCACTTGACAAAATCATGGGCTGGTTCATTAGGAGATTGTTTTAAGTTCATGAATTTTTGAAATGTATTTTCAGGGAGATCATGTTGTTGAAACTCCTTCACTAAAGCTTGGACTAAAGTTTCTATATCAACAATAGAATGTGAAGGGAGTTGATTATACCATTCTAAAGCATCTCTATAAAATTTTTCGTTGGAAGCTTAGTTGTAGCGTAGGTATTGGTTTGATTCCATTCCTTATATGTGTTTCCAAAATTCTAAAGATAGATGGTTGGATCAACTAATTCATAATAAGAAATGGTATAATATATCCCCCTATATCCATGGAAGCTTTGTAAGGAGTTGGGTGTTCGTTTCTGTAGTGTTTGAAGAACCTTATTGCAAATTGGAGGAGGGATGGGATTCCCATTAGCATCTAAAGGCAAAGGAGGTGTTGAGGATTGATTAGGACATATGGGGACTAGAAAGCTATTTTTTAAATCTGATTTTGCATTTGAAACATGCTAGAAGCAGTGGAAGATTGCATAATGGCCATTTGATCCAACAATTTGATAATCATAAGATTAGGATTAGGTGGTGGATTAAGGCCACTAGAGGAAGAAGCTTTGGTATTTTTGTTTTGTAAAGGGGTTTTCATGGAGATTAATTGGGGGTTGCTCCATTTGTAGGAGGCTTGTTATGATTAACAGGTTTCAAGTGAGGTTTTAGGGTTGTTTCTTCCATAGGAGCTATATCTTGAGGAAACTTTGATTAATTGCCCTTCCTTGGGTGTGAAATATTCATTGTTGTTCAGATTTTTGATGACTTGTCCTGAGGTATCGAGATTTTTAATTTCTACCATTGCATTACAATTAGTGAGGCCACATGATGCTAAGCTGGTCGTGTTAGTACTCAAGAGCCAATGATTGTGTCAAGTGAAGGACAAATATTTCCCTAGATTGGACTGATTAGTAATAAGATCAGTTGCATGCTCTGTGAATTGCAGAGATGATAATGGGATAAAATCCTGATAAGGAGTTGATGGTTGTCTGAAAAGGAAATAATGCAAGTTATGGGTAAAAAAACCTAGCATGATCAAAAGTCGTGACTAGCCTTCAAGATAGAGTTTTTACCCCAAATCAAAAGATCAACCATGATGGCATAATGGTTTAGGAAAAGAGAAGGAGTTATGTGAAAAATACAAGATCGGCTATGTATAAGGAATTTACAAAGGTTGGGCACAAACATAAAGTGAATCGCATGGGAAATGTAGAGAATGTAGGAAAGTGAGAAAAGTCAAAATCATAGTGAATTTGGCTTGATCTAGGGCAGAGTAAGTTTCACGTTGGGTTCACTAGAATGTATGATGGGCTAAGATGGATCCCCACGTTGTGTTCTCAAATGTTGGGGATCAAATCTAGGCCTGCACACAAGATGTAGATACCAAAGGTGCTCAAGGAGTGCAAATGTCACAAGTCTAGAGGATAGTAACCCTAAACCTAAGGTAGCTATAGGTTTCCAATGCCTATACCTAAGATAAAGAGAGGTATCTTACTAGGATTCAAAATAAGATAGGCCAAGAGATGGATAAAGTCAAAGGGGCATAACATAATAAAATAAAACAATAAACTAAAGCAAACATACATCTAACATAATCTATAGTTTTCAATGATCAACCATTCACACAACAATAAACAAACAAAGGACAAAGAAGGGTTAGAGATACTTACATATGGTGTGATCATTGTTGTATTGATCCTCCATAAAAACAACATCGAGAGAGAATCTTTATGGGTGGAGAAGGGGAAAGCTTAAGAAGAAGACCACTAGTCCTAGCTCACTATGGTGACCCAAATGTAAAAGAGATAACTCCAAAACCTCAAGCCTAATAAGTAGATGTGAATATGTGCACAAATGTCCAATGTGTACGTAAAGTGAAGTGCTTTGACTAATGAATGAGTTGATACATAAAATGACAAATCAATGAGTATATATACCCAACGTGATCTCACTGTGGGCGATGGCGTCATGGCCATGGAAAAAGTAAACCTCACACAATTTTCCATGGGTGATTGCATGCAACCTTGGGGGAAACTCTAAGGTCAAATGGTGTAAAATAATGAGGAATGGAAGACAAAGAATAAATGAAGGGTAATGACGAAGGTCTCAGATGACATTAGAAGGAGTGATAAAAACATAGAAATGAGTGACAACAAGTGAACATAATGATACAAGTGGATAATGGGTGTCATGTGTGAACAAGAGAGGAATATAAAGCTAAAGGATAAGGTAACTATGGCATAATATTGATATCTCTCTAAATATTGTGGTCTAGCCCACATGACCAAGTCTGATCACACCCCAATCATTGACAGGCCCCTTGAGGCACCCACTTAGGAAGATAATGCATCAACAAACCCTGCACAAGAGAAATGTTAGCAAGCGTCAACAATGAGGTGTATACATTATGTTGCTTCATTTGATGTTTTTATTTGATAATGAGGATTGAATAAGCATTTTTATAGGATTCCATATGAAAAATATTATTTATATTTTTATCTAAGAGCATATAGGTAATTGAGGTTTGGTTTTATTTTGCAAATGTTTTTAACTTCGAATTTTGTAGACATTTATCCACTCAATTTGTATTTTGTTCAATTTGATTTTGATTTTGAATTTATTTTATTTTATTATTTTTTGTTCATTTATTGTAGCATTTCTTGATGTTCTTATGTCAATCAAAACATATATGAATTCTTAAAATATATAGACTCGTTGAATTATTTCAAGCAACCACCATCACCAGCCAAACGAATAGGAGGGGAAGACACGTCCACCCAACGACACCCTCCTCAAGTTCAATGTACAAGCCAAGGGCCTTTCCCTGACGCCACTGTTTACATGGTCAGGTCGTCACCCCTTGAACTGACTACTTCACAAACATCGTCCACACGGCTGGTGGCTCCTCCACCCCTATTGACTCACCACCACCAAGCAACTTATGCAACCAAAATGAACTTGGCCCTAGATAGAAGAGATAAGCATGAGGTATTATAACCGCATCCTGCAATGCAAGCATCACCAATACTACGGCCATTTCTCCCGAAGCCTAAATGTTGTCAAAAACATCCCAATCCGCAGCCAATAAGTGTTGGCCTTATGGACTGCATTGATTGTAGGATATGCATAAAAAGGGTCTATTGAAAAGGCCTTGCAATCTTTCCGTCAAATGTAATCAGTAGGTGTAAAGCCAAACTCCACATAGCCAAGTGTTTGACTAAATGATTGAACAAGATGTCGCCTCATGGAATATCATAATTGCAACTTGCAGAGGACATGGGCATCCTCGCGAAGCATTGATAATGTTTCACCAAATGTAACCACATAGTGTCCAACATGATCAATTTACCTTTGTTACCATACTCCCAACCTATGCCAAAATAGGAGCATTGAAACAACACCAAAGCATTATGGAGAAGCGACTATTATCAGATGTTGTACTTGTGCTCTGGTAGATATGTATGCAAAATGAGGAAGTATTAACAAGGCACGCAAATTGTTGGAAAAAATGTTTGAGAGAATTGCGGTCTCATGGACTACAATGAGTGCGGGATATGCACAAAATGGGTTTGTTGAAAAGGCCTCGGAAATTTTCCAACAAATGCAATTGGCAACATAAAGCTAGATCCCACGGTGTTTTCAACAATCCTTCTAGTCTGTGTCATAATGGGATCTTTAGAACGAGGCATGGACATTCATCATAGGATAATGGGAAGCTGATTTTTGTTTTTTGTAGTTGCAAGTGCCCTTGTACAAATGTATGCAAAATGTGGAAGCATACAAAAGGCACATGAACTGTTTGACAAAATGCCTAGAATAGATTTGGTCCTATGGACTGCATGATATGCACAAAAGGTGTAAAGTCGGATTCGACAACCTTTGTCAGCATACTCCCACCCTTGCCAAAATGGAAGCTTCAAAATAGGGTGTGGAATCCGTCAAGGCATAGTGGAAAGTGTGTTTTTGTCGAAAGTTGTAGTTCCTAATGTTTTTGTAGACATGTATGCAAAATGTTGAGGCATACATAAAGCATGTGAACTGTTTCACTAAATGACTCGAGGAAATGTGGTCTCATAGAAAAAAGAATCATTTGTTTCATTGACATCAAAAGAAATAAAATGTACGCAAAATGTTGAGGCATACACAAAGCATGTGAGCTGTTTCACTGAATGACTCAAGGAAATGTGGTTTTATAGAATACATTTTTTTCATTGACATCAAAACAAAATCACAAACTAGCTTCGACTTTATATCCCTTCTAGCGTATTTTGTGACACATGTGCAATTGCTAGTTTATCAAGTGTTCTTGCATATACTTATCTTATTACCGTAGGCCCTACAATTCTATATCTATTTCATGGTTATTTTACTACACTACTCTATGACGAGCTTACATCCTAGTGTGACTATGTTATGCTTACTGTCTGACGTGATTGTTCTATGCTTATTGTCTAGCGTGATTGTTCTATGCTTACTATATGGTGTGACTGCTTTATGGAATGTCTAGTCTATAGTGTTTGAAACATGTTTGGTCTATAATATATGACACTTCTATTCTCTAGACTCCGAATTTCTATGCATACAACAATTGTTTACTACATGTTTCGTGATTCTACACTTCATATATGATTGTTACTAATATCAGTGTCGGTCGAGTTGTCGTATCATTGTGATGTCATGTCGGTTGTGTTGTCAAATGTCTTGTGGCAGGCCCATCATGTCATGTCTTCTCATGTCATGTTGTGATTCACAAAGAACCCTTTGGTGTCAAGTTGTGTGTATGCAAGCATACTTCTCTAATATTCATTGCTACACTTTAGCTATTGATTTGTATAGAGATTTAACAATGTTCATAATATGTTTATTATTGAGATGGCACATATCATGTGTGTTCTTTAATGATCATATCCTATGCACATGTAATGTCCCTTTTTGGGCTGCAAATGGAGAAAAAAGGTTTATCGGCCATCACCATAAGATCCGATCTGAAAATACCTTCAAGCACACACACAACAAACTGCAAATAGCTGAGAATATCTAAGAATGATCAACCAATACAAAATCTGCAGTCTCCTATGGCAGCAAACTGCCTATGAGATTCAAATCCATTTTTCACTATGTAAATCAATGTACAATGCCATGATATTATGTATCTTAGCCACGGCGATATTTATGCATCACAAATACATCAATTATTGAAGAAATATCTGATAAACACAACTAGAATTAAATATTTATGACAGCAGCAGTTGAGCCCAAACCGAGGGCTAGAAAAAAAAGCAAACCCTCACATAAATTCTCCAAAGTTCAGATTACAGCCTTATAAATTATGTCGAACAAGAATGTCAAACCAAAATAGTGAAACCACCCTAAAACATATCAAACCCTCCATCCATGCAAGTCGCCTAGGGTAAGAAGGGGGGAAAACCAGCAATAAACCACTTTGAAGCACTTTGGAAACCCCTATATGGGATACCCCTCAAACTTGAGGAGTTTCATTCCTCAATCTTCCAACCATGGAGATTTTCGTCCCCAAAGTTGAGCCACACTAAAGGTTTTGTCTTTAGTGGAGAGTAGGGCACACTGTGCACAAACTCAAGATATCGATCTTTAGAATAAACATGCATAACCTTTTCAAATGAACCTTCAGTTCTTTATATATCGTCAAGGTGCCAACATCCAATTAGAAGCCGAATGCATAGGCCGACCTTCAAGTAAATCTATTTCTTCATTAACCTCTATGTAGCCTCTCCAACGAAGGCCAACCCATAAAGATTAGAAGTCCTTCCACCATTTTCAAATCAATTAAGAGGCCTTTATGCCCAACTTGCCATAAAAGTATTTAAAAATACTTTTACACTATTACATCAAGTAGAATTCATCATCCATTGAGACAATATTGACCCAAACAAAGACATAATGGAAACTATAAGAAATATGAATGCAATTCTCATTCTGTCCGGTTTAGGGGACATTACAGCACATTGATTTATGCACTCATGTTTACTACACATGCTCTGTATGGTTTATCTCTATATTACACATGATATGATTGACCACTTTTCTCTTTTGGGTTGAGTGACACATAGAGGAATCCCTCACCTTATAAGGGGGATATACTGTGGGCTTATTCGAACGTTCACACAAATTTCAGCAGAGACTACAGAAATTCAAATATGATTGAAATTCAAATTTTCACACAAGTCGAATCAGAGATATTCACTTTTCACGGAGTTTTAGCAATCTTATCACACACACAGAGTTGATACTAGGCCTCAACAGCCCAAAAAGTTGGTCTTCTATGATATGTCATGCTACCGGCAAGGCTAGATTGAGCTACAAGCAAGGCAAGATTATATTCCCAAAAGGGTTAATGCTACCAGCAAGGCTAAATCAAGCTACCGACAAGGCTAGATCAAGCTACCAGCAAGGCAAGATTGTATTTCCAAAATGTTTTAACTCTACCGACAAGGCTAGATTATGCTACAAGCAAGGCAGGGTGGTTCACAACATTCAACGAAATGTTTCATGCTACCAGCAAGGCAAGATTATTAACAAGATGACAGCACTCACCTTACAGGGGCAAGCCCCACAGCAGTCTTCACATGCACCAAATTGGGGGGTAAAATTCGGCATGACCAATCAGTTCTTGTGCACATTTCACTTTATTTCAGGCATTTCAAATACAGAGTTTTTCAATTCAGTTTACAAATTTATATATATCCTTATCAAAAATTGATCTACGAGTTTTTGCCATGTGATTACAAGTTTCATGTGGATTGGCACAGACGTTCAAGAGTTTACACCACCATCCAATGATTGAGAAGTGAGGTTTGCATTTTCTTGTAATCAAGAATTTCACACTTACTCTGACATTTATCCTATTTATACATAAAATGACCAACTTAAGGCACTATCCTACAACCTAGTCCCACTAGACGACACTTATTCAAACTCACCTCCTCAAGAATCACTACACATGCTACAAAACATCTGTACAGACTTTCATGTGTCTCAGACCTGATTCCTTTCATAGCCTAGACACATTCGTAGGTCCAGGATAGGGACAGGTTTGGCCACGAACCTGTCCAACCTCCATGAACCAGCCCCTTGAACTTCTAATGGTCACTTTTTCAAAAGGATAGTTCAGCTTAGTCGGCCTGGGTGGTACTTCCAAGATTTTCAGAGTAGTGGTATGCAAAGTAACGCTCGTCACATCAGTGGGTGGTGGTGAGGCAGTCCGACCCAATTGTTGCTAACCCCTTTTTAGGTATCAAGCACAACGGCTAGAATTTTAAGACAAGGAGAAGTCATATCACAACACAATCATCGCACAATTCCAAACCTAGAAATCAGATCTCCAAACACAAGCGAACACAATTGCAACAATCGAATCAAGTGTGCATCCCTAGAAGACAGGTTTGTAGTCCTTGAGACGATTTCAGTGCCAAAGGTGTCTTGCTTCCCACAAACCTATCCTATGTTAATTCCCAAATCCATATATTTTCTTAGCAGCTTAACAACGCCCTTATCTGCTTTTGTACACATTTTGAGCACTATGTCATACAGTTTGCCCACATAATCTCGTTCCTCTCCTAACCCTAAAACCCTAATTGTACTTTATCAATTTTTAATTAACAAAATTGTTGGCAAAATAGCATGATTTAGGGTTGTTAGGACTTAGTCCTAAATTATCATAATTGCATTGTATATTAAATTAGGGCTTGAAACACTAATTTCTTATTACAGCTTTATATGCTACTATCATACAAGTCAAATGTGTATTCTCTATGTTCCATTCATTTTCATCTCTATGATCTGCGACCAATCAATCACGAACATCTTTTACTTTACAGTCTATCCTACTGGTCTTCACTATCTCGTAACCTAAATATTTTATCTCTTCAATTTTTATGTCACATCTCTACAAATCTGCTTGTCTTAGGTATTCCTCTAATTGCTTATCATCAAACTTCACCAAGCCAACATCTAGGCAGTATTTCAAGGAGAATCGAGACTTCAATATTTACCCTCTTTGTTAGCAAGCACAGAGAAATTAAAAAATTGTCCACTTCTGCATTTATTTGTGATCTATTCCTTATGCTATTGTTGAATAATTTAGATGGCTAACACCATAGACTAGGCTTATGAAAAGTACAACACAAAATATTGCTTGCATACATTATCAATGCAGAATACTAAACCAATATATATATGGTAGACAATATTATACTATGAATAACTATTACATATGATGACAAGTACTGCTTCGCCACACTGTGAGGTCCATCTTCTTCCCACCATTTAGTGACTGCTCTTTCAATTTCCCATAAAAGCAGACCCTCTATTCTCAATGGCCACGATGGTGATCGTTTCGATGACCTGTATGCCAGTATTACTTAGTACTTAGCGATTGGCGAAGTCATCCTTATGGAGGACTTCAATGCCCATACCAAAGCCCTCTAGGATCCTCTCTATGGCCGATCAGAGGATGTGTTCTGCACCTAGGCGATGGATCCAAAGGCAGTGGGATTTCACAGGATATCAGAGGATGATTCAGGGCCCTTCACTACCTATGGTCGGCACATTCTTCAGTTAGGGGAATCCCGTGACTTGTTGATCCTGAATGATCTCACCTGCTTTCCTGACTCTCACTTCTTCACATGTTGGCCTCGCCGTGGGGTGCGAGTGTCATGGATTATGTCCTTTCTAGCCAGTATCTCTTGTCACTTGTCCATCGCCTCTCTGTTTCCCCCATTCCCCTTGCCGATCATGCCCTTCTTTCATCTTTTCTCCAGGTTGATATCCCCCCTCCCGCATTGTTCCCATTCATAGCCTCCCTCGTACTACTTTCCGGTTTGATGAAGGAGACCATGATACCTTCTCTTCCCACATCCATCAATTGCTCCCTTCGGAGACTCTTTTCTTCTCATTGGATTGTGTTACCAAATACACCTGCCTCTGTTCCATCATTTGGGAGGCAGCCCTCAAATCTTTCCCCAGTTCCACTAGTTCTTCCCCCGCTTCCCATCAACCCAATAACTCTAGATCTTGCCCTACGAACAAGTGGTAAGATGATGAGTGCAAATTCCTTCACCGCCAGCTTCATCACGCCTTCATCCACGGTCATTCCTCTTATCCTTCTGCCACACCCACAATTTTGACACGCAAATACAACAAAATACCGAAATATTTATTTTTTTTACTTACATTGCTTGATACATGACACCACATAACATCACTTAGGATAACACACGACACATGAGACGTTTGCACAAACATGAACCCGCATATATAACATGAAAACACATGATGCACATCAAGCCACTATTCCCCAAATGACAAAGTACAAACAACGATCCAACAACAATATACACTTACAGTTAGGCACTTTCCACGACACAACGTTTCATGGTTACATATTTATTACAGTCTTATTTTCTTTATTAGACCTTAATTATTTGAAGAACACTTAACATGTAAACCTTCCTTCCTCTTAAAACTAGGTTGCATTTTTCTTTATTTCATTTAACGTTTTGCCTATGATGGTTCCATTTAAAATCTAACTTTTAATAAGTACACTTAAATTTGGTTCTTTCTCCATTATAATAATTTCCATAACTCAATTGTTAGTTCTATGCATTTTAAAAGATGTACAAATAGCCCGATGCTCGATCTTATACCAAGGGTTTTTTCCTTAAATAAGTTTACTTGAAATTTAGTTTTACCTTCATTACACAAGCAAAACTGAGATGAGGTCAGGGAAGTAATCTTAAGATTTAAAGGAGATGAAGGTCCAAGTTCTTTTTTTTTCTTCATATAATCTTCCATCCATTAGGGCATGTCCATTTCTTTTTTTTGAAGTTGTTATTATTCAATGTTTGGTTTGAGTCTTTGTTAATATTTACACATCATAAATGTTGTTTTCCATGACTTCATGTTCTCACGAAAGTTTAATCTCACTAAGAGCAATCTATCCCTCCTTTTAACCGCATAACACAAAGTCTAATTAAGTTATGAGGAGAACTATGAGTGTCCCTTTTTCCCCTAACCGACACCTCACTTACTCTTGATCTTATTACACTTACATTATTGCTTTGGTCTTTTGTTAGCGTTCTTTTAAACAATGACAAGTTACACAATACTTTCTCAACATTTAGGGTCTCAAGACTCCAAGGGGAATGATTTCATGCCAAAAATTTCATCTCATTGTCATTAACCACTCAAACATTAAGCACATAATACAAATGAGGACTCCCACTCACCTTCCACTTTCTAAGACACTAAAACGACTATTGGGTAACGTATTTCAAGGTTTCATTCACCGATAACCTCAAGGAGGTACTACGATTAATTAATTCATTTGCTCTCCATACTCTACACCCTACTAGAATCACAACTGGAGTAATCGAACACCCTTATCTCCCACAATCTTCGTGCAACTCAAGGTAACTTCAATACTTCTTGCCAAGCTAACACTCTTGTTTGAGAGGGGTTTAAGGGGTTCAAACTCAATATTCTCATGTGTAGGTAACTAAAAATATAGGTTCCACTCGAGTCATTTACATTCAACTTAAAATGGTTTCACTTAATTTGGTTCATATACCTTATTGCAATTAAAGTTGTAACTCATTTGTTAATAGGGACATTTGTATGCTCATGAGACAACCAGTTCTTGTCCTAGGGAATCGTTTCTAAGAACATAATTACTTGGTTTCACATCATACATTCATTACACAATAGGACTAGTGCGAGAACAAGAGGGAAGAGTTCATCATTTACAAGATTAGGGTTCACAATTCTCCTTTTTATTTATACTTTAATAAACGATTTGATTCACATTAAAGTTTACACATCATGAATTGCTTTTCTCACAACATGAGATGGTTTAAACACGTTACAAGAAAGATCTAAATTTCACTTTCTCCTAGCACATCATCTCATGGTTACATTTTCACAAACTAAGCATAAATTAAAATTTGGTTATGTTCCACAACTAACTCTTAATATTGTATTATAGCAACCAAAACGATAATTGAAATTGGGTATGGAATTCATTCATAACCCCAACTCCTCAAGATGACTTTCAAAGGGCAGTTTCGATCTTTGCCACCTAAAACCTTTCGTTCTACTCATGTGTCGACCCAAGAGGGTTTGCATTAGATTTAAAGTTGGTTTCCCATGGAGTCATATCTTAAGAGAACAAATACTCTAGACAAAGTTTAACAATTACCATTTCTAACGGTCGGGTTTGAAACAATGTCGCTAAGCATACATCCTATGATGATAACTTGCATTTGGGATCTTCATTCCCTTAAGCTAGGAGATGTCGTCAAGTACAAGGAGCTAGGCTCATCCTAACATTTCAGTCTTCTACGTTATGCAAGTGAAAATTAAATCAACACAAGAATTTTACTTTGAGTTTGACCGCTTATTTAGTTTCCTTTCCTACAATTCCAAGTAAATAGATCAATACACAAGAGAATAAATCATTAATTTCACTCTGAAACACACTATAAAAGGTCAAATTCGCTTTCAGTTAACATAAATACCAAACCTTTTTACAAAACATAATTCTAAATCAAATTAACACCCATGATTAAATGTCCATTTCCCAAACACCCCAAAATGCTAACTCATACTCATTACGGAATTTAATAATAAACATTTCAATATATAACAGTATTGTTGATATAACCTATAAAATTACATTTTTCCAAATAACAGGTTACTATGAAATCACTAGTACACTTCGCTTTCTTTGTGTCTCGGTACCTACAACCACCGCATGGTCAACACAACTGTTGGCATGGCATCTACCTAAATTTAGCATAATTTACATTTTTAGTTTTCCATTTACATAATCAGAATACTTCACACACAACAAGAGAGGGTTAGAGACATATTCATTTCATTTCACTTCATTTCTTAACCAAGGGAGGAGAGAGAAAGAGAAAGAAGAGAGAACACTATTTTCCCGAAAATCAAATTTCTCAAAACAAACCACACAATAGAGTTCCATACAGACATTTACAATACGGCCTTCTTTCACATTTTCCTACTAGTTGGAGAAAATGTTCAATCGTAGCTCGAGGGCTACTAAACCGCATTCAAAAACTGGCTTCCGACGAGTGAGTGCACAACGGGGAAGTTCCTACACGCTCTCCTATCTACCCAGAATTCACATGAGTTGACGGAACTTAGAACTGGCGAACGATTTACAAATGGCGACTAGTTTTTCGGAGCCACCGGTCGTAATTGGACTAGTTTGACCTAGTCAAACAGCAATCGAAGGCCTACAAAACCACCTTGCAAAACTTACTAACGAGGTGATTTTCTCTAAACTAAGGTTTGCAAGCAATTGCCATGTAGAAATACTAGAGGTTTGAGAAGGCAGGTAGCCATTTCTTCGCTCAGGGTCCAAACGATAAGCCAAAACGAAACTCAACTTTTAACTTTTAACATTTAACAGCTACCTAACGCTGCAAACAGGGTCAACAGAACTGTTAACGCACTACACCAAATGATCACATGATCAACTTAGGGTGTTGTCAAACTTATTATGGCATCTCATGATGACAAGGTACACAAACAAAACTGGACTTCTCATTACCGAGGTTCGGGAGGACGTTTTGAGAGTCCGAAAATTGCGTTTTTTTCTAATTTTGCAATGTAAACAAAAGGGTCGTTTTAGTTGAAGACTCGTCTAACTCTCACCCGTACAAGCGGCACGAACACCTAGTTATGATACCTTGTTTTAACAATGCATAAGATTTTGGTTGTAAGCACAGTTGTTGGTCATAGTATAAATCGGTTAAGTAAAACACGAGTTGAAGTTTTATTGTTTTGCACTACAAGTTCGTTTTAAAAAAGAAAATAACCCGTTGTATAGTAATCTATGGGTTTATATTTCTATTTCATTGCAAAGGAAGAACTAAAAAGCGAAAGTTATGAAAGACAGGGTAAGAAAAACCATGCCTGGAGGAAACGGAGACGGTTAGTTGTAGAGCTTGATTCCACATCTTAAAGAGGCATTTCGTCAAATAATTTGTGTGCATCATCAAATCCTCCATTTTGCACCTTCCAAGATACCATTGTTGTCGAGGAGAATACGTTTCTTTTAGACATCTCATCTGACACTTGCCATGCCAATTCTATGTTCCTACATTTAGCATACATATCTCATTTTAAAGCTCTTATTTTCGCACGGGTTAGGAGAATGTTGGCAAAGGAATGGAGTTTGACCTAATACATGTCATTTTCCTTTGAAAGAAAATCTCCAGGGCCTTCTCATCACACCCAACTTGTGCATATGCAGCGACCAACGCATTCCATGAGACTACATTTGTGTGAGGCATTCTGACAAACAATTGGAGTGCCTTGTGAGGCGACATTCCTTCAAGGCATTTTGTCAAACAGTTCATGTGCTAAGTCCGTGCTTCCACATTTTGCATACAAATCTGCCCGGCATTTGCAACTACAACATCTGACAAAAAACCTGTCCATCCTCCATTATGCTTTGCTGTTTGCCTTGCCCTGTTTACAAGCTCCCATTTAAACAAATGTTGAGAGTATGCTAGCAAAGATGAATCTGTTCGGGCTGCATTTGGAGAAACAGTGGCGCTGTTTTGGGAGGATTCCCAGACCCTGTTCCTTGCATGAATATGTTTTTGGTAATCCAGTCCTGTAAAGGGAGATTGCCTTTGCAACGCTTATCAATGAAATATTATTGTTCTTTTCTGCCAGCGTACCTCCCTCTGCTTCTTTGATTTCTGTGATCCCTTCCCTATATTTATACACTGTTGAAGAACCATCAGCAGCTCCACATTTACTCGTATCTCATAAATATGAGTCGGCACTAAAAGTAGTTGATTTGGACCTATTTCTTCTTGAATATGCCAGCTTCTTTACCCAAACACCACAAGAAACCCCTGCTTCTCTTCTATGAATGTCAACATGACACCCATCCAACTGAAATACCTGCCCTATTTGATTACATTCATTATCCAAGGCTTCAATAGCCCCAGAAAACTGTAGCTGGCTACTGACTGTATTTGCACCCCTCCCCAAGGGAGCTCCACATTATTCACCATTTCCTCCAGATTCGCCATTTGGCAATACAGCTAAACCAAATCTGCCTTTAGCTTCACTGTCAATTCATCGTGGAAAAAAAAACTTTCAACCTTAATGAGCAGTGACATCAATACATATCTGACAAACAATGTGACCTATCATACTTAATCAACAACTCTTTAAGCAATTATAGAGAAGACAAATGAAATACAAACTATTTCTATTACCTCTGCATAAACCTTCGACCTTGTCAAATCATACTCAGCCAGCGGATTTGTTGGTGAGAGGAAACAATGATTAACAGAAATATCACTAAATGTGAAATCTAAGGGATTTCCTCCCTTCTCCAGAAATTCTAGTTCCCTTCTTCGTACTTAATGCAAAGAAACTTCCTGCCAAATCATTGCTATATGAGCTCTGCTTGATCCTTTCTGCTTATATTATTTAAGGCGCCAAACACCCTGCCACGCCTGTGAATAAAAAAAAAAACATTTTCTGAATAAACTGCTATCATTGCATTTTTGCACTCCCAGCTAGGAGCTCCCACGCCTCTCTTGCACCAAAATAGACGTCCAACCCCTGAGCAGGTCCAGCAGACCAAGGAGGAAGAACCATTTACCTTTGCATTATGCTTTGATGGATGTCTGCAGTTTGTTCCACACTCTTGTTTTTTCGTGCAGGCGGGATAAGAGGATGCTGATAAGGAAATCAGAATGAAGGTGTGTTGGGGTCTGCATTTGGTAGATGAGTAAATGCTTGGTTAAACGCACCCATGCCCTGCCATGCCTGACATGCCCCTTCCTTCACTCGCACGCCTCCATCCACCTCAGCATTTACTTCCCCCATGCATTTCCTTATTTCTTTTATATTTATTTAGTTGGGCACTACACCCTCCCTCAAAGCCTCTTACTGTTGTCTTCTTCAACGTAAGAAACGTCTCTTTATTTCCAAAAGGAGATGGATTTTGTGTTGTCTCCAACACTCTACAAGACATTTCTAGCGCTCCATCATCCCTCGCCACTCTCCCCTTCCTCTCGACCTTAACCCTGCGTCCATGTTCTCCCACACCTCCACTCTATATGATATCCCTAGACAACCTCGTATCCAGGTTGATCCTCCTCCCTCCTCATGTTACTTGTTCACTTACCGAAATATCGGAGAGGGGGTCAAAGTTATAAACAGTAGCAGGACCGCTGATGAAGAGGGCTTCTGGGCTGCATTCTTCAAGTTTGGCGTTAGGGGGCTGGATAGTTTCCTGGTTGATCTTTTCAACCACGTGGTACGATCTGGTTTTCCGTCGGCTTGGTCACATCATTCCATTCACCCGATACACAAATCGGGCCCCAGTTCTAATCCCAATAATTACAGGACTATCATGGTTGGCCATACATTCTCGAAGCTTTATGCTACTGTTTTCCACAAGCTGCTTTCTAGGGAGTTGGAGCTGAGACACCTCAGAGCTAGGGGGAAAGCGACATTCTGGCCCGCTTACCAGACCATTGACCATATCTCCACTCTCCGGGCCATCATTGAGGAGGCATAGCATCGCTCATCGAAAGTCTACTGCTACTTTGTAGACTTTCGAAAAGCTTTTGATTATGTTCCTCATGAGGCTCTTTTCCAGAGGCTTAGAGACATTGGCATTTTCGAGATCCTTTTGACTGTCATCATGCGTTTATATGAGATTGTTCTTGGTCGTCTTCGTACTGTTCATGGGATATCAGATTTCATCAGGAGTACCATTGGAGTTAAACAGGGCTGCCCCATGTCCCCCACTTTGTTTGGGATCTACATTTATGAGCTCGAGACCTTTCTTCGTGAGCATATCCAAGACGGTGACGGGTTCCTCCTCCACCAGGTTTTGATATTTATCCTTTATTTGTTGATGATGTAGTCCTCCTAGCCTCATCTCCTGAGGGACTACGGAGATAGTTGAATGCCTTAGGGTTGTTTTGTGCTCTTCGACAGCTGACGATCAACCTAGGTAAAACCAAGGTTATAGTCTTCAACGGGTTAAATACCTCACACCTTCATTTCTTCTTCAGGAGGGAGGAGATTGAGATTACCAGTACCTACACTTACTTGGGTGTGTAGTTTTCCGGTCCACGTTTCAGTCTAAGACAAGCCCTCCAGCCACGTGTCAATAAGGGTTACGGTTCCTTAGCCTTCCTCAAGCGACAATGCTTTCTACACCATTTTCAGGACATCTACTCCAAGATGTCCCTCATGGACTCCCTTATCAGACCCACTGTTCTTTATGGCTCTGTGGTGTGGGGGCCCTCTTTACTTGAGTCAGATCAGGCTTCGACCGAGAGAGTCCAGACACTTCTCCTTCGTCGCTTCATCAGGTGCAAGTAGTTTACCCCCCTTCACATCATTCTTGCAAAGTTTGGGGCTCGTCCTTTCAAGCTGGAGACCATTTTTTATTTGGTTTCCTTCTTGCACTGTATTCAAAGCTTTGTTGACTCGATAGAGGGGAGAGACAGGTACCCACATTTGGCATATTGTTCCTTGGAGAGCATTGCCCATTTTGATTCTCCAAGTCGTGTTCATTGTTGGTACGTTGGGGTTTCTACTCTCTTAGAGCCAGTGGGTACTAGGATGGATCGTCTTCCTCTTTTTCGATACTCCTTAGACGTACCAGCTCATCTTCTACCTTCAAGACGGGAGCTTAATAGGATCATCAAAGAGGATATTTACAAACAGTTCATCCACACCACTTGGGTGAACCCTCATGGTGGGTTACGCCCGAAGATGGCCTTTTATGCGAAGCACTTCTTGGAGTTGAGTGACGGACTTATTATTCATCCTCAATATACCCTTCGCCATTGGATGCACGCTCTTTGCATCTCCATGGGTCAGTTCAGAGTGGGTTCTCATAGGCTTCAAAATGAGATGGACCACCAGATCGATCGGTCAAACAGAACTTGCCAGCTATGTAGTTTTCAAAAGGTTGAGACGGAAGCACACTTCATCTTCTGTTGTCCCATCTACTACGAGATTAGGGGAGGTTCCATTGTCTTTTCAGGGGGACCCATGCACTTACTGACTTTTTCAGATATGTCGATCAAAAGTGCCTGGCTTTATACATGCAGGAGGCTCTTAGGCTTCAAGATCACACTATTCAGACACTTAACAAAGCAGACTCTCCCCAAAGGATCACTTCCTTCTTTCTAGTTCTACCCTCGGAGAGAGGCACTAAGCGCCAGATTGATACCAGTACAACGTCACACTCTAGATCAGTACGGTTCAGGGGGTCCATACATAACCCCCCGATATCTCCCAAGTACTATTATACTAGTTCCAATTCCAGAGGGCAAAGTAGATCCACCAAGTCCTTGAGACATACTACTCTCGATAGATAGCAACACAGAGGGAGGTCTCGTCATCTCACCTCCCCTTCCTCTTCTTCAGAACATCACACTATTATGAGTTTCTTCCTATCGGCCTCGAATGTTAGGAGAGATGAATTTACCATTCCTGGATAGACATTCCCCATTGCTTCACCTAGGTCTTCATCCTTCTCTTCTTCTTCCCTTCTCATGCTTTGTACTTCTTCGGAAACCTTTCGGTTTCCCGTTTCACTTTGCTTTCGGTCTTTGACCTCTTCTCTTGCTCTGTACTTCTTTCGGAAACCTTTTGGTTTCCCGCTTTGTATGGACACATTTGTATTTTGCTGTCCCTTTGACCTACTTTTTGTGGTCATTTGTTGGACATTAATATAAGTATCTTGTCGTATCTTATCTTATCTCTTCCATACTAGTGTAGTTAACACGGTGACACTCTATCCACTCTATAGTAATAATCCGTTTGAAAAAAATATGCTCCCCAAGTTTTTAAGTAAAGATTCACTTCATGGTCTTTCTAAGTACTTGATAATCATCAAATGAGTATGTAGTTAGTTATATTTTTTATTTAGTTTCACCTTTAATTATAGATTTCATGGATGTTCCAAAATGTTACATGTACTTTTAAGGAGTACAAGAATACTAGACTTATATTCAATGTCTATTTCAAATTCCAAGAAGATATGTTTTGTATGCTCAAAATTTCAATAATGATGGATTCAGCATACCAATATGGTGTATATTTTTAATCAATGTTTCATGAATAATTCAAATAGAATTTACGAAATATAGAAAGAATAAAAACTAGAGAAATCCTGCAAGCCACGGTCTAGCGGTAACAGTTTGGGTTCAAGTATTGTTAGGCACGCTACCTATGTTAATGGGGAGGTATTAAAATGTCTTATGGTCACGTCTACTAAACTAAGAGTTACTCCAAGATTTGATAGTGATAGTAAATTGCCTATAAGTCAAGCATTACAGCAGGGAATAGTGTTCACCAATTTACCTAGAAAAAAGGTAAGGAATCGGAATACAGGTATGCTAGATTCTAGTGCCTCGCTATAAAAGAAAATCAGCCTACTAATTTGGTCCAATGGACCTTTATCAAGAATAATGCACTATAATGAAGAAGATCAATGATCCAACATGTCAATCATCTAGATAGAACATAAGTTTCACTGTAAATAGCATTGATGTACTTCATTCTTGCCATTAATGGTAAATGTAATGGCCAAATTTGATAAGAACGCATTTCAATATTTTAACCTGAAAGCAAATAGGCCAAATATCGATTCAAAGATGACACCAATGTGAGTCAACCTCACCAAAAAGTCATGTTAGAAAACTTCTTGACACATCTTAATGCAATAGGAACACATAAAGTTCACTATGGAAGTCAAAGAAAACAATTGTCTCTCATTTCGTGAAGTCCTAATTATCCATAAACAAGATGCATCCATCTCCCTAATGGTCTATAGAAAGAAGACACGCACGGATGTTTATATAAAAGTAGATTCCCACCGCCATCTGTCTCAAAAAGTTGGGTTAATGATTATCTTATTCACTAGACCCTCAAAATCTCTGATCTAGAGCACCTAAAAAATAAAATAAAAGCACTGCTACAAATCTCTAAAGAAAAATGGGTATCAGGGCAGGCAAATTAAAACGGTATACAGGAAATCTAAAAGGGGTAGAATAACACCCCAATACCTGACTTACACACTGAGGTTAATGAACCTTACTTACCTTAAGTTCAAGGTATCATTGAGAAAATCACAAGGATCCTTAGGAAAAGGGCATCAATACATACTTTAAGCCCATCAAGATCATAATAAAAATTAGAAAAATCCAACAAGGCATGGTATAGTGGTAATAGTCTATGTTCAAGTGTTGTTGGGCACACTACCTATGTTAATGGGGAGGTATTAAGGCATCTTGTGGTCATGGCTACTAAACTAAGAGTTACTCCAAGATTTGATAGTGATAGTAAATTACCTATAAGTCAAGTATTACAGCAAGTGAGAGTGTTTACCAATTTACCTAGAAAAAAAGGTAAGGAAATGGAACACAGGCATGCTAGCTTCTAGTGCCTCACTATAAAAGTTAATCGCCCTAATACTTTGGACCAATGGACCTTCTCTGACAAGAATAAATGCACTATAATGAAAATTTTGCATGATTCAACATGTCAATCATTTGGATAGAACGTAAGTTTTACCATAAATAGCATTGATTTACTTTATTCTTGTCATTAATAGTAAGAGTAATGGCCAAATTTGATAAGAAGGCAATTCAGTCTTTTAACTTGAAAACAAAAAGGCAAAATCGATTCATAGATGACACCAATGTAAGTTGACATCACCGAAAAATCATGTTAGAAAACTTCTTGACACATCTTAATGCAATAGAAACACATAGAGTTCACTATGAAAGTTGAAGAAAACAATTCTCTCTCATTCCTTGATGTCCTAATTACTCGTAAAGCGAATGATCCCACTCCCTACTGATCTATAGAAAGAAGGACACACAAAGATGTTTATATAAGAGCAGATTCCCACCACCATCCGTCCCAAAAAATTGGGTTGATAATTACCTTGTTCACTAGAGCTCTCAAAATCTCTGATCTAGAGCACCTAAAAAATATTTAAAAGCACTACTACAAATCTCTAAATAAAAAAGGGTATCATGGCAGGCAAATTAAAACAGCATATAGGAAGCCAAAAGGGGTAGAATAACACCCCCATAGCTGACTTAAACACTGAGGTTAATGAACCTCACTTATCTTAAGTTCAAGGTACCACTAAGAAAATCACAAGGATTGCTAGGAAAAGGGCATCAATACACACTTTAAACCCATCAAGACACACTTTAAACCCATCAAGACCATTAGACATTACCTCAGGAGTATTAATGACAATGGAAAGCATGAGCTCAAAAAGGTGTATACTCTATCCCATGCTCATGTGGAATTCCCTACCTCGGCAAGACTGGTAGATCATTCCGAATAAGAATCAAGGAGCAGACCCAAGCCTTTCAAAGGAGCGAGGTTAAATAATCAGTGTCAGCAGAACACAAGTACAAAAACAATCACTCAATCCTCATTGGAGATGCCAAAATCCTACTTTGGAGGGATGATGGAAAAACAAAAGGATCGGGGAAGCAATCGAGATCGAGAAGATACTTCAATGTCTTAATAACGCTATGATGTCAGGGTTCAGCCCAAACCCCCCCGAACCCTGCCAGATACGTATCCAGTACAAATACATCAGGGTACAAGTTAGGGTACATACAGGATACGTGGGGGTTCGTCTAGGGTATGCCACGAGTACGTTTGGACGTACCCGAGATGTACCCGAGACAAACCCCCACGTACCTGCCATGAACCCACCCTTAAAACCAACTTTTAAAGCATTTAAAACTTTTTTTTATTTTTTGGCTTAGTCAATGCAAAAAATCAAACCCTAACATTAAAATGAATAAAATATTAAACCCAAATCACCTCAAAAAGCTATAAAAAGCACTCACCCCTTCATTTGAAATCACAAAAACAATTCATTGTTGATTTTTGCAAGTGTATGTGCAAAGAGCCAACGTAGAATTGAAGAGCTTAGAGGAGGCAAAGATTGGAAGGAGGTTTTGCAAGGCGGAGATTGGGGGCAGCCATTGCTTGTTTTCTTTGGAGTCCACCATTGCAAGGAGGAGGAGGAGAGGAAGCAATTGTTGAGACTTGAGAGGAAGAGATTGTTTTAAATTTATTGTCCATTCAAAACTAAAAGAGTAGACATCACATTTGGTCCTTGGAGGTAGCATTTGTTTGGAGACAACAAGGATCTACACTACAGGAATTTTTTTTAATTCATCTTTTTATTTTATTTTTTTACAGTTTTTTTATTTATTTTGTTGCATTTTTTTGTAAAGTTTAGAGCTTAAACACATCATAAATCTGTGTATGCTCTCACCTCTTACCTTTATGGTGATCTTGGTGATCAAAAACAGATTACGATGGCATGGTTTAGGGTTTTTTAATTTAATAATTAGTAAAAATCATTTTTTTAATTTTTAAATACATTGTTCAATGTTAATAAATTTATTTTTTTAGCTTCCTAAATTTGTGTATGCTCTCACCTCGCGCCGTTATGGTGATCTTGGCGATCAAAAACATATTAAGAAGGCATTAAGTTCTGCTTCAGTTGGAGTGCAAGGCCAAGAAGCTTCTGAAAACACATCAGTTCCTATTAAACATGATCCTAATTCCCTTCTTTGGAGACATGTGACAGTGGTAGACAACTTAGTTGGTGGTGGGGGTCGGATTTGGATATGTCATGGTTGTCATACTCAATACAAATCCTCATATAGCCGACTGAAAATCCATTTAACTGGGGTTGGAGGTGTGGGGATAAAGAAGTGCCCAAAAAAATCAAATGAAAAAATGGCAGAGTACTTAAGAGAGCAAGAGGAGGCTGATAGACAAGCTGAAAGAAATAGATCTATAACTATTCCATTGCATAGAAGGCCTTCACCACGACCACCCACACCTAGATCTACTACTCATCCTTTCATCCAAACTCAAAGTCAACCACTTGATTCCCCTTTTGATGGAGAGAGTCTAGAGACCTCACGAAAAAGGCCAAAAGGAGCATTGGAAAAAGTATTTAATATTGAAAAGAGGGAGATTGTTGATGAGGTTGTTGCTCGATGCATTTATGCATGTGGGCTGCCCTTTAATGTATTAAGGTCTCCATATTGGCATCAGATGGTGAAGGTTGTCAATGAAGCTCCACAAGGGTACAAATCCCCAAGTTATGAAAAAGTTCGAACCACACTCTTGGGAAAGGAAGTGGAACACATTCACAACACTTTGCAGCCAATCAAAGAATCATGGAAGGATGCAGGGCTTTCTATCATTTCAGATGGATGGAAAGATGCTAAAAATAGACCCCTCATAAAGGGGCAATGTTCCCAAAAGCCATTGACTGTGAAGGGGAAGTCAAAGATGCACAATTTATTGCCAACATTTTGATAGAGGCAATTGAGTCGGTGGGCCCCTAGAATGTCGGCCAAGTCATCACGGATAATGCTAAAAACTGAAAAACAACAGAAATTATCATAGAGGGTAGATATGAGCACATTTTTTGGACTCCTTGTGTTGTCCACTCCCTTAATTTGATGCTCCAAATGATTGGAAAAATCTCATGGATTGAGCAAATTTACACTGAAGCAAATGACATTCAGATGTCTATCACAAACCATCATATGTCACAAGCCATTTTCAAGAGATTCTCAAGATTGGAGTTACTGAAGGTTGCAGAAACAAGATTTGCCTCTCACATGCTCGTTTTGAGACGACTTGAGAAGGTGAGAGAGGCTTTAAGCAGTATGGTGATCAACAATGTTTGGACAGTGTGGAGGGAGTCAAATACAGAGAAAGCTTCAAGGGTAAAATCATGGGTCCTTGATGATGATTGGTGGGCCAAGGTTGAGTACTTGCTAAGTTTTACAGAGACCATTCCCTCCATGATCAGATTCGTAGATACTGATGCAGCATGCATGGGAGAGATATATGATGGAATAGATTTTATGCTTGAACGTATCAGAGATGTACTACAAACAAAAGAGCAAGATCCAGAAGAGACCTTCTACAATGAGGTCAAAAGTGTGGTCATGAAGAGGTGGAATAAAAGGACCACCCCATTGCATCTCCTTGCTTACTTGCTTATGCATTGAACCCAAAGTATTATAGCTCTGACGTACTTGGGCTACCTAACAGGCAACCACCATTCTCAGACTCCGATGTTGGAAATGGAACCAGGGAAGCATTCAGAAGACTTTTTCCTGATCCATCTATAACCAGTCTGGTCAGAAGTGAAATGGGCATGTTTGTTGCTTCAGAAGGCAACATGGGAGCAATTGAGGCTCTTTTCGACAAGAGCAGCTTAACCCCAACCACATGGTGGCGTGTACATGGCCATGATGCCAAGTACTTACGTCCTATTGCTATAAAAGTTCTTTCACAAGTATAACATTTATAAATTAATAATCATTGAATATTTTAAATTTTATTGAGTTAGTAGGATTATTTTTCACACATTCTTAGTATGTTACTAATTTGAATTTCAATTTTCTAACTTTGTTGTAATTGGTGGCTTGTCACACAAGTCTGAGGACTATGCTAAAGGGCCTCACAAACTTTGGGATCTTCTTCCAAAGACCACAGACTTGGATGCCTCCGCAACCACGCTTGCCCAACTTTCAATATTTGATGGCGAAGATGACATTCAAGGGAGTTCTCAAGGAGTGGAGAGTGGAGCTAGCGCAAATGGCACGCAAGAACTTGATTTGAGGAAAATCTAGATGGTATATTCTAGATTTGTTTGTATTCATGTTGACATGATATTTCTATATCATATGTATGACAGCCACATGATCAATGAAATGTAAAATCTTAAGTATATTGTATGTTTTGAAAATTTGAACATTGATCCTAGTATATTTTTCAAGTTTTGTTCATATTCATGTTGACATGATATTCGTATATCATATGTATGGCAGCCACATGATCAATGAAAATGTAAAGTCTTAAGTATATTGAATGTTTTGAACATTGATTCAAGTTTTGTATTACTATTTCAGTTTTTTATGGACTAAAAAATGAGTATGAGTGTGTGTGTGTGTGTGTGTGTGTGTGTGTGTGTGTGTACACTCATACACACGCACACACACACACACACACATATATATAGATATATATATGTACAGACGTATCCAAGACGTATCGTACCCAAGGGTTTTTTAAAATTGACGTATCTGCGTATCAAACCCGCACCTATACCCATATCTGTATCCATATCCTGGCAACATAGTAATTACTAATAATGTTGATGGATACAAACTGAGCCACACTTGGAAGCCATTAATCCATAAACTGATCCAGAATGAAAAGAGACAATACGGGGTTGAGGTTTAAATATATCAAAGAAAATAGTTACTTCATTAATTAATTATTTAACTAAGGGATAGTTAATTAATTAATTCTTAGTTAATCTACCCTTAATCTAACTTACACGGTTACACCACATTCTCCTTCTTGCTTGCTTTCCTAAACAATTAAATCAACCGCTTCATTGCCCCGCCACCACCCTTCCCTCCTCTTATCACCAAAAACCATTTATAAAACTAGGATTTCTTCCATTTTTCAAACATTGGCTTCATTCTTTATTCCCCTGAAGATGGGTCCTCACGCGGCTGATCCCAGAAAAAATCAATTAAGTAAATTTGATGTCTATTTCCAATTAAAATAAACTACTACATAAACTGCAGGTATAGTAAGGTGCTCATGGAGCACTGTAACCATACAAAGTTTAGCCCAATTTGAGCAGCCATCTTGAAATGGGCACAGTAAAGGAAAAGCAATCACCATAGAAACCTAAGAAAGGGCTCCAAGCTGAACAAAATAAAGTTCCAGGGTTGAAGTCATTGCATCTTCCTTGTGTTAACATTCCTTAAAGGTGCTTGTATGCTTTGTAGGTCCCCAAGTCGTGTGGCTATTCCGACTAATATAATATGATAGTCAAAGAGATCGACATAAAAATCCCATGAAATAAAACATATCTAATTAAAACAAAATAATAGAAGCTGCAACTCATTCAATTTAGAAAAACCTAATCAGATACTTTCTACAGTGCCCGATTCTGTAACTTCAAAATAAATGTTGAAGAGCGCATTACATTTACATATTTCGAAGAAGATGAGCAAAGAGAAAATACCTAAAGAGATTTTACGAATGGGCTCATTGGCATCGGCGGCACGCTCTTCTGCATCCTCCAGAACTTTGTTCATTTGTGCTAATCTTGCCGACATTTTTTTCCCGCCCGAGCTCAGACAAATAACTCTGCATCCCACATTTCCCACAAACCTGGTTTTTAACGGAAGGACCCTCAAAATTTTCTTCTGGGTCACTAAATTTGTTGGAGTGAGAGAATTTGAAAATCTGGAGAAGTTGTTTAATCTGTGGAATCCAACGCTACTACTGCACAACGCCATTTTAGGCGTGACCATCAATGGCTCTGTTCCTCTCAGTCCGATTTGCATACCATAAAATTGAAGATTCATGAGAATTTGGATTCGTGGAGTGCTTGCTCGGCTCTCGTCCGCAAGAATATCTCATCTATTTTTCCTAATTTTTAATTAATAGAAAATCACCTCGTATATCTAATCGTAGTTAAAAAAACAAAAAAAAAGAGTGGCGTGACACAAATATGAAATCTTTAAATTTAAATTTAAAAATTAATGCCTAGAAATAACCAAAAATGTTAGTGGGACTACAAGAGGAGCAAAGAGAACAAGACAATGCAGGAAAGCAAAAGTAAAGACAAAAAACCAAAAAAAAATACAAGAAGCAACTAGAAAGAGACAAGATACAACAAGTCTATTTGTCATGCTTAAGAGGTTCTACACCTGGTAGATTGAGATTGTTGTGTGGAGTCATGAGCTCGTTTATGCCACCGATGTTGTGTAGAAGGCTGAAGGAATGAATCAATAGTCTAAGACCCAAGGTTGCCATGATGATGTTTGAGGAGGCCATATCTATGTTGGGTCATCTCCCTGATAAATAAACTACACACCTTTGGTATTCATAATGGATAAGGGCACGTAATGAGCCTTGAGTTTCTTGGAAGAGACAATAGTACCTACCACAGTTCTTGTAGTACACAGGCAACAAAATATAAAGTGCTCCTCTGATTCAGGTTCATTGTTGCAAAGTGTGCAAGTGTGTTGGTTTCTAGGAATGTAATGTTATGTCTCCATGCGAAGCTGATGAGAAAAAAGTCGTAGTTGTCCCAAGGGGAATCTCAAACCAAGTGGAAACATGATGTATTTGGGGGGAATGACACGTTCATCTTTAATTTGGAGATAATGCTCCAAATAGTGGTGTATTTTGGTTGGCAATGGTTCTATTGGTTCAATCCAAGTTGATGTTATGTAAGCTTTGTAGATCTCCTCTATAATTCCTCTATGAATTTCCCTTCTTAGCATGTGGGGAGAATTAATAGAGAATGTGAGAGGGGGAAGATGATTAATATCCAATTCGATGCTTTAAAGGAAATTTGTACAACGTGCATACCAAGTGGTTTGGATCCCCAATTCACATAGCCTCATGGATGATTGGAGAGCCTTGAAGGGATATCTATTTTGCCCAGTTGGTGTATCTGCCATACATCTTAGTTGTTGGGCCCCGTAATATTGGCTAAGGATGAGAAGGCACATGGGCACGCAAGACCCAGTTGAAGAAGGTTGCGTGGGGTTGAAGGTGCGCAAGGAAGGGTACTAGCAGTGTTTTGTAGAACACACAGCTAACACATGCAAGGCAAGATGGGTTTTGGACTTAGCCATATTCGGCGTCCCAGGCAACACACAAGAAAAGCATAACCCTTGTGGATAAGGTGTCAACCTGGTGACTATGGGATCAAAAAGGAATATTCTAGGCATGCGATGGAAGGTTCCAAAAGACATCATTGCAAAGAGTGGAGAGCTCGGATCTGAGAAGGCATGCTCCCATGGAGGACCACTTCGACACTTGGCAACTGATCTATAACTTCAGGAAGGCATAACAGTGGTTGCTAAGGTTATAAATACAAGCGCCCGATAGAAGAAAAGAAGAAAAGAGTTGAAGAGAGGCGAAGCTTTGCAAAATTATAATGGAGGGTTTTAAGGGTTAGGGATTAGGAGAGTATAGGAATCATGGCACACTTAGAGGAATGGGTTTGCATTCATTTTTGTAATGTGATGAACATAGTGTAGTTTTGATGCATGACTTGGCTCTGCATGGTTATATGAGGGTCTGTTATGACCTCAAGGGATGTAATGCGGTTATTGAATCTATTAATATGAGTATAAGGCTCCATTATGAATCATGTATGTGTTCAGGAATATAATACTTATGCATTTCCTTTCTGTATGAACCATTTACATATGTTGTTTGCTATTTCTCTTTTCTGTATGCATTGAGATGACAACTCATTCTAGGTTCTTGGAATGTTGCATAGTTATTTTCTATCCTTTTGCATTTGATTCTGTCATAAGATGATGCATTCTCACAAAATTCACATAAAGGAGACTCAGTGCCCACACGTGCCTCGGGTGAGCACCCAGCGCCTGTTGGGTGATAGGCTGGCGTGCATGGGATTAGACTATTGGTCTAAGGGTATAAAATATGACTACATTAGTCTATGAAGTAACATCACAAGATGAAATATAGTTGAGATACGCAAAGGGTGCATGCCAAATTCAGTCAAGATGATTGCATGTGGAACTGAGTGTTTTTCCCGAAGAGTCCTAGATAGCATGGAGACAATTACTCTATCAACACGAGCCCAACCAATGTGCCGAAGATCAGGGCTCCAAATCTCACAACCATACAACATTGTTGGTGTCACTAGAGTTTGTAAAATGCGCAAATTTGCTTTGGCATCTTGAAATTGAAGCTGGAAACATTATCTCTCAAGTGTATTGAGGACTACATAACCTTTACATAATCACTCTTTTGTTGCATGAAGCATTTTCAAAGGAGAAGCATGTTCAAAGGAGGGACCGTGAAAGTCACTCCAAGATAAGTGTAAGAGGAGACCACTTCCACCAAGTTTCCTTTGTACATGAGGTTAGTTGCATGGGCAACCCTCTTGGTTGTATTAAATACCATGACCTTAGTTTTCCTCAAGTTCACTTGTAAACCATGAGTATCACAGAAAGAGCTTAAGATGTCAAGGTGTCATTGTACGCATGCAAAAATATGTGACATGAGAATGATATCATCTGTAAATAATAAAATAGCAATGATGTTATCATATAAAAGACAATCATCATCTCTAAGACCGTAATTTGTAATGATGTGTTCTAGTTCATCAATGTAAAGACCAAATAGAGTAGGAGAAAATGGGCAGCCTTATTTAACATTGATGGTGCTATTGATATCACATGTATAACTATTAGGAGTTTGGACTTGGCCAACCACCTTTTCATAGAGTTTCATCACAAGAAGAACCAAATGCTCTGGAATTTGAAGGTCACGAAGCCGTTGGATTAGAAGGTGTCTAGGTACAGTATCAAATGTCTCTTGAAAGTCAACAAAACAACAATAAACCTTACACTTGTTGGCCCTTGCTTCTTTAATTATGGCTCTAAGTGTTAAGACATGGACTGTTGTTTGGTGATCTTGTTTAAACCCCGTTTGTCCTTTTACACGCAGTTTCTTAGATTCAACAAATCTGGAAATCAAATCATCTAACACTGTAGCAAATAAATTGCTCAAAGTATGTGCAATCATGATGGTTCTATAATTATTTGGCTCATGTTGATTCCCTGATTTAAATATGGGACAGATGATGTGAGACATCCATGTTGGTGGGAATATAGAGGATGGCCCTAGGGGACCAGTTACCCTTACTTACAGATTTGGTTGCGAGGACTCATCCTCTATTAGCGCGCCAAGAAGTGTGTCAGGTCGATGGGTTATTAACTCCTGAAATATAAAAAAAAATCTATCGAGAGGATTATGAAAGTGAAAGTGTTTTACACCATAATCATTTTAAATATGGGTCTATATGGGAAATGTGGGATTAATTGGTTTCCAATGAAAGGGGATTTAAAAGTACATTTTAAAAAAATGTTAAACTAGGTGGCTACGTAGTGGGTTTGAAGGGTGTTTTTTTTAAGCTAAGGTATCTAAACATAGTAGAGTCGAGTAGAGAATTTTTAAGAGCGGGCCTAAACATTTATGGGGACTCCTTAATTGACATGGAAGAACCTTGGAAGTCACAGACACTATAAGGAAATTATCGTAATCTTAAGCTTTAAAAATCCCCATACAAAACAAAGCGTCTTTGAATCTCTTTCCCAAAAATGCTTCTCAGAGCCACCCTTGATTCAAGTGCCTCTCTAACTGGCACAAACTATTTTCTTACCCAATTTATCAACTTCGTTGAAGACAAAAATCAGTATGGGATATAAAATCATTTAGGCAGGAACAAATTCAAAATTGATGTCAGTAATGGAATCCAATCGACATTGGGTTTGGGGCATTATTCTACCTTCTCCAAAAACATATCTTGGCTTAAGTTGATTTTAGAATCAAACAAAATACAATTTGGTTCTCACTTTGAAGTTATATGACCAAACAACTTCAACTCTCAACTAGCTTAGATAAAGAACTTATGGACTAACTTTGGGGACTTAGTTGTTAGGGTTCATTCCAAATGTTTCTTTCATGTCATCTTTACCTCTGAAAATGATTGACTCCATGGGGCTCAAGGCCACGTGTGGGAATCAACTTTAAGGATAGAGATAAGTTACACAAGTTATGGATAGTGCATGTTATTTACTTGCATAAGTGAAACAAACATATGTTCATAAGTGGAAGTCTAATTTGCAGGAAATGCAACTTCTACTGAATATGGGAGAATATAGAGAAGTACAATGGTGTACAATGATACAATAAGGGTAGGAGAGTTAGCTCATATGATGAGAAGGGGAAACATTTCCTCTAATTTACTTATAATAGATGTGTATTTACATATACATGTAAGAAATATTGGATACTCATGGCATGCCGATAATTGTGCTACTATGTGGTTCATATCACAAGGATGTTGACCCTTGTGCATTGAGTATGTTGCATATACTAAAAATACTAGAAGACGACTACAACTAGAGATGGTTACAAAGAATAACGATAACAAGTTGTTTCATCTTACAAATGTGTGATGGTTGAACTTCTTCCACATGCATGACATTGAGCTTCCCCTCATATCTAAGTTATTTTGAGAGATTCTCTTATGTGTCACATAACTGGAGCATGCCATTTGGCTAGCCACACATAAGTAAGAAGTTGGTGTGCAATTTTCGTGAGAATTCATTGTGTATGCATACATTGATTAAACTATTAAACATTTAGCTACGAATTAACACCACATAAAACCTAGTTTATAATTCAAACAAAAGACATCAAGATAACACACATAAAGAAAAAATTATAAATTGCATAAGCAAAACTATGAAATACAAACCTACCTTGTTGTGTGGATTTTCTTTGGATGCATGTGGATGCTCAAGCCAATTTGCAGGTGATTAGGTAAACATGTTTGGAGGAGGGATATGATGCAAGGAGTCTTCCCAAATTGGAAGCAATATCCATCTTTGGTAACCTATTACATCAATGAGGGTTTCTATATTTAGCATAACTTTCTAAAAATGGACAATATGCATGAGAGAAGGTGTGTAATTGTACCATTAGATGGTTCATTATATATTTTTTTGATCGAGGATGTTGGCAGATTTAGTAGATGTGTGATAATGGAGATGTAGGATTAGTATCTTGTTAAGTAGGATTAGGAGCAATTAATTAGGATGAATTGACCATGGGATGTTATGGGAAGTTGATGTGAAGAAGAGGATTTAATTAATTAATTAGGGGTGATTCACGACATTCGTGAGGTTTAGGAGTGATTTATGAGTGGTGGATTTGGGAGGGTGTCGTGCATAGCAGTACCCTTTCAAAGAGAGTAGTAAAAATAGATGGATGACAGACAACACGAGGTTGCAAGTGTGATGGATCTATGGAGGCAAATGTTATGGGAAGGAGTTGAGGTTCACATAGAGGATGTGGAACCTGAGCAGTTTGTGTTACCCCATCTTGGTAAGTGCGGGAGAGGAGCCCCTTCGGCTTCTGATGAGAGTTTGTCACATGGAGAAAGAAGAGCCGTCGGTGTGCATTTGAACCCACCTAGTGACCAACCCCTAGTGCTTGGTTTTCCATATCAAGGGAGAAGTATTGTTAACCCAGTTGGTATCGGTGGGAGTAACCGATCTGCGCCCAGGAGATATAATTTCTCATTTGGAACATCCATGGCTACGCAATCCATTCCTGTATTTGGAGGAATTTTTGGACAATGTGCAAGTTCTCTGATTGATGGTCCACTTCAGAAAATTCTCTGAAGGGATCAATAAGTTAATTTTGTAAGGAAGGTGCCCATTTAGAAAAGAGATTCCCTTAGGAAGGATGGTAGATAGGATAGAAGAAAGTGATGAATGCTGGAATGTTAAATAGATTATATAGGAATGTTAGATACATGGTAGAGGGTTTTGAAAATGTGATGAATGTTGCATATCTTGTGCAGTTTGAACGATTTGAGAAACTTATTTAATATGATCCATCATGATATTAAAGACCATAATGATAGTGTTGCAATATACCATAAGGCTAACTCAGAGTAAATAACAATGCATAATAGTACACATCCAAATAAACAAGCACAAACAAAAACAAAAAAGTAATATAAATGCATTTGGTTTCATCTTATTGAGTACCCGAGCGATGTAGGAATGTGACCAAGGTAACAATGTTATCCCAAGCAATGATATACACGAGAGATGTGGATTGGGACCAAAATATCCCAAGAGATGATGATGTAAACCATGTTTTTACCCGAGTAATGATATATGTTGGGGAGACTTGGATGGGAAATAATATATCTCGTTGTGATGTGATTTTGATGGTGTTTTGTTTGTCCTATAACAGGTTTGGGTACCGTTATAATGTTGTTAGTTTTCTTTTTTTTTTAGATTTTGGGTTTGTTTTGCATTGGTTTTGGGATTTTGTGTTATTTGGATATTTTTTGGATTTTGTGGGTTTTTCGATGCTTTTTTATATTGAAATATTTAGATGTTTTTTAGATTTTTTGGTTTTTAAGGATTTTGTGAAGTTTTTTTATATTTTTAGGTATTTATGATGTTTTAAAGATTTTTTAGACTTTGTAAAGAGATGAGGCCTTAAGTAAGGTGTGGTTTTCTAGTGTCAATACCTTTGTGCCTTTTTCTAAGCCACATAGTACAAGCGATGGGATACAACTTCAAAATTGAATGCTACGCCCTTAGTCTTATACCTTATATTGGATATTTAGTGTCGACTTGTGGCTTGCATAATCTCTCCTCTTGTCATATGTTATTCATTTATGCTTTCATATGTTTAGTAGGTAGGCCTTAGTGTTGAACATAGCATAAGATTGGTATATATAGGTGGTAGTGAGAAGTAGTTAATCATCATATTGAGCATTTGAGTTTTATTGTATGGTTTGGAGGTTGACCCCTCAAAGTGGCTAACCTATTCTACTTGAAAAGTGCGATCATTTATCTACAATCTCGTGTTCTTTGGTTTTCCATTGTTGTTGATATTCAGATTTATACAAGTCATTTCATTACAAGTGGTATCATAGCCTGATCTCGCTAGAGCTGCGCCAAACCCTAATTGTGAAGGTTCTGATATATCCCAAATTTGGTAGCAAATTTTTCTGTAATTTTTTTTGATTTGGCGAAATCAATCAAGTAAGATCCTCTCCAAATTTTAACCATTTTAGACTTGTTTTGCAAAAGTTATAATAGTTTTATGTTTTTTCATAAATCGACTATCTAAGGTGCAATTTTTGGAATTTTCTAAGTTGTTTATATTTTCGGAAAGCTTTCCAAAAATTAGCTAGGGTTTCTTATTTATGCTTTCCTCTATTCAACCAATAAATTTACGAAACCCCAAACCCTAAAGTTTTGCCCTATTCCATCTACCCCGAGTCTCAAACCCTACATCATGACTGGTAAATCAACTTGAGGCTAAGGGAAAGGTCAAACAACTCCAAGAATGATCCTAAATAAGGAAGATATGGATTAAGAATCTTCTGGTTTGGGATTATCTAAGGTGATCATCCAACTTCAGGAAAGGGTAAATAATATGGTGAGTAATGATGACCTCAATAATGAGCTTCTTCATCTAAAAGGTGGCCTTAGGGGTGAACTTTGGACGAATTTTCAATCAATGAAGTAGGAGATGTTTCTCGCTCTTTCAAACACAAATCCTTATTCCAGTCATATGGGTTCCTCTATCAATACTCACACAGGTCCAAATCACTCTATTAAGGAGGATCCTTTACACATTCATGTGGATCTCCTCACTAATGGCGGGGCATTATTCCAAAAGTGGAAATGTGTAAATTTGATGGAAAGGATTTGTTCAATTGGATTACCCAAATGGAGAATTTTTTTGATCTGGATTAGATCCCATCGGGACAAAAGGTGACCATGAAATCCTTATATCTCGAACCTAACCAATTCATATGGTATCGTTGGTTATGTGTTCAAAGGCAGAAGAAAGGTTTAAGTGTCACATGGACAATTTTCACTGAAGAGATTCAATTACACTATAATTCTAGTGTGTCAGAGAATTACTTCAGCCAATTAACAAAGTTACGACAAATGGGTTCAGTAAAGGAGCATGTCCATTAATTCAAAAATCTTTCCGAATATTACAGAAGAGTATATGAATGAGCTATTTCTTATGGGTCTTAAGGACCAAATTGAGCATGAGGTGTGCATATTTAATCCACTCAGGGATTTTGATTCTATTATCATTGAGCGTAGGGCAGAGGAAAAAATTATTTCCAACAAACGACAGACCTTCACTAACATAAAATATCGTAGCACCTTGCCTCCATCGTACCCTCGGCTAGTTCAGCTGACAGCTCAACAAATTGAAGAAAAAAGAGCAGAAGGCTTATGTTTCAAATATGACAACAAATATGGAACATGTCATAAATGTGCTGAGAAAAAATTGTTTTACATTGAAGGGGGTGGTGATAAGGAAGAATATGAGGAAACATAAAGTGAGAAAGTGGAAAAATTAGAGGAAGAATTTAAAGATCCCCAACCCACAGTTTCATGTCATGCTCTGTCAGGTAGTATCACTCCACAAACCCTTCAGGTCATGGGTTGTCTTAAGAAGCAGAAGGTGACAATATTGATTGATTTGGGAAGCACACATAATTTCATCAATCATAAGCTGACAACAAGGCTAAATTGTTTCATCTACCCATCACCTGAATTTCAAGTAATGATTGCAAATGGTGGCATAATCCAATGTTCAGGTAAATTCCATAAAATCATACTTATGATGGGTGACTACACATTGGAATCTACGATGTTTTCTATTCCCATGGGTGGAGCTGATATTGTCTTAGGTGTTTAATAGCTCAGAACTTTGGGCACGCTAAATTTCAAGGAATTTTTCTTGCAATTTCATTCTTAGGGCAAACAATTTGAACCTTGAGGACTACAGGCAAAAACTCCTCAAGTGGTTAGTTCTCACCAAATGCAGAAGATTCTTAAAAAGGGGGTTGAAGGATTTGTAGCATGATTGTTCTCCATGGAAGTTCAACCACCAACAATGGTAGTGTTTCCTGATTTTCATAAGCTTATTGATCAACATCCAGTTGTCTTCGAGGATCCTAGAGGATTTCCTCTTGAAAGAGATTATGATCATGTCATTTAGTTAATTCCAAGAAGCCAAACCCCCAACATCAGGCCTTATAGATACCCACACGTGTAAAAGAGTGAAATCGAGAAGATGGTTGAGGAAATGTTGGAAATGGGTATTATTCGTCACAATCAGAGTGCTTACTCTGCTTTAGTGGTGATGGTGTGCTGTAAGGATGGAAGATGGCACATGTGTCTAGAATACAAAGAAATTAACAAATACACTATCAAAGATAAGTTTCCTATTCATTCTATTGATGATTTATTAGATGAGTTGCATGGTGCAATTTATTATACAAAATTAGATTTGCGTTTAGGGTATCACCAAATTAGAGTAAAGAAAGAAGATATTCATAAGACAACCTTCATAACTCATCAAGGGATGCCTTTTGGTATTACTAATGCACTATCCACATTTCAGAGTTTGATGAATTCAACATTTAGACCATTCCTACATAAGTTTTTCTCGGTATTTTTTGATAATATCCTCATCTATGATAAATCCTAGGAGAAACATTTACATCATGTCAATACAGTATTGGAAGCTCTCGATAAACATCAACTATATGCCAAGCCTTCGAACTGTTATTTTAGGGCACATGAAGTGGAATACTTGGGCCATATTGTCTCTAATGAAGGTGTTAAGGTGGACCCTCGCAAGATCTAGGCCATGGTGGAATGGGAAGTTAGATGAACCCTCAAGCATTTATGAGGTTTCTTAGGTCACACAAGGTACTATCGTAGATTTGTAAAAAAATATGGCAGTATAGCAACATCACTCACAAAATTATTAAAGAAAGACTCCTTTCATTGGAATAAGGAAGCTTTTAGGGCATTTAAAAAATTGAAGGTGGTAATGTTCACCACTCTCGTATTGGTAACCCTAGATTTCTCCAAGACCTTCATAGTTGAATGCGATGCTTTAGGAAATGGGATTTGAGTAGTACTCGTGCAAGAAGGAAATCCCATAGCATTTGAGAGTTGATAACTAAAAGGAAATAATTTGTTGAAGCCCACCTACGAGAAGGAAATGATGACAATATTACATGCAATCAAACAATGGAGACCGTACTTGATGGGTAGACACTTCAAGGAAAATACTGATCATGATAGTTTGAAATACTTCTTGGAGCAATGAATCTTTTCAGAAGAGAAACAAAAATGGGTCACTAAGATGTCAAGTTATGAATTTGAGATTATTTATAAGAAAGGGAAGGAAAATGGGGTTGTTGATGCTCTATCTAGGAGGGATGAGTCCACAGAAGCATTGTTATGTGTCACTGTACGTACCCAAGAATGTAGGTATTGTACTGTCGGAAAGAGGTTACGGAAGCCCCAATGATGATTCAGGTCTCTCTGCAAGGTGTTCAAAATCCAGAAAAGCTCACCAAGTATATGTTTGCATCCCAAATGCTCTATCCAAGCTTCATGTGCTTTGTTTTGTCCTCTGCCCCCTTTTTCTTTGCATTTTGGTCTTAAGTGACAGGACTGCCGCCCAGGATAGGGCGGCGGTCCTGTAACCACCGCCCTGCACAGGGCGGCGGTCCTGTGTGCATTTTCCAAAATGTTCCGACGATCACATCAAACGTAAAAATTTAACTTTCACCCGCATTCTTCAACCACTTTGGCTTGCATTTATGTTTTGGCCGCCTGGTAAATAGTGTTTTCCCTTTGTTTATAGTAAAGGAGATCAATTCCAAGTTACCCTCTGGTAAATCCAAATGTTATAAATAGCCAGCTTGTTTTCAAACAAATGGCCCCTCTCCTTCTGTGTTTGATTATTCATTTTATTTGAAGTTCTTGCACGAGTTTCAATAGTTTCATATTTTGCATGAATTATCAGCCTCTCATTTCTGTTTTAGAGATAATTTGATCTTCTTGCTTTCATCTTACTTCATTGCTGTCCCATACAATTAGTTTAGCATAAGGTAGTTTCATTTTTAGATTAGAATCCATCTTAGAGTTGTAGGTTTTGTTTGTCACAAGAGATAGATCCTAGAATTCTCAGTGTATTTGTGTTGTATCCCTGCAATAAATCCTGCTAGGAATTGCATAGTCAAGCTCTGTTCACTTGCACTATCCCTCTCTTACTTGCATTGTATTCGGTTTATATCCAAAGTTGCCAATGTTCAAGTATATTCCGCTGCTGACACTATTACAGACACACTTTTCTGGATTCACAAGAACACGAAGGAACGAGGAGATCACACTGAGGGGAGAAATCATGACACAACTAGATTTACCACTGTTATGTAAACTCTAGGTTTGAGCTATCAAAGTTCTAGTTACAATATATCAAATAGAGTAGTAAATTATTTCATTTCAGTAATAGCTCACTTTCGATATTGCTAAGGAAGCTGTGGGGAATGATAGTTTCTAAGAAACTATGATTCATTCCTCACTTCTGAGGTAGGATCGAAAGTCTTTCGATTAAACTATTTAGTTATTTAAATATTTAGGATAAATTCACAACTGCACAGGTGAATAGCTATACCAGGCTACCTTGCTTGTTTTAATTCTATTATTAGATTAATTGTCCATTTTTTGAATATATTAGAATAACCGCTCTTTTAATTTCATTCAAAATGCATCATTGAAAATACAAAAAATAAAAGAATATATGCATAGTGTAGATATATCCTTCATAATTAGTTTATTCATTTTACTTAAATTTGATTCATCTTTGCATGACAATCACAGGACCTAGAGAGCCCAAAGATTACGTTTTTTAACCGGTGGTACCTCAACCAAATCTCTCCACAACACTAGCTGATATAGATCAAGACCTTAGGATTCAGGTTTTTCGAACGACAATAAGCCTACAAGAAATTAGTGAACAATTGAGAGAGTTGAATATTTAAGATGACAGGGCATACACATTATGGTCAAATCAACCCAACTACAGACTGCCTTGATAGGATATCCGCATGACCATACAAGAACTCGAAAGAGAACAAATATTTGGTTGCCATCCTTTAGTTCCATAACCCAATGCAGGAGACCTCCTCATCGACATAGATACTGGCTTACGTATTCAAGTTTCCAAAACACCAATAAGGTATTCTAAGAAAATCATACAACTTCTAGTTCTAAACATAGAAGCTGAAAAATCTTATGACTATTGGATAGTCGGAAGGAGAGATTGACTCCTCATATGACCATAGGAGGTCCGCCACAACCACGAACTTACGGTTGTGATCCACAAGTCCCACAACCCAATGGGCCTACTGATCAATCAGACGTTGATGCTAGTTTATGCACACTAATATTCAGATCCTCACCACTTCCGCCAGACATCATTACACAATTCTCCGTGTTAAACGTAACAACCAATCAAGCTAGGGATTTCTGGACTAGACCAGAGAATCATCCATAAAACTTCGGAGGATCCACTACACCTCTCATCACCATTTTCATGACCTTGTCTAGAAATATACATGACACACCTATAGGTCATTTTCCACGTATCCAACAGCCAATAGATAGGATCTTGGCAGAGCTCGAAATTGATTGGAGCCTCCGAGTAGCTATTATATCTGAATGATCCATTACACCAATTCAGGTTAGGAGGTATTTCTTTGCCTTATATTCACATATTCCATTATTGCGTGTTGAGAATATAAGATTGCCCAACTAGTTTTTTTGTATCCACATATATTCCATTCTCACCGGCTATCTCGGCACGACCTCGGGAGGTCAGGTACAAAGAAGAGTTGATTGTAGATTCTCATGCTCGCATGTCACTTTTCTATCGTACAAAATTGGTGAACTCGACGTGAAACTAACAATTGTTCTCCTTTTATTATCATTTCTTTCATCCACCTTCACTCTTTCCCATTATTCTACGGGTATTCATATAACCCCTCGAATATGTCGAGATATGACGCATATGGTAGACCTCTCTCAGGTCTTGAAGCAAATTATGGTCAAACAAATAGACAACTGTCACCCTCGCTTTCTGCATGGGCTGACAACTATTCAAGTAATTACTTGTCATTACAAACTCCCCCTTAAAGAACTAGCTCTAGTTCATTCCGAATTGAGGAGTTGGATCAGCCTACACAAACGCAATAATGAGAGCCCTCAGGCTCTAACAATATGACGTTTACTAGAGAATCCATTTCATCTCCTCAAGTTTTGTTCAGACCACAAATCAGTAGACAGTCAGATCCACTCCTAGTTTTGGATGAGGAGTATTTAGCGTGCTACGCTAGAAGCGAACAACAATTCCAAAACATGTACCCACCTATATGGAGTTTACAAACACAACCCGATGCCCTACTCCAAGAAAACACCCCCATTCCTCCACCTATGGGAAATACTCTTGGTGAAGCTTGACAGGGTAATGATCAATTCATAGCAGGGTATCATACCCCTTTACAAACTCAAGGTGTACAACAAACACCATTAAGGAAAAACATTGTGTCTTCACCAATCGAGGTCATCTCAACCTTAGTTGAGAAAGTTAGAGGATTGGAACTTGCTCAAGCAAATCAAAATTCATATTTTGGGCAAGCAGGAATCCCCAACCCTCCGCATCATCCCAGCCAAGTTGACCTCCTTACAGGAACATGAATGTTAGGCATGCCTCCTCAACATTCGTATAACTATTAGTAGCAAACACCAACTAGAACCGTGTTTTCAAACACCACTCCAGTTGAAAATATGATACCTCTTAGATTAGCACCAAACAACCCATACCAGAGCAATGCTCCTCCCTACTTAAACATTCATTCAAAATCACCACAGGGAGGCATGTTCTCCTCTCCTGGAATGTTCACTCAACCAGAAGGATTTCCTTATGCCCCTGTAAATACATATGCCATGCCATATCAACAAACCATGCCACCCCCACCCCCTCAGCAGGCACCATCAATGGCCGAAGCCTATGCGGTAGGGACTTACTTAGAATATTTAAAAGATCCCCTAGACTTCACCATACGAAATGTCATGCTTCCAAGGCCTCTTCCCGATTTACCCAAATATAAAGGGGAGGGAGATCCAAATGTGCATATCAAGGCCTATGCCACGACCATTCGAGAACTAATCCCTTGGGATGGGGTTGTTGCTAAGATATTCCCTAAAACCTTAGAGGGTATTGCCCTTGATTGGTACTACAGAATACCTGAAGCCTCGATACACTCATTCAAACAACTCGTGTCAGAGTTTATCAAAGCTTTTGATATGAACAAATTATTGAGAATAGGAATCAGGGAATTATTGCATATTAAACAAGAGCATAATGAATCCACTACTCATTTTATTCAAAGATGGCGTACGGTTCTCTACTCATCAGTAAGTGCTCCAAACATGGATCAGATGGAACTATGTGATTTATTCCTTCATTCCCTCAATAGAGAGATAAAGAAAGAAGTCTAGAAGTTCCCTCTAAGAACTTATGATGAAGTACTCGAGAGTGCTCTCCGAATAGATCAAGCGGTAATAGATAGTGGTCGTAAGACATATGGAACAAATAGGAAATTAATCACTCCCAATCAAAACACTACGTCCTATCCTAATTCTGGGAATACCAATCAAGGACCCAAAATCCTTAACAAAAACTGCGGGGTTACAACAGATGGAGTAACAGACCAAGTTAAAAGAGCAAACGTCGTAAACATTTCACCACTCATTAACAATCAACGAAATAACAAATTTACTCCAAAAATCAACGTGGTGGATTTTAATCATCCACCGCGACAACAACAACAACGGAAAATCCAAACACAAGGTCCAAATCGAAACCCAATTGGATATCAGAGTCAAAACCAAAGGCAACAACCTCAAAATTTTAACTCTAAAAACCAACAACCTTATCAGAATTTCAGACGACAACAGGTTTCAAATCAACAACCTCAAAACTATAATCCGAATTTGTATTGTGGTTTCCACAATATTCAAGGCCATGATACCAGGACTTGCCGTGACTACAATAAATTCATGCAGCGCTTGCTAGAAGCCCAAAGACAACTCTTTATAGATATGTTCTCAGCAAATTCTATAACACCCACACCAAACACTTACACAGGGGCAGTCTCCCCTCAAAATGCACCCCTCAAGATCTTTAACAATCCGCTCCCAAATCATTCTAACAATAACATGTTAGATCCAAGCGGAACAAACAAGGGTGTTATGACAGGAAATAACGATCATGAAGCCTCAACTTCATTAAATCCACCGGTCGCACCCCAATTAGGAACTCGACCACAAAGAAAGATAGTTGGCCTTGTAGAGTTAGACACTGAGCTACCCTTAGAAACCATAACAAGAACACGAGATTATTCTTCTAAACCAGTTCCAAGTTATCCATTAGAACCAAACAACATTCAACAAACATTGATAAAACCCATAAGTGCTTATGATTTAATTAATGACTTAATGAAGACCTTCTCTCATATTTCCTTCTTAGATTTATTGAAGAACTCTCCTGCCCATAGGGTTGCTCTCTTAGAAGCATTAGGCCTTGGTCATTTAATTAACATCACTCCTCCTCTAGAAATGCAAGTAAACCATGTAGACTTTGATGTCTACCCTCCAGGGTAGCTAGATAGTGATACTGAATTTATATTTGATATAAGCAAAATGCCAACAGACGCTAAAATTGCGCATAGAGGCGACCCAACCTTGCATTTACAGGTATGGGTTTACAATAACTATGTTAAACGTGCAATATTTGACAATGGGGCAATAGTTAACATAGTCCCCTTTGCTTTTCTTCAAAAGCTAGGATATGGAGAAACAAATTGTTCCACAACACGAAATATGCTAAGAGGTTATGATAGCCTCAAGGCCACTTCAATTGGAACCATAGTTTTACCAGTCACCTTAGGACCCAAGATGGTCCTCACCGAATTTTATATTATAGATCGGGAAACCAATTATAATATGATCCTCGGTCGACCACGGATACACTGCATGAAGGCAATCCCTTCCACTTTATTCCAGGAAATAAGATATTTGCACTTAGGGAAAATTTTGTGGCACAAGGTAACCCAAAACCCTTCGATATACACCTAGCTAACTTGAAGAAAAGAATAGGCATTCACTTCGAGTTTGAACTCCCAACGAATTAACTTAGCAAACCAATTAATTCAAAACCAGAAGAGAAGTTGATAACTACAACAAAATTGGAAATTACAAATCTATTCGAGGGCATTCCAGCACTCAAAAATGAGACTAACGTCATAGAAATGGTGTCATTAGGGACTACCACAAAAATTGTAGAATTATTAGAGAAAGATCTACCCATTCTCCTACCATTTGATTCTATGGGTATGGGATACACCCTAGGAATTGGTTCCCTTCCATCATACAAAGTTTGTATGGTAGAAGTAACTAAGGTAGAAGAAACATACATGACAAATATCCCAACATCCCATTTTCCAAGAAAATATTGGACTCTCCACTTCCATGGAGCTAGATGTCGCTTTGGAGCTTGGGCAGTTGTGATCTTCACTTCTCCTGAGGGAAAGATCCTACCTTTTTCCTTTAAATTAAACTTTGAATGTACAAACAACGGGGTTGAGTACAAAGCCCTCCTCCTTGACCTCATCATAGCCAAAATAATGGGTGTCGATAACATTAGAGTACTAGGAGACTCGCAACTAGTTACAAACCAAGTCTCTGAGGTATATGAGACTAGAGCTGAACATTTACAACTCTACAAAACGACGGTATTAGATCTAAGCAAAGGATTCAACTTCATATCAATTGAAGCAATCCCACGAGAGCAGAACCTTCTCGTAGATTCAATAGCAACCTCAGCTTCCCGTTTTACTCCAAACAGTGAGTTGGAAAACACAAGTTTCACAGCATCACTTCGTACTGAACCATTGGTGCGTAAAATACCAACAAACCCGCTCCTAACTCATATAGAAGATGAGAATGAGTTTTATATCCTGGATCAATTTGACAGTGATAGAGTCACTCTCGAATATCTAAATGCCTATGCAGAGCTACATATTGCTCATCACATAGTGGATCTTTCCCTAATACCACATTCCTCTTCCTATTTTGAAAATCCCATGATAGAGTCTCCTCCACAAAAGGATCTCGATATCTACGAGGTAGAGAATGGAGAAATTTTGGAACTACCTCTAGCCCCACCTAAATTTAAAGAAGGCAACGCTTCCTTAATCGAAGAAACAATTGACATAAACATTGGAACAGAGGAAGAACAAAAAAATTTGAAGTTGGTGTTATCCAAATTCACCCCCAGGGTTGATTTGATAACATACATCAGAATTCTCAAGTCCCAAGCAAATGGATGGATTCAGGGCAAAAAAATCATGTTTCTAGGGTCCCCTTAGATTTTTTTCTAACTCTCCTGTCCAGGTTGAAAAGAGCAAGCTCCGAGGAAAGGTGAAAAAAGCGGCAAAACAAGCTTGGAACAGGAAAAATTGTGAAAATTGGCTAAGTCTTAGTCCTCGCGAAAGTTGGAACAGTTGGGACATCAAGGTGTGGATCGGCCGAAAAGCCTCCAGGCGGCCCGTGAAGCAAAGGGACATCTAGGACAAATGGACGCGAAGGACGCGAACCACCCAGTTCGGCCGAAAAGGAGAACTTTCGCACTAAGCAGTTGGGACATCTGGGCCGCGAGGACGCGAAGGACGCGAAAAGGTGAAGCGGCTGAGAGAAAAGGAAGCCCATTTCGGGCGGTTCGGAAGAATTTGTCCTAGATAGTCTGGGACATTGCTTTCATGGACGTGAAGGACGCAAACCGGCCGGTTCGGCCTTTATTAAACGGGGAACTTCGGCACTGGGACAAGTGGGACAAAGGGACACGTGGGACGCGGATAGCAGGAGCCGAGGGCCAATCAGATCACGCCACATGTCACCAGCAGAAAAGGGACATGGAAGCCCATTTCGGGCGGATCGGAAGTTTTTGTCCCAGACTGCACTGGGACATCCGGGACAAATGGATGCGATGGACGCGAAAATCCGGCAGGCCCGAGAGCCAATCAGATCACGACACGTGTCACAAGGGAGAAAGACCAAGTCAAAGGGTGAGGTTTTAAGCACTGACCCGAGCCAATAAAAAGAGGACACGTGTCTAATGAAGCAGGGAAGGAGAGAGAATTATGCATTCAATCAGCGCTTGACACGTGTCATCCAGGTGGTAGAGCGCGGGAAAGATTTTCAAAACGCATTTTCACTTGTTTTGTATCCTAAATCTTCATATTGACATATCTTTCGATCCAGAGCTTGGGTTTGCACGTTCTTTATATAAACGGAAAGATTATGAAATTCTCTACGTGATTCTGGGGTTAATCTCTTAATTTTGATGGAGTCTGGAGAGAGAAAATTGAGAAATTGGCTCTGACGCGTGTTCATGGCCAGAAGTGACATTTCAGCGACCAGATTTAATGCAGAATGGGTCGCATTCTCCTGTAATTCAGTCAAAGTGACAGGGTATAGGTTTGTAAGGTCCCCCATGCCATTTTAATGCACCAGTAGTCAAGGAGGGATGGGTTCTCATGTTTTTGTATGTTTTCTGTCCCCTGGGCTCGACCCATGCAATGTAAAAGCCAGATTTGGTTCACAACCAAAGGGAACCATTTTTGACATAGCAACTTCTCCTTTCACCTCCAGTAGGTGGTTGATGTAAGAATCAGACCTCTCCAAAAGATTGTAACAGTTTTTACCTCTCTGAAGTTGTAATGCAGTGATTTGGGTACTGGAAATGATAATGTAAGCTTTGTGAATGGTTTTCAGTCCTTTGTTTGTGTTATTTGCTTCATTTTAGATCCTAAGTTATATCTTATCAGCCTGTGTATGTTTCATGTTGCAAATCTCTAGTTTGTGTCTATTTGCTTGACAGAAATGTTTCACCACTCCTTTTGGTGCATCAGCATCTTTAGTTAGTTTCGATTTTTTGCACTTCTACCCCTGTCTCCTTGCAAGTTAGAGTAGGATTAGGATCTGAACCTTTGTAGTTTTGCAAAATATAGATCTAAATCAGAGGAGTTTGAGGAACCAGCCTCTAATCTGGAGATTCCTCTCTCAGTTTCACAAGTCCCCACACTTGGAGAGAGGTTTCCACGTTGTGCAATCACACTGGATGCTAGAGTGATCAACCTAGAAGCCTGATCTGCATCCAGGGGTGCTGTGAGTCTGCAACAACAGTTGGGATCCTCGTTAACTCCATAGGAGATAGAAATACACACCCAAATCCTCAAAGAACATCAAAAGGCTTTCACGTTTAACTACAAAGAAATGACAGGAATTGCACCACATATCGTGGTACATAATCTTGTCACCAAACTAGATGCAAAGCCAATTAAACAAAAGTCAAGGGTAATGAAGCCAAAAGTGGCTCTCATGGTGAAGGAAGAAGTAATGAAACTTCTCCAAGTGGGATTCATCAAACCAGTTGACTATTCACAATGGGTATTTAATATTGTCCCTGTTCTAAAAAAGAATGGGAAGATACACATTTGCATAGACTTTCAGGATATTAACAAAGCTTGCCCCAAAGATGACTTCTCGTTACCATCCATTGACATCATTGTTGATGCAACAGCCGGATTTGAACTATTTTCCCTCATGGATGGGTTTTCAGGGTATAATCAGATTAAAATATCCAAACAAGATCAAACCAAGACCACGTTTATAACTCGTGGGGAGCTTATTGTTACGTTGTCATGTCATTCGGTCTTAAGAACGTCAGCGCTACATACCAGTGGGTAATGACATACATATTCCACGACCTTATTCATAAAATTGTGGATGACTTGTTGGCCAAGGCCAAGAAGCGCTGTGATCACCCAAAAGTACTCTGTATCATTCTCTCACGTTTGATTGAATATGGTGTCACATTGAACCCAGAGAAATGCGTATTTGGTGTGATAGGAGGCAAGCTTTTGGGTTACATTATATCCTCAAGAGGGATTGATGTTGATCCAGCCAAAATCCGGGTTGTTCTTGAAATGATTCCACCATCAGACGAGTCTGGTATCAGATCATTTCTTGGGAAATTCAGTGCAATCTGAAGGTTCATCCTGGATTTAAGTTTTGCTATTCATCCAATCAACAATTTATTAAAGAAAGATTATAGCATTGATTGGATAGAAGAATGTAACGAGGCATTCAAAGTAGTTAAACGCTTCTTATTGTCTCCTCCAAAACTAATGCCTCCTAGACCAGATCATCCTTTGATCCTATATTCACGGGCTACTGATGTCTCGCTAGCCTGCATGCTGGCTCAAGAAGACAATGATAAACGAGAACGTGCAGTCTATTTCATTAGCTGAATGTTGCTTGATTATGAAACACGTTATACACAGGCAGAGAGATAATGCCTTGCCATAGTCTTTGCAATGAAACGTTTAAGACATTACATGTTAAACCAAGAAACAAGGGTCATTGTAAAGACAAATCATTTACGAACATTCCTCACACAAGGGTCTTTATTTAAAAAGGATGGACGTTTCATAACCTTTGAATTTGAATTTGAATTTGAATTAACCTTTAATGGGTGAATTTGAATTAATGTTTGTAAACTAGAAATCCGTCAAGGGTCAAATCATTATAGACTAGTTAGCTGACAATCCATTAGATGGGACCGTCGATCTGGTAAATCTGGACTTTCCTGATGAGTGCATATACTCTGTCAAGACCAAACCCCCCATCTCTACATGCCCTTGGTACACTGGTATCGTTAATTTTATCATGGACCATACATACCCAGAAGACGCTACATCGCAACAAAGAAGGCGGTTATGCGTTATCGCTGTTAAATACGTTATTTTAGAACAAGTACTCTATCATAAAGCCTTTGATGGCATGGTTTTAATATGTGTTGACACAAAAGAATCCAAGAATATTCTTTATGAATCCCATAGTGGGATATGTGGAGGCCACTTTTGTGGTCACGCCACTGCTCGCAAAATACATCGGATGGGCTATTTCTGGCCCACTCTTAAACATGACGTAGTAGAGTTTGTGCGTAAGTGCCACAAATGCCAAGAATTCTCCCATGAGATTCACATGCCAGCATAATCTCTACAACCAATAGCAACCCCATGGCCTTTCTCCACGTGGGGTCTAGATTTGATAGGGAAATTCTCTCCCTCATCAACAGATGGCCATAACTTTATAATTACGGCCATAGAATATTTTACCAAATGGGTAGAGGCCATGCCTCTCACCACTGTACCAGGTTCTGTAATTGCTAAGTTTATTTTAAATCAAATCATTTACAGGTACAATGTCCCGCAAGCCATTATCTCAGATAATGACACATCCTTTAAGAATGATGAGGTCCATGAGTTATGCAGTAAATTCAAAATAAATCATCATTCGACCTTTCTTTACTACCCTCAAGCCAATGGACAAGCCGAAGCAACAAACAAAACATTACAAGTTATTCTCCTCAAAACAGTTAAGGAGAATAAACAAGATTGACATTTAAAATTATACTCAACCTTGTGGGCCCATCGAACCTCAATAAGAACACCAACAAGAGAAACCCCTTTCTCATTAGTATTCGGGGCAGAGGCAGTTCTCCCGCTTGAGGTCAAAATACCTAGTCTCCACATCTCATTACAAGGGATTCTAGGAGAAGAAACATATAGAGAGGCACGCCTCTCTCAACTAGAAAGCCTTGATGAGGCCAGGCTAAATGCCGAACAATGACACAGAGCCTATGCTGACCGGATATGCCAACAATATAACAAAAAGGTCTACAAGAGAGAAATATATGAGGGAGATCTAGTTCTAAGACTAGAAAACTGGATTGATAAGAAAACCGGCAAAGGAAGGAAATTCCGGCCTAAGTGGTTGGGCCCATACTGAGTCATGAAACACTACGGAAATGGTGCATATCTTTTGTGTACGCTAGAAGGTGAGGAATTCAATGAAACAGTCAATTCCTTGCATCTTAAATGGTTTTACACATAAGGCATCAACGTCACCATTTGTATATTATATCTACCTACATTACATTAGTCACTTAATTGTTTCATTTTGTTCACTCGTTTCATAACCATTGTGGTCAAGGAACTTATTCTTAAGAAATTCATTACAAGCTTCTGAATCATATCTCTTCAAGTTTTCATAATATCATCAAATAATTCCAAAATCTTTTCATCAAGATTGACAGACAAATATTGACGAAAACCATACCAAGACCTGCATACTTGGTTTTGCTCTTTCTTTCTACTAGGTGAAGTTGTTCTTACCTATGGTTTGTTCTAGAAGCTTCTTGGTGTCACATCTATCCCTCTTACATCTCTTTGAAACAAGGATATTCCAAAATCACATATTAGAAGTGTCAAAATCAAATAGAATAAAAAATACCAAGCAAACAAAATATTTTATTTTACACACTTCTTTGCCCTACCAACCTTCGGTGATAAGCCCGTATCTCTTACTAGTGGTGCGAGGTTGGGAAAGGAAAGAAGTGCCCTTACTCGCCTATATCCTGCCTTTAGTGACAAACCCATGCTTCTTACTAGTGGCATGGGGCAGGGTGTGAGGGGTCCATTCACACAAATTAACAAATCTTGGTATTTTAGGAATACAAATCAAATTATAGTAAGTGAAAATAAGCATCCAAATTCCAAAGAGATCAAATCCTCAAAACCAGATTTTGTTAACCAGGTTACCATTTATAGATCTAAGTCTAGATAAACTAGAAAGCAAGTTTCCTTCTGAGCTTGGTGGTGGTTTTGAGTAGGGTAAGTGTGTAAGTTTGGTTTCTGTCACCGGTTTGTCTATCTCTCATCATTTCATCCAGTCAAACTCATATAATTTGATCCTTTCCCAACTCTTGGTGTTGAGCCCTCACATCTTACTAGTTGCGTGGAGTTGGAGTGGGGAAAGTTCATCTCTCTCATAACAACATGGTCATCACGTTTTGCCAAAATAAGAAGAAGCAACGAACATTGCCCAAAGAAGCCAAAAGTTCAGTACTACAATATGTTTGCATCATCACATATCAGCATTACAAAATAAATCAAAGAGAAACATTATGTTATCACTTGTCATCCATTGCATACATTCTAAAAAGCATATAAAAACAAAGATTCCAAAAAACATCTAGTGTACACATGCGAAACGAATCACAAAAATTCTAGACACAAGAAGATCTAGATCCAAAAATATATATATATATATATATATATATATATATATATATATATATATATATATATATATATATATATATATACATGTACAAATGCCATCATGCACTAGGCATGGTCAAAATGCTCAATGAGCCTAGAAAATACAAAAACACTCATATAAACATCTAACCAAAAATCACTGCAAAAGGACACTGTGATCTCTCAATCCCTGTGAGATCCCTCAGAAGGTGCACGACTGCGTCTAGGACTCCTATTACGACGACGCTTTGAATGAATTGAGGGCTCTCGATCACGACTAGTAGTTGTGATCTCACTGTGAGAACGACTCCTCATCAAGTGCTCAGTTGTCCTATATCCAGCTACCTTAGCATAGAGAGAAGTCATGATCTTTGCCGCCTTCCAGACAGGGGCAAACCCGTCGGTATGCCTACTGGCTCCGGAAGGCTCTCCCACGTCCGCGGTAAGCTTGGCCCATGTACTCTCCAAAGGGAGCAATAGAGTGTTTGCGCACACCTAGCAAATCAAGTCTCACCATCCCTTAGCAGTCACTGCAAATAAAAAAGGGGAAATAAGCAAGTTAGAAAGTTGTCCATGATAAAGTCAAAAATAAACGAACCAACAAAAGGGAAATATCAACTAAACAATGCTAGCTAAAACAAAAATCGAGAGAAGAGTAGTAACTCACTCGGATCTCCAAGCATCCAGGTGGGATCTCTAGGATCTACACCTGCCACTAACGTTGCCGCTGACCATGGAACCTCCCCCAAATCTAGAAAGAAGTGATGTCCTGCTACAGACTCATCATCTCCTCTGATGTCTCGAGAAGGCAACTCCTCTGAGATCAGGGTCACCTTCTCTGCACTCTCCTCTGCCCTCTCGGCCCTCAAGATACTCTAAGTGTCATGCCACTCAGAGTCATTATCATCCCCGGTCGTCCCACCTGTCTCGCCTCCCCCCATCTCCTCCTCTGTCTCCTCTCCTGTGAACTCCTCAGATTTTGAGTCCACATCAATGGGCTCATCGCTCTCTCCATTGAAAGTAGGAGTGGCTCCAATCTGAAGTAATGGTGCTTGAGGAGCACCAGTTGCTCCTCGGGCACGAACCACCCGCCTAGCTGCAATGGGAACTCCAGGAGTGATCGTAGTCTAACCTCGGCCTCTAGGACCTCCCCTAGCCTCGCGAACAGATTTGTATACTGGCACCGCTGGAGGAAGCATATCAATGAAGGGGAGGCCAAACTACTGAGGTACTCTGTCAAAGGGGTGGATCTCCAACTTCCTCATCTTGTCTACCAACCCATGGAAGAGCAGGCAATCAGTGTGTGTGTCTCCTCTCCCCATAACCTTGCCATGTCCTAATAAGGGGTGGCCTCTATGTCTACAATAGTCAGGGAAGCCACTGGCTGGTGTGGCATCTTGAGAATGGTCATCCCTATCCACCTCGTTTCCCTGAAAGCCCCCAGATCCTCTACCTATATACCTCTCCCGTAAGGAATGATGCGCTCATACACCCAACTCATAACTAGAGTAGGGTGACTCAGTGACTATCCCTGTAATCTAACCACCCTGTATAAATCGTGGTAGGTGGTCCCGAGAATGTATTGGAACCTGAAGGTATTATTCAAACACGCACCAAAATATTGAGGACTAGAGTCATTACCAAGTACCTGATCAAGTGAAAGAATATGAATATTGAGGATGCATAATGGGAGGATGAAGCATTTGTGCAACAACATCTAGTGCTTCCCAACATTGGGGACAACATTGCTTTGAAGGGGAGGGACATGCTACGCCCTTAGCCCTATAACTTTTATTGGATGTGTAGTTCTGAATTATGGCTTGCATAATCTCTCTTCTTGTCATATGTTATTCATTTATGCTTTCATATGTTTAGTAGGTCAGCCTTGGTGTTGGCCATAACATAAGATTGGTATATATAGGTGGTAGCGAGGAGTAGTTAATCATCACATTGAGAATTTGAGTCTTATTGTATGGTTTGGAGGCTACCCCCTCGAAGTGGCTAAGTTATTCTACTTTCATATTGTGACAATTTATCTACAATCTTGTGTTTGTTGGTGTAGACACCTATATTTCGCTTTTGCAATCTTATTGCCAAAACGCACACAAAACACTCTTATTCTTCCCAATTCCTTTATAATTAGTAATCTTTACTAATTAACTAATGTTTTTTGCCAATTTAGCCAATTAACAACATTTTTTTGATTGTAAAATCTGTTTCGCATTCAGGATTCCACTTTACAACGAATCGTAAGTCAAAATCCTCTTCAAAACAAAAAAAATAGTGTTTATTAGCTAATTAGGCCTATTTTGCCCTTGTTTTGGTCAATATACCCTAGTATTGACTTAAACCCCTCTTCCAACCACTCAAAATCACCCCATTCACCTCCACAACATCTCAAAAGCTTCAAAAGCTTATCCTAGCCTCCTAGTTGACCCTAAGCAGTTGATTAAGGCTTCACACCTCTTAATCACTTGGTAATTCACTAATTGTAATTAGCAATTCTAATCTAATTTGGGGCTTTTAGTTGCACATGCACCAAAATACAAGTTTCTCCCAAAAGGAAAACTATAAAAAGGGTGCACCTCGTTCCTTTATATTTTACAACATGCTTTGATTTGCATCTCATATAATAAATGTGATATATAGCTGTTAGTTATTAATTTTTTTTTTAAAGCCTTAAAAATGGGGCTAGTAGATGGATATCCAAAATCACCAAGTAGTCATTGGGAGAGGCCATTTCACCTTGTTTGGAGTAGCAACCATAACCATTTGATTGCCCTCTTAGGTCTATTTAGGGCCCATGTTAGGTAATTCAAGCATATTAGCATGGCATGTTTAGTTAGATTTTGTATTGTTTTCATACTAGTTAAGCATTATTTTAAGCTTCTATCTTAATGTTACATTCCTAGACTTAGAACCTTGTCTAGATGGATGGAAATGGTGTTAGATTTCCTTGTTTAGTCATGTAATTTGCTTTGTAGAGTTTAGGGTGTCATCAGATATCTAGATCATTGGGAGGCTCATTGAACTCACATGAGTGTCGATCTTCTTTCTCGAGGATAAAATAAGACAGATTCAAGGGAAAGTTGAGCCAGGTCGATTTATGTAGCCAAGAATGTAAAACAATGCATGAGTCATTTGACTGAAACTAGCACAGGAAAAGACACAACCAAAACACAAGGACTTCGAAATGTTGATTGATGAGCCGCTTCAGCAGATTCATGTGAAGGGATCGATAGGCCGGTTTCACAAGGTAGTTAACTATGTGGTTGGTTAGTACTGATGAATTGATTGATTGATTATTGATTGGTTATAAGATTGATGAGTGAAGGGTTTGGTATAACATCCATCCTCAATTGATAATTGTGTTGGGAAATAGGTTCGCCCGTCATAACATATGATGAAGAGTGACATTTGGTAAATGATAAAAACTAAACCTTAGTAAAGGAAAGCTTATTGTAGTGAGGAAAAAGTTTCTTCACTCATGGTAGAATGCATCATATTTACATGGATGTTCTGAATGCAAGTGTGAGGAAAAAGTGCGAGTGTGTTATCAACCAATTTTGACTGTGCTAAATAAATTTTAAAAATGGAAATTTTGAATTTTTTCCAAAGTGTTACTTTGCATGGTTTATCACTTTCATCATGACCGTCTCATTTTTGTGATCTCTCCGGTCTTCGTTTCATCCATTTCGGGCGAGAACTCCTCTCGCTATGTCTCAAATCGTGTTAACTATTAATTAATTAATTACTCTTTGTTTAATAAAATTAATTTTTATTAACTTTGGAGTATTTAATTAAATAAATATTAATTAAAATTCATTCGACAAGTTTTTTCCAGCGAAAGATAAGCTTCCACTTCCCATTTCCAGGGATGCCAAATTGGCTTCCCAGGCCCGGATTTCCCCTTTCCTGGCAAAATTGCTTTAAATTCCCGCTTGTGGGATTTCTTCCCCCAATTACCAAATTAATGAATTGGAAAACGGGAAAAAAATCTCCCGATTTCCCACATGGGGAAATAAAACGGAGATTGCCAGCCCACTTTGCCATTCCTGTTGGCAATTGGCCGTTGCTTTCCCCATTTCCCCCTGGCAATTAACTCCACTACCCGGGAAGAGGGGAAGTCGGGTTAACCCTCATAAACTCCTCTGTCGAACTCTTTGGAAAGAGTCGTACGAATCTTTCTAAATTTCTTCTTACTTCTTCTAAGAAACATAATAATATTTTTATCACATTCCTCAAACTATGAACGCCATTGTAAAGGAGAAATACAAGAAGGAGGACACCAAAATCATTTTTCACATATTGGTGAAAGAGAATAGTCCAAACCAAATCATTTTCCACGTTGGTGAAGGAGAGGACAGTTAGAAATCTAACACATTACCATTGGAGAAGGGGGACAACATAAACAAGTAACAATTTCTACGCCAAGGAGACAACAAAAGACAATAAGAACAATTTCCACACATTGGCAGAAGGAGGACAACAAGCAAAAGCATTAAACAAAAGTTGCACAGGTTTTGTTTTTAAATATAGAAAATACAAAAAAAGGCTTTCCACGCATCAACTAAAGCCGGGACAAGAAACATGTTGGTTTTAAGGAAGAAAACAAATTAATCTTTCCACGCATTTACTTGAGCAAAACACCATGCATGGAGGAGAAAGAAAGAGCCCATGCAGCCCAAGGAATAATTGAAGATCCCACGCAACATGCAGAAGTTGTAAATAATTTCAATGCATTTGTTTTGAAAGGAAGAAAACAAGAACAAATTTCCACGCATTCTTTACACCAGTAACATTCCAAAACACAACCATTGGGTAAAAAGAAAATCAACACATGAGCAAACAAGACACAGTCTAAGCAAAGGCCACGCAGGGGGAGAATTTTTTGGTTTTAAAATCATTTTCCACGCATTTGTCATAAGCAGAACAGTCTAAAACAAAAAAAGGGCATTTTTCTGTCCTGTTAGGGAGATCCACGTTTCAACAAAGAGGAGAAAACCACACATTATAGAGGCTGAAGTTTAACTAAGTAATTTGGGCTATTAAATAATATCACGCGTACAAATGCCAATGTAAGGAAATTGCAAGTTCAAAGTATTTATCAAAAAATCAGAGTAATTTCCATGCCGGACAACTTGGATCAGGCGAGGAAAAGAAATGATTAAAATTGGTCTTGCATAAAATTAATATAATCAGTAAATTTAAAAAAAAAACATTTTTGCCTGATCTAGAATTTGAGCTTAGTCTCGATATTTTTGTTTGTATTCACATTTTAAAAATATGTAACCGGGACTGGTTGTTATTATTATTATTTTTAAAATAATAATAATATTAAAGCGAGTCATGTTTTTCTTGCATTGACGGGGGTTTCGGAGACTGAGACCCGACCCCTCTTGCGTTGTTTTACGTGCCTGAGTCATTCTTCTATGAAATTCATAATGGCTGAGAAATCTAACAAATCTGCATGAAGATTGAGGAAGCCAGTGGAGAAATCAAATAAGTCTGCACTCAAGTACAAATTCCAAGGAATCATCCCTCCCAGTTTTATTAAGTCAGCATACGACAATATCATTAATACAAATCTAAGTCACATCAATGTGTAACAATTCTGTGAACGGGTGAAAACCGAAGGCAAAACCATATTCTTGGATAGGCTTTACCATAGTGGTCTACCTCAAGCAGCAACATTTCCTTTCTCGGTGTAGTTTCCAGAGCTGGTTATCGCTTGTGCAAAGCATTATGATCTTGAGAGGTGAGGAATTTTTAAAGATAATCACGAGCCTTTCCTCTTAATCACACCAGAGCACATTGAGGAATTGCTCGGCATACCTGAATTTCCTGAGAATGCGGATATCACTCATCAGTCAACGCAATAATTTTTGGATGAAGAACCCCTGAGATGGAGCAAGATGGTTAATAACAACTAGTTAGTGACCAAGAGGCCTCGAATTGACCAGCTTCCCAAAGAACTGTACCACATTGAGTTCATGGAAGAAATCAGGGACATGATTACTCTCCTAAGTCGAGTTTTCGGTTTACCCTCTGCTAGGATTTTCCACCCATGGATGTATCAGTTTATCTGTATCATCCTTGTCAAGAAAGAGTTTGTGGATTGGGGCACCATCATCAGTAATACCCTTCACAAAAAATTGATAGAAGTTAAGATAACTGGATGCTTCTACATGACATCGTATCTAACTTATGCAGTAGCAAGAAGAAAGCTATTTTCTGGACTCAAAACAAGAGGAGTTATGGGGCCATCAAACAGTGTTTTTCATTATTACCCACAACTCAGTTTCAAAAATAGCTCTCACCATTTTAGAAGAGTCAACAATGCATTCGCCTTCTACGTGATTCAGAACCTGAATCGGAATACAAAGGAAATATTTTCTAAAGAAGCCATGAGTGTCATTTCCCAATGGGGAACATGGTTTATTCAATTTTCATCATTTTCCTACATTCGAGTAAGTGGCTTTATTGGTACTCCATGGAAGCTTCCTAAATATTTCAGTGACAGATGGGCATTAATGGAGCTTGCGCGACAACTATTCCAAGTTCATTGTCTTCTCAGTGACAAGCACTGTTCAAGAATTCATTTCCCAATCCAAATCGAGTAATACCAATGTCCAAATCTTTCCAGTGCACAACTCATGGAAAAAGAGTTCGCTCTCATCAGATTGGTTATTGACATTTGAGTGTGTTATCAGGTAATTTTGACTTCAAAAAATTAATAAACATGGAAATTTTGAAAAAAATTCAAAATTATTACTTTGCACAATTTATCGCGATCGTCGTAATCGTCTTGTTTTTGTGATCGTTTTGGTCTTCGTTTCGTCCATTTCGGGTGAGAACTCCTCCCGATTCATTCGTAAATGATGATGAAGATGTTATTGATCCTTCATATGATGTAGTTTCTTTTACCCCATTGCCATGAATTGATTGGACCAAAAGAGATGAATTTTCTCTTGATAGACAAGAATTAACCGATTCTTGAAAGAAGCATATCTTGGTACGGTAGAGAACTTACCAAGTTACAATCAATTCAAGATCGTACTTCAGGATCACAAAAATTGCCAACTCGAGTAGGTCTCCATTAAACCAAATCCCCTTCTCAATCAACCTTCTGTGCCATCCAATCATATGCAACAAGCAAGAAATGAGTGGTTGCCAAAATCCACTTCATCGAAGTAATGTGTCACGAGGAGAAAAATCTAAGGGTCCTAGCCCCAACGAAGGAAGAGAGCATGTATTGGGATTTTCTACTTCAAGTAGAGATGATTCTTCTCACATTGTTGATAGTTCTGAGAAGATCATGACAAACGGTCCTCAACCATGCCTTGCACAAACGTCCACTCAGGTCCAGGTAGTCTAAATATCAAAAACTTCGGAACCTACAGTTCACGAAGAGATTTCCCAAAATCTCCCAAATGATCAGGAAGTGGATATCAATGTTATTTCTCCTGGAAATCGAGTTCATGGAAAGGATTCTTGTAGAATGTCATGATTTTGAGAACAATGAGAATGTTGCTTCGAGCTCCAAGCTTTTGTATGCAGAAATAGTGAATGATACTCCTTTATGGGTTGATTGCGAAGGTCAAGAAAAGGAAGAGGGTTATCAAGGCAATTGAAATTGACTTCGATGCCTTTTTCAAAATTTCAAATGACATCATTCCCAATAAGCCTAAAGTGTTTTCTCGAATAATGTTGGATAATGAAGGAAACAAATTTGTAGATCTTACCATCCCACAAGTTGACAAGGAGTGTGATGCTCATGACAACTGCTGATTATGAAGTTTCTAGACTTAGACTTGGGAGTTTCACATTGGAAAGTGACATGGTGATGACCCGAGATTCAATTGATATCGTGCTAAAGAGACTTGTAGAAATATAAGTCTCAGAACTCTCAGCTCAAGGCCGAGAAAGAATCAATTGGTGGAATATGTTCAACATCTGATAAATCCCATAACATCCACTTTCCCAGTACCCGATGTAGTGGCTGCTCAGGCTGATGAAGAAACTCTAAATTTATCAAAATAAATAAACACACTAGGCCATGTCACCAAAACTTGGCTTTTAGATACTCTTGTTTTAGGCCAAGAGACAATCAAAACAATGGTTAAGCTCCATGAAGATGCTAGTACATATCTTGATCCAATTCTTTATTTCAAGTAAAACTTTGTTTCTAATATATCAAATTTGGATGAGATACTGCCCAGTCTACAGGAGATGACAAGTATGGAGTCCTCAGTTTTAGCCATTGAAGGAATTCTCAAATTTGAATATCGAGGGACACATTTTATTTGGTGTTTACATCTCAAATCAAGGAAAGATGATTATCGAGGATTCTATGATCCATTATGAGATCGTATGCAATGAAACTTTCACTTCACTTGCCTTGATTCAAGAATTCATAGCTAAGATCCCTTGTAATCTCGTAAATGAGCATAATCAAAGGTGTTCATAAGAACAGGTGGAAGAGCAATTTTCACAATTGTTTAACGACATGTAAACTCCTAGCCAATAATTTCTCTTTAGCTTCAATGGAGCGTTGCATAAAATTAAAGAACTTGTTTGAGAATTCTCAATCAAAGATGATTAATCTGAATGATATGCCAGGTAGGATTCTTGGAATTGCAGGTATTTTTTGAGGCTATTCTTCGACCAAATGAACCTCCAAAAGAAGAAAAGATGTTTCGAAACATTGGGAAGGTTCAGATCCTTTCAATTGGCGAAAGTGACATATCCTGATTTCACTGGATGGTTCAAGGAGATAGTTTTCTTGGTATTTAACGAAGTGGGGGAGTCCATTTCTCATACGTTTGAGATAGGCGGACCCCATTTCAATGGATAAGGTACTGGTTATTATTGTATGTTTCTTTAAAAAGTGGAATTTTAAGAAAAGGATGTTGTTATTGAGTTTTCTTTCAGAAAAATGTGGATGACTTAAGTGATTTTTATTTTTAGTTGTCTTTTAATAAATTTGGTTTGAAAAAGTCAAAGGTCACTTAAGTGCCCTGTTTAATGTTCATGTAAAACCCTAACTACTTTGTAACCATCTTTTGGGTTATAAAAGGAAGTGAGGGGCTCATTTCTAAAGGGTGACTTTGAGAGAGGAGAAGAAAATACTTTTGTGTGCAAGACTTTGTTTCAAAGAAAGAAATTTTGTGTTCTTTTGTGAAGAAATTTTGGAGTTATTGAAATACAAACTTTGTGTCTCATTCATTGTCTCTTGTAACATTTGATGTTCTTATGTTCATTAGATGTTAGATGTTTAAATATTGTATGCAAATATTGTCTTTGATCTTATTGTCAACGTTATTAAGTTGTTGTTCTTGTTCACAATGATCACGCTCTGATTATTTACTTTTTCATGTGTGTTCCCTTTTACTCATTCTCGTTTAATTGACTGCAAACTCCGTTTTATTTGTGTTAGTTTATTTATCTGTTCCTCTATCCATGCAATATTAGGCTCTATTTTTACCTAACTCTTGCATGTTCTTTCAACTCATTCCATTCCACTCTTTTCCTCCATTCCATTCGATCTCCCTCATTCACTTTTCTTCCCATTGATATTACAAATCACCCCCCACATACAATTTTGAATGTACATATGTAAATATAGTTTTGGTTTTCAATAAAGTCAGCCTCACCTTTATTGAGGAGGGACTTCGTTCCCACACTGTTGCATGTCATTTGCAGGCGTGCAAATCCATATGTTAATAGAGTGTTATGGATGGTTATGATGAATGGTTTGAAGATTTGCATTGAATAGGAGATGAGTCAATGTCACAAATCATGGGACAATAAATGTACCAAAGTAGGACTCTGAGCAATTTATAGATAACACTCGACAACATACTAGCATTGTCTTTCATTGAGATCCATTATGTGCATGTGAAAATGAATTGTTGCTTTAAATGAAGATTTGATGAGTATCGAGTGAAGAAAAACTAACCAATGTATATGAATTATTTATTTTGATTGTTGATTAGTGGATGAAGGTGCGTGGAAGGCAAGCCTTGTATTGCTCCATTGCCAACTAGGAATTTATAGACTCAATAAAGATGTAGCTTATTCTAGTCAAAATATTGCTTTATTACTAGTCAGGTATCCACAACCTCGGTAGAGATTTTAGAGACACCCCTAGAGAAATTTTTGATATTAATATTTTTTGATTTTATGTTTTTTTCCTTTTTGCTATCTTCCTATTGATTGATTACAAAAAAAGGTATTAAACTTTCTTGATTGTGTTTGTTAAGGGTTAAGAACCATTAGTGGCTTGATGGAGGCGATGGAAGTGATTGTTGAGACGACATTGATTAATATCGCTAGATTCACCCAAGGGCATTCACTAAAAGAATATTAAGTGTATGATATTGTTAGGAATCTCTAGGAGGATAGTCATTCTTTGATTTACTGGGTAATGATAGGACAAGGTCAAATGACTATAGTATAGAATGTTGCCTCATGAAGTGTACAAAATCATTAAGCCATTCCAGGGGATTGGATTGTGTAGGAAGATAATTGTGTGCACCCTTTTGATTTAGAAAATTATTCAAGTTTCTAAAGGTATCTACAACAACAATGGGATTATTTCTCAGGTGTGGGACCTTAACCCTTAAGATAAACCTTTAGAATAAGGATGGCTCATTTCCTTAAAAGATGTAGATTAACCACTACTCTAAACTAACCAAAAAATCTACAAAGTTGAGGGAGAAAGAGTGCTAAAATTTGAAAATAATGGTGATACACTAGAGTATGAAGGGATCACTCTCCCTTTTATCAAGGAAAAAGGGGTAAACACAGTGACAAAGGGTAAAATATGAGCCATAGTCCACACTGCATTCTATTAGCCTTTAATCCTCTATATAAATGACACAATGGACTGAAATTATGTAACTATAACTCATATACATCATACAATAACCTGAGAGAAAGGTAATATGTAATGAAAAAAGTTGAAGGATAGACAATAATCACAATAACTAGATATCATTGCTTAAGGAATACACAATCTCTCATAGTCATTGAGAAGGCAATGAACACATTACATAGTTTAACACAAAGGTCTACACAGACTCATAACACTCAGAAACTAATTGGGTGGGGTGTATTTGCATTCAAGAGAGTATTGTTTCACTTATGAAACTCATTAAATTTATAGAAGGAAAAGAGAGGAGAAGGGATCTGTAGACATCAGTTTTTGGTGTCGTTCCTCCACTTCACCCCACATTTGCTCTCCTGCATTAGGCTTGCCCATTCAAATTCCTTTTCCCTCCAAAATTTAATAAACACCATTTCCCACCAAAAATACATATCTAATTAATTAATGTTAATCCCTTTTAAATTAACTTACGAATTTAATATTCTAAAGGAAACCATGTCACCCCACTAATGAATTTAAAATTCAAAATTAATCCCACTTATGAATTTAATATTCAAATAGTAAATCCATATCCATCCACTTATGAATATTAAATTCATATTCATCCACTTATGAATTTAATATTTGAATAGTAAATCCATATCCATCTACTTATGAATAATAAATTCATATTCATCCACTTATGAATTTAATATTCAAATAGTAAATCCATATTCATCCACTTGTGAATTTAATATTCATCTACTTGTGAATTTAATAAATTCACATTTAATCCATGAAAATCCACTCATGAATTTAATATTCTAATCATGTCCCCCAATCACTTAATAGGAGTTACTTTTCTAAATCATTATTATCTAAATTAATCTCCTCCTCATGCTATAAATAAGAGCCTTCCCCCCTCTTTCAAAAATGTTAGAAGTGATAGCAAAAATCTAACATTGTATTTCCTCTCATATCATCATACCATCATAATGCTCTTGTGATGCCACTTGTATCACCATAATATCCTCCTCATGCCCTTATGGTTCTACTTGTATCATCATATCATCCTCATGCCCTTGAGATCCCCTTAGCAATCCCATTTCTTGGCATCCTTCCATCTTCAACAAGAAATTTTGCAGGTGTGTTTTGTGAGTTCCTCACATCCAACCCAAATTGCTATTGATTCATGCATTTTTGGTTTACTTTACATTTATTTTTATCCAATCAGTAGCTTCTTTATACATCAACATTTTTCAGGTTCTTTTATTTATCAGTTTCTACATGTTATCGATTTGTCTTTCATTTACATCATTTTATCTTATCAAATGGGGGTTGACATATGAGAAAGGAAGGTAATACTTCTTGGAACCGGCTTCGTTGAGCAACCCCCACATATACCATCTAATCCATTCTTCTCTTAGTTTCCTCTATTTTATAGGTCTATCCAGCTCACAGCGAGGACATTCACTTTGCGCTCGTCCATTTGCCACCCGTCCATTTGTCACCATCTTCTCCCAATGTACCATAAAACCTTGCATCTTCAAGGTTTTTTAGTTTTCTTTGTTATCTAGCTCACTAATCTATACAAGGATGAAGAAAACTTGATCAACATTCTGGCACACCCAGTGGGACCCTCCCATGATTTGTTGTTGTTTGTTTTAGAACTCCTTATTTTATTAGTTATTTTTTTGCTTGTGTTTTCTGTTGTTATTGTTGCATTTTATGTGTCTTATGGTGTTATTTGGTTGATTTTCACACTATGGGAAGTGCTTTTATTGTGTGGTTTCTTGTGGTGTTTGTGCAGGTTTTAGTAATAATGAATCTATAGTGCTTATCACTTTTTTGACCTTGTCTACAATCATTGAACTTGTGGCCATATACCTCTACTTGTTCTGTCCTTCGTCTTTTTAGTTTCTGGTTTCTTGTTTTTGTTACAGACTAAAACTATCTTACTTTCTGGTTTCTGGTCAGCTCTGCTACCATATTTTTTGGGTTTCAAGTCATCTCTGCCGCCAAAATTTTAAAATAACTAGATAATTTAAATTATATTATGATTTTGTTTAACATTTTTTTTAAAAAGTTTTTTTTTGGTTTATGGTCGGCTCTACCGCCATAGTTTTTAAATAGTTAAATGATTATATACACATATATATACACTGATTTTGGTTATTTACATATTTACACATGGTCATGATTGTGGTGATATCTTGTAATAGCTAATCATTTCGTTGTAGTTATTAATCATTTATTTTTATTATATTTCACTCAATTTTCAGTAATTTGATTAATTCTTAGATATATCTACATTTTCCTTTAAAAAAAAACTTTTCTGATCGTGTTTGTGGATGCTTCTCTTGCACTCTCAGGCGATCTTGCGAACCAAAAAAAACCATGATCATTTACTATCTATTTAGCTAATCTTGTGTCTACATGGTAAACTTAATCAACATCCTCACTTTGTATAACTCCACATTTGCTTCTATATTTATATTGTACTAATTTTTTAGCTAGTCCACATTGCTTGCTTTCTTGTGTTGGGTTCATCTGTTGGATTGCTCTTCGCTAAAGTGCAGATAAAAAGGAAAAGCTATATCCGGGTTTTCCTCTTTTTCCTTATTTTCTCTTTTCTGCATTGCACTTCCTTTTCTTGTGTGTGTATGCATCGAAAAGTCACACTTTGATTTGGTCTAAAAATAAATTTTCTTTTCTGCATCCTGCTTTCTCACATAGTTTAAGTACGAGGTTAAATTGTTGCATCTCACATCCTATCACACACAACCTAAAACTCATGCATCTAAATAACACATCAAAACATCTCCTTACCCGGTTCACTATTTGGGATTTCATCACCCAATAGGAAGCCGCCTAAGACTCTCCCTAGCCAAAACTACCTGAAACTAGCCTTAGACTATCGTTCCTTAGGTACCTTTGTTATCCACTTTTCTTTTCTTTTCACATCTTCTAATTAATCATGATGATAAGAAAATTGTTGCTTGATTTGTTTGTTAACAAATTACATAAACAAATGTTCATCTATTTCATGCCTATTTTCACTCTTTCTCAGATCGAAACAATACAACAATCTGCTCCTATCCAATGACATCCCTTCCTCTAATGATTCTCTCCCAACAATATTCTAAACTTGAGACCACGCCTTTGGTTACCCAACCCCTTGTCTCCATGGTCTCGCCACATGAGGACCATGTCATCCAAAATTGTCCCCACCTTGGAACCAATCCTCATGTCCCTCATCAATCTAACCTTTCTAGACCAACTACACCCCCATCTCCAGCTCCTTTAGAAACTCTTGGACCTCCTTCTAACCCCATTTATGAATTCTTCCTTCGTAAATCCCCCACAATATCTCAATCCTATCAATCTACTCAATTGGTGGATCCTATTCCACCCACATCACTTTATGTCAACTCTATTTCATCCGCTACTAGTATGCCTATCCAACCATCTCAACCTTTTAACACTTACATTCCTACCCACCATATGCTCCAACCATCTCAACCTCTTAACACTCATATCCCCACTCATCATATATCTCAACAAACTACCCAATCCCAATAATCACACCACATCTCTACTTCTCAACATCAACCTTTGCAACAGCTTATCCAATCTCAACCCATGACATATATTAATCCTTATCAAACAATTCCACAAACACCCCATCCACAAATTAATTAACCGCCTTATCAAATTGTTCCTCAAACACCCGCACATCCACTAATTCATCAACCACTATATCAAATGCTTCCTCAAACTCCCACGCATCCATAAACATATCATCTACCTTACCAAGCTACTTCCCAATCACAATCCCAACCTAACATCACATTGAATGATCATATTCATGCTTTTATGAATAGGTTGGCTAGTCTAGAAGCCACTACCTTGGCACCCAAGGTTACTTTATCCTACGAACAAATATGTAATGAATTGATTCATCCATTGGTTCCTATCAAACCTTACCCTCCTCATTGGGAGCTTCCCAAGTTCATTAAGTTCAATAATAAGGAAGATCCCCAGCAACATCTTCACACATTTGAAACACGCATGTTACCTTATTGCACATGATCAAGACCTAATGCTTCACACTTTTCCCATGTCTTTGGTTGGTCCCGCGTTAGACTGGTACAATGGTATACCTCAATACTCGATATTTTCCTTCACCCAACTCACGTAGTTGTTCTTAGAACACTTTTCGATCAACATTGCGTGCAAAATCACTATCACGAACCTATACGATATTTGACAATTTGAAGAAAATTCCATCATGGACTTTGTCACACGATGGTGTGATGTTATAAACCAACTATCTTTATCTCTTCTACAAACTGAACTCATCGAGCTCTTCTCACATTCATGTGTGAAAGCATATATCATCTACCTTGGAAATCCAATCATTCCAAACCTTTGACGAAGCCTTTACCATGGCCCACAAACTTGAAACTCGTGTTATTGAGAAAGTTCATATTAAACTCAGATTGAACAATCCTAAAATGAATTTACTAAACCATCTGCACATAACGACACATTTAAGGGTGCGGCTAACACCATGGTTGTTAAGTCCTCATCTGCACCTACATCTAGTACATGGCCTCAACAACGAGCCCCTCGACCAATGCCCAACTACACCCCCTTGGGAGAATCATATAGTTCAATATTTGATAAGTTGATGGTGGTAAATCTAATCACACTTTCTCCTATCCAACCACTTGATGAATCAAGACTAAAATCCGTGTGGTATCATGAAGACCATTATTGCAAATACCACCAAGTCTAAGGACATGACATAGAGAAATGTCAAACATTTAAAGATTTGGTCCAAAGACTCATTAATCGAGGTGATCTCCAAGTAGAAAACCCCAACGCACCTCCAAATCAACAATAGAGGTATTTATATAACCATTCCTCAATCACACACTGAAAATTCAAACCACCACCATTACAACCCAAGCACCCAATGCTCATTCTATAAACACTCTTCACACCATGGACCAAGATCCTATCCCATCAAAAAATTCCCCTCCTTCATCGGTGATCACATCCACCTCCTTGGACATTGACCCTACGTCTCTAAACCCATTAACACTTATACCCACAACCACACCAATCATACCTACATCTATCTCAGAACCTATTCCTACATCCACACCTACCACATCAACCCCATTCACAAACATATCATTCTTACCCCTTGAGACACTTATGAAACAACCATTCCCACCTACTTCTACACCTGATATTAATCCTACATCTACTTCATTACCTATCATATCTACTCCATCAGTTACCACATCCCCTTCATTGGATTTGACTACCTTACCTACATTCATTCCACCTTTACCCATTATACCATCCTTAGAGTCGATCTCAGTTCCTCCTTCTACACTTTTTTTCGTACCCACCACATCAACTGTTGTGGCCACATATACATCTATCCCTACCTTTACCACATCCGCATCGACTTTGACTATACATACCACTTCGTCCATACCTATCATGCCCTATACTATCATATTCAACCCCTTAACCACATCTACATCAAACATACTTATCACCACATCACTTACATCTCCAAATGTACCAATTATGCCCACCTCCCTATCGATCCCGACTACCCCTATATCTGTCATATCAACAAATCCACTTACCCCTACCTTGACATGTTCATCACTTATACCTATGTCCTTACCCATGGTCACATCACCCGTTAGCACACCGACCGCATCCTCTCGATTTGCAAATATATCAATGATACCCCTTGAAGAATTCATGGAACAAACACTTCCACATAAGTCAAACACAATCGGTTTTCATCCTCCCACTATGGAACCAACTATTTCCACATCAGCCAATCCAAATCCTACACAATCCATGTCTCACATAGACCTTATTAATCACATCATACAAACACCTCTTTCTCCATCAATATTCACCCCTACACCACAATCTTTAGATCCTCCAGTTGATATTATTATCATCCCCGCCAAGGGTAAATTTTCTCAATCAAAATCTAAGGCTCATGGTAAACATCCCCAAAAGTCTCTTACGCATCCTCGTAAGAAGTTAGGTCTTCCCTCTTCTCAACAATCCAATGTTACAACATCTATTTTAGGGTCAGTCCCTTCATCTAATACACCTCATAATGATAAATCCCAATCCAAAAAATCTAACCCTCCTCTCACAATTAATTCATCTTTTAAGACATATAATTCATCCATCTGATCTACATCCACTTCTTCCCCTAGCTCCAAGCCAAAATATTCTATCAAAACCCACAAGAGTTACCTTCCCTATGACACTTTGATTGGATCCTACACAGACATCCTTTGACATTTAATTCAAATATCTGCCATCATGCTTCCTCCCATTAAAGCTTTTAATCCACATAGTCCAAAGCCATCGTGGTTCAATCCCAATTGCATTTGCACTTATCATCGTACCCCGGGCCATGACATTGAACATTGTAAGGCCTTTCAGACAATCGTCCATAACCTTATTGAGAAAGATGATTTCCTCATTCAAGGGTAACATCATTCTCCATCTACATCTAATCCAATTTATATCCAATCTGTCAGGTTTCCCAAGAATCCTCCATCCACATCATCCCTTAACATCTCTCCTGCACATGAAATTCCTCCTAATGAAGGTCCTCTATGGTTTATCGATATTGTTTATCTTTCTAATCACCCTTGTGGTCTCTGACCATTTATCCAATCAAAATCCAAAACAATCCTATTTGAACTCCTTTGACATCCACTAACTCATCCGCATATAATATAATCTCCCTTGTTAGGGGGCCACCCTCTCCTCGTTCTTGAGCACCCCTTTCACATCAATTCATCTTTTATCTATACAACTCCCTTGATGTTGGGGGACTTCACTTTTGACATTGCTTTATTTAATCTCATCCAATCTTAAATCCAAATTAAACTTGTCCAAGTCTTCATCTTATTTTAATGTCCACTTTTGTGGCCCTACTCATCCCTCTCTTGAGGGACCATTTATTTTCATCTTAAGTCCACACTTGTGGCCATATTCGTCTCTCCCTTGAGGGACCTTGTTTTTAATTTTAAGTTTGCCTTTGTGGCCATATTCATGTCTCTCTTGGGGCACCATCTTCATTAAAGTCCACCGTTGTGGCCATATTTGTGCCTCCCTTGGGGGTACCATCTTTTCATCATAATCCCACTTTTGTGGCCATTTTTCATCTTATCGGGACACATTTTGTTTGCCTCCTCACTTTCGAAAGGGAGCACATGGTTTCCATCTTATCTATCTCATGACGTCTTATCCAATCTTTTATCCCATCCAAAATCCACAGTTGTGGTCATATTTGTCCCTCTCTTGGGGGACCATCTACTCATCTCATTAGGGACACATATTTTCGCTTCCTTAAGGATATTGCATATTTTTTTATCTTTGCTCATCCATCTCGTCATCCTATCAAGCTTTCATCCTATTTTGAACGTGACTTTAATTATTAAATTACATGGAAAGTTTGGCTTCCCTTGATGGTAAACTAGAAGTAGAACCTCTTAATGCATTACACTTGCGACCATTCTATTATTAACATACCTACCAATGAGCACTTAGTCATATCTTTAGATCATTCCCCCATCATGAGCCTCTTCCATCTATCATTCTAATGATATGGAACTATGTGGTCTACCATCACTTCTTAGACATGACCTTAAATATGGGCACCGTGACTCTGCCTATAACATTTTCCTTATGGATAGGTTATCCCTTATAGGTGATAATTCCGTGATCATTACATCCATCACCCTCTTTTTTACCTATTGGAAACACGCTAAGGGTCCAAGGGTTTCCCTTGTCCAATCATCATCCCCTCCTAAGTGGTCTACCTAGAATTACCCAACTCTTCCCCACCAAAAAATAAGAAGAAAAAAAAGAAGAGTCAAAATTATGGATGCTCCTATCTCATGTTATCTTATCTAAAAACATACCGATCACTTGAAGGACAACTGTTCATAAAAAACATATAATAAAAATAGACTGATTCCCCTAATGATAGCTATCATGTATATCTTACTCTGTCATCTCAAATAAAAAGTCAAAAATATAAGAGAAAAAGCAAAAAGTAGACCATACCCTCGAAGGATGGCTACTCTATTGTCTCATAATGGCAAAGGCTTCCCACATTGATCAACCTTCTAGATATCATAACATCCTAAGAAAGCTTCCCACATCGATTAGCTTTCTCATATACATTGCAAACTTCTCGCATTGATCGGTTTGCATCTTCCTCCTTCCTAGAGTTGGGGCATAGTCCTAGGAACACCCACATATGGAGATCCCTCTAACCACGTACAAGTTACATCTCAAACCCCTTTTTTGTGTCGAAATTAGGTTCATGAGCTTATTTCATCCACACTTCCCTCATGGTCTTTTGGTATAACTAACTGTCGTTGGTTATGTGTTAACACTTGCTACTAGCTACAAGTGCAATGCCTTCAGTGCTTCTCTTCCTTGTTTACCTCTAGTCTGGTTTGAAGCATGGTTTCCCCATATGCTCCTTGCTATGATTATGTGGCATTTATCTCGATAAGTTCACCTTTTATCAAGATCACATTCTTGTATATCTAATTTCAAACTATGTCATCTATATCCCTATGTGTACATTTAATGATGACATCTATTAACATCATCTATAAATCCATGAAATCTGTTAACATCTATAATGCACTCTTCGGTTTGGGAATTCTATTTGATTTCCCTTGCAAATTGTGAATCCTACTTGAGGATCCCTCTCAAGGAGAGTTCATTATCCTACAATTCCTCATCCCCCGCCATGGCTAACATGTCCTTTCTCCATCCGTGCTCCCACATCACCTTTATCTTCTAGTTAATTATCCCCACATCACCTTTCTCACTCTCTTCGTCTTTCTTCATTTCTTTTCCACTCCTTCCCCAATATTGCACCAACAATAATTATTGTTGGTCTTCCCCTAACATTACTTCACTGGCATAACCTCCTCCATCATCCATTCTTTCTTTCCTCCCCTTCATTTTCTCCACCTCTGCCCTTTCTTGTCACTTCTTCACCACCTCTCCATCTTCCCTTCACCCTTGCCAATATCCTTACTATCTTCATCATACATCCTTTGTTATTTTCATCCTAATCCTCTTCTCCTCATCTCATGCATTTCTACAGCTTTTCCCCTTCTTACCTCATGCCTCCTTACTTTCTCATTGTTCCCTTGTTCCTTCCTCATTATCCCATATTTTTCATCCTCACACATTCCACATGAATTTGCATGTGGTCTGTACCATATTCCTTCCCGTGGTCTCCAATTTTTCATCTCTTCATTCCCCATTATCTTCACCTTCAAAATTCCCTCCCCTTATTTTCTCTACCACTCCTATCTCTTCCTTTTTATTACTTTCTCTAATCTTCTCCACATCTTCCTGTTCTTTTCTCTAGTATCTTTATTTTCTTTGTTCTATTGCCTCTTTCATATTCTTCATATTCTTCATCTTCTTTATCTCTTCCATTTCTCTAAATTCATATTCTTCACCTCCTTCATTGTATCTTTGCTATTCCATTTATTTCATTTTACACATCTCTCTCCCTTTTTCCTGATTTCACCCTCTACTGTGTTGTCTCTTCTCATTTCATCTTCTCCTTCTAGTTCATTCTTCCTCATTTCCTGCTCATATCATCCATGTCTACTATTCTCTTCCACCTCTTTTTTCTCCTCTATTTTCTCCATCCACTTTCTTCCATACCCTGGTCTTCCTCATATCCAGTCTCTTTTGTTCTATCATCTCTTTTGTCTTCTTTACATTCTGCACTTTCCTCATCTCCTTCGTTCTTTCCTTTATCTCTCTCCCCTTCTTTTTATTACTTTCACCCTTTACTCTGTCACCATCCTTACTTATCCCTATCTTCCTTCCACCTCTTTCATTCCTTTTTTTTCTCCTCCTCCACCATTTCCACTTTATTCCATCTCCTTATCTTATTCACCTCTGAATTTTATTTTCTTCATCAACCACTCCTCTGGTCCCTTCCTTTTCTCTCTTTCCACTCTCACTCTTTTCTTCCTTCCACACATCTTCACACTTAACATTCAATGTCGTCAAAAATATCTACACATTTATAGACCGCAACTTCTCCATTCTATTACACCCCATTCTCATTCTACTCTCTACAGCCTTGCCCCCTCTTATTGTTTTGCAAGCTTCTTCCATTCTCGTCAGCCCTCTTAAGGAACCATCATCACATATATTGTTGAGCAAAAAATAATTAACAAAAGGCACACAAGAGGTTTGTGCAGGAAAATAGGCCCCCTTCAAAGGCACGAATGGATAAGGGAAACATATGCGCTGAGGATAAGTTCATAGTTCGAGACTTAGCCGTTTTCACGACAAGGATCTATTTTTGGAGATAGCGTGTGGAGCACTCAAACCGATTAGAGACTTGCGCATAACACATTGACTATTTTTAGAGGATCAACTATGAAGCACTTTGCATAGACACATGTCAGAAATAGATCTACTATTGTCAGTTAACTAATAGTACTCTATTGTTAGCACACTTGCATGTGTGGCTATTTTTGTAACGGCACGTGGATAGTAATAGCATGTGACCTATTTTGGGATTAGATAAGCAGTGAAGGGAAAGTCCCCACCCTTAGAAGTATGTAGTAAATTGTGTAGTAGATATATATGCATACATAGAGACATAATGAGATTATGCTGCTAAATCTGTTACGCGCATGAACGTATACTACTGTTATTGTAATGAAGCTTTTGTGTTTTACTGCATTTAATCTAATTGGGATTATGGATTGAATCAAGGTGTTATCATGTTTATAGTTCAGTATTACATGCTTGACTTCATTATGGTTAACCTTTAAACACTGTTATTTTCTAGATATAGATCTGATTATGTATTGCTTGAAGAGTATAGTAGCTGTAGATCTGAGTTATTAAGTCTTCATCATACTAACATCCTGTAACAGCAACCCTAAAGAGGGACTTGGTACCTTTACGTGCTTCGGGTGAGCACTTAGTCTACACTGAGTGATGTGTCAGTGCGCCTAGGGTCTTATTGGGCTTGTATTATTGAATTCTAGGCTTCATCATTGGTTTTGTTACCGGGACCTCTTTTTCAGGATGGTTCGCAATGAAGACATATCTGTTGACCTTAACAAGTGTTGAAGAGTGGATACACGATCTGGAAGAAGAATACACACGACGGTTCAGCACTGGATCTGAGTTTAACACACGTGTGTGGGTGGAACATAATTTGTATGCCAGTTTTTTATGAGAGATTTTTCGCTATCTTTTCAGTAGAATTATACGAGTGGCTGATTGCTTATGCATCTAAGAGGAATTGGAGGTATTGCGCACTTGTCTAGATGTAGGAAGAATTATAGGTGCTTTATGATGCTGATTTGATTTGGACTCGAGCTGTGGATACGTGGTTCTATGGTGTTTTGAATAGTTATGTATTGGAGTACTCTATTTCCACTTATTCATGTCCAGAGGTAGCTGAATTCCAATTTTTACAATATCTAAGGGGAGCTTAATTGCAAGGCATTCCACTGGTGATCAAGATCCTGATGGTAACTTTGAATATGGAGAGTAAACCGATGGCTAACTAAACCTCACCACGTGCGGGGGCAATAGTAGGTTTGGTGAAAGATGACAGACATAATGATAGAAAGGTAGAGAGAGTAAAGACGACTTAAGTATAATGAGGCACATGAGAGGGAGATAGAGAAGTAGCGTAACATTGCAGAAAGTATGACATTGAGGAAAGAGATGGCTTGTGAAGGATTTGAATCTCACGTAGAAGACGTGGAGCCAGAGCATTAGGAACTCCCCCATCTTGGAAAGCATGACAGGGATCCTTCCTCAGCCTCATGCAGAAGTGTGCTAGTAGAGACTACCTGGGCTACAGGCGCACATCTGAATCCACCTGGCAACCTTGACCTTACATTTGGTTTTCCATCATCTAGTACAACAAGCGGTCAACAAGATAGTTTAAGCAATGGGAGAGTAGGAGTGAGTATTATAAGAGGCACAATGATGGTAGCACAAACAACTTCATTGTTATATGTGAGTACCTTTTCAGGTGTATCATCATCACAGAATACAAGCACGCTAATTTTCGCATTAACTTCTGGGAGTAGTAACGCTTCGCAAACTGTCAGGGTACAGTTCAGTTCTACTATTGGGACACAGGGAAGTACATCTTCTGGTCCAACCCCAGCTATAGGTTTGGGATCAGGAAGCATAGGTAGTTCTGGTTCAGGTGGATAAGGAGGTTTTGGAGGTAGGGGAAACACAGGAGGTTCTGGATCAGGTGGGAAAGGTCTGCACCAACCTTAGAATATTTACATGGAAATGTCTCTTCATCTTCTAGAGTATAGGGACATATAATATGCTACTGAACATGTGCACATGTGTGAAATATTGTGGTGAGCAAAAGGAATCACAGCTTCTAAGTGTAGGGTAAGCTAATTTGCTACTATGTTACAAGGGCACACACACAGCTGGTTCAAAAAGTTTGACCCTGATCAGACTTGTGTAGATTATATAGTTTTAAAGGATGCATTCCTTAAAGAGTTTCATATCCTTGAGTTTGAGCAGAAGAGTATAAGTGCACTCAAGGATATCAAGCAATGCACTACTGAAAGTGTTAGAGAGTAAGATGCACAGTTTAAAATGTTGTTATCAAATATTTCTTATGAGATACACACAAGCCATCATGTATAATGGTTCATTGGGGGCTTGATTACCCCTTTTAAGAGGGCATTATCACATAAGACATACACTAATCTGTGCGAAGAACTTGAATCATCCTTGCATGTTGAGGCAGCTGGAAGCATAAATACTAGGGTGAGCCCGTTTTTAGAAGCACAAATAGTAGCTATGGTAAAATAGTTGGAGAAACTAACATCAAATTCAGCACATGAGACGTGCATAAGGATTTGGTGCACAGATTGTGAAGTAGAATGTCACATAAAGGATAGTTGTCCTCGCATAATAGTACGCTCATTGCTGATGGATTGTGAAATATGCCATTTAAACCATGATGCTAGTCACTGCCCATTATTACAACGCATGATAAGGAAGAATGTTTCAAGCTATTGTAAAATTTGTAGGTCCACGACTCATGACACGGAAGACTGCTGACTGATTGGACAGATACATGATGCTATAGATATTGGTGTACAATAAACAAGAGTTTTAGATAACTCTAAGGGCAAGAACGAGCATCAGGACCGAGATCACAATTAGGTGGGCTATGATCGGAATGAAGGGAATTTTGAAGGTGGTTGTGGCAGAGGTCGAGGATGCCGCGGTGGATTCAGAGGAAAAGGCCATGGTGGTGGAATAAGTGAGTTCCCTCATGGAACATGTTATACATGTGGATATCCTGACCACTACAGGCATGAATGTCCTCAGAATATTACATGTTCTTTTTGTGGAAAGAACCACAACTATGAGGAGTTCCTGGACTTGTATGAGCATCTGAATAACCAACATAAACAAGAAAATAAAGGCGCAGGGATGGTTAGGATACAACGCACTGTTGAAAATCAATGGATCCCTAAGTTGGAGGCATAATCTGAGGCACTACAAGTGAAGATCACGACCTGTGTTGAGGTGGCACGTGCTAGGGAAGCATTACAGTAGAAACCTACCATCACTAAAGAGGAAGTTCTTCATGCACGATACCCAAATCCTGCCTATCAGAAGGAGGTTTATCAGGAAACCATGGAAGTTCTCAGGAATCTTTAGGGTGAGATACAATACTTAAAAGAGCAATCACGGAAGATAGAGCAAAAGAAAGCATCAGAGACGGTCCAAACTGATATATATGACTTGAGGGAAGTGTGTAAAATGTTGCGCCAGGAGAATATCATTCCAGTGTTAGGGAGTTGGTTAAAAGGAAACACTCCACACGCAAGTACTAAGACTAGATGACAGATCCTACATGTGAATCTTCCCCCTCATAGCCTATATTATGACAAGGAAATCACTCTAAATTCTATTGTGGATTGGTGGCTATTGAGTAATATATTGATTGATACAAGCATGAAAGTCAATGTTATTACCTTGGATGCATGGGTACAAATGAGAAGACCCCCATTGTAGCCATCCTCTAATTTATTATTCATGGCTAATCAGACTAAGGCCACTCCCATCATATTTTTGAAACATGCATCCATTACCATACAAGGAGCCAAGTTCACTAGAGACTTTGAAGTTTTAGTGTTGACAAAGTCAGATAGCTTCCTAGCTCTAGTGGGGTGTCCTTGGTGCTATGCAAATAATGCTGATCTTTGGTTCAACAAAGGCTATATAAGTTTTGAAAACAATGAGGAAAGAGTTATTATCCCTTTGACAGATGGAAAATTTACGCCCTATGTTGAGCCCTTAAGCGAAGATCTGAATAGGATTTATGTATGCGCCATCCGAGATCCAGAGATAATTGAGCCGACCAAAGGAATAATTCAATGGGAGGATGCACAATCTATTAGCGATACTAAAAGTGTTGCTTGTGATAATTGGGCTCACAACACTTATGAGTTGGTAGGGTGCAAAGTAAAGAGCATATTTCCTCAGGGCAAGAAACCGCCTTATGTCAGGAGGATAGGTAACAGCTCGGTACCTTGTTATAGAGGAGAAGAGGATCCCGTGGTATTCCTGCGCACCATAGAAGAACAGTGGATAGACCCACTAAAAATAAGAAATATGCTAGCATATACACTACATGGGACAACAACATGTTGGTGGGTGGCCCACAGGGATAATCTTGTCAGATGGAATGAAATTAGGATTACTCTTGCTACTAGGTTCTTCAAGAGAAATGCACTTACTCAAATAAGTACTTATCACGGTAATCAACCTATTCAGCACCACGTTCATAATTGTGAGAGACTCTGGAAAGAAGGGTAGGAATCTTTACCACCTTTGCTATGGATGCACAGGTTTTATTCCACTTTATAAAGCTACGTGTGTGCTTGGTATGTATATGCAGAACTCCATAGAGAAACTGGAAATTGGTAGAATTTAATTACAGGAATGGCCAAAACATTTGACTTCTTCTCTACAAAGCCTCCAGTAGAAGAAGCATTGAAAGTTATCAAGCACTTAACTATGGGGGATAGTGCCAAGGCTAAAGAAATCCTTCAGGAGTTATTAGATAAAGAATACTCAGGAGCACGTCTTGATGAAGAACTAGAGGCCAATGTAACATTACTTTAACGTGCTTGCCTTGAGAAAGAGAAAGGAAAAATGGTATACTTAGTGGATGACTAAGAAGTAGATAATTTGGATGTAAACCATTCAACAGGGAGGCGTGAGGTATTGGACAGTGTGGATAAGACCACGCGTGCCTATCATGAACCTATGAAGACAAAGCAGGTGAATATTGGAACATATATTGAGCCTAAGGAAGCCATAATTAGAGACTATTGGCCAGACTCTGAAGTGGAAAAAATCATAGAGTTACTAAGGGATTACTAAGACTTATTTCCTAGGGGGTACCATGAACTTAAAGGCATGCATGAATCATTAGGGCAGATGAAGATAAAGCTTAAAGAGGGTGCGCGCCCAGTTAGAAAGAGACCTTACAGAATGCACCCTAACTTGTGTGAAAAGGTCAAAGAAGAGATTGATAAAATGTTGAAGTTTAGGATTATCAAGCCCCTGGATGAGTTAGAATGGGTTAGTCTAATGGTGATCAATATCAAGAAGGATGGACAAATTATGATATGTGTGGACTACAGGGAGTTGAATGCTACATGTGTAACTCATCCATTTCCTACATCATTCACCGAGGAAATACAAGAAGGCATTGCAGGGTGTGAAATCTATTCGTTTACAGATGGGTTCTCTAGGTATCATCAGGTTAGGATTGCCGAGGAGGATCAGGAAAAAACTACATTTACTACTGAATGGGTAGCTTCTCCTATACTGTAATGTGTTTTGGCCTGAAAAATGTGCCTATTATATTTTCGGCATAATTGTTTAAGCATTCAAGGAATTTATTCATAACTTCTGATAGGTCTATTTAGATGATTGAACGGTGTATGGATTAGTTAAGGATCACTGTGACAATCTGCGCTTAATGTTTGAACTGTGTAGATAGTTGAGTATCTCTTTGAACATCAAGAAGTTCATATTTGCTACACCATTTGGGATACTTTTAGGACACATAATCTGTAAGGAAGGTTTGTTGGTTGATCCAACAAAGGTTGCAATCATTATAGGCCTAAGGGAGTCTACCAGTTAGAGTGAGGTGCATGGATTTTTGGGTCATATAGGATATTATTGAAAGTTTATCAAAGGATATGCCAAATTTTTCACACCATTAGAAGAGTTATTAAAAGGGAAGGGTACATTCTACTGGGGAAAACAACAACAACGCGCATTCGAGACATTGAAGAAGAAACTTACTACCTCGCCTATTCTGCATTTTCCTTCATGGGACCAACCATTTCATGTACATATTGACACCTTTGGCATGGCCATTGGAGCGGTGTTAGCTCAACCTGGAGAAGGTATTATAGATCATCCTATTTGTTTTGCTAGTAGAAATTTGACTCCTGCAGAACATAATTACATGACTACAGAACACAAATATTTATCAATGATATATGTGCTACATAAATTCCACAAGTAACTACTAGCTACACCATTCATATTTTATACAGATCGCATGTCATTGAAGTATTTGGTAAATAAACCTGTTTTACAAAGGCTCATATTTTGATGGGTGCTCTTATTTCAAGAATTTGGTTTCACAGTTGTGGTAAAACTAGGAAAAAGTAATTCTGGACCAGACCATCTATCACGAATACAGTCAGGAGAAGAAGCATAGGAAATTGAGGATACCATGCCGGATGCATAGTTATACATGTTACAATGAGTGCCATTAGAACTAGAGGACATTGTTGTCTTTCTACGAACAGGGATGGCACTAGTAGGAATGAAATCCTTGGAGAAGAAATAACTTGCTATACGCGCCACACCTTATATGTTAATCAGTGGTGACTTGTACAAATTGGGCTGAGATGAGGTATTGCGTCATTGTGTATTGGAACATGAGTGCACAAATATTATGGAAGAGGCTCATGGTGGTATTATAGGTGGCCACTATTCTGGTGATGCCACTCGCTGGATTATGGTGGGAGACCTTATATAAAGATTGTAAGGAATTTTTTAAGGCATGTGATCATTGTCAACGTCTTAGAAAACTAGGTCAACAAGATGAAATGCCTCTGAGACCTATTACTAGCGCAGATCCATTTGAGAAATGAGCTATAGATTTTATGGGTCCTATTTCACTAGTTGCGTGCAGAACTGGATTGTATTACATCATAACTTGCATAGACTATCTGATAAGGTGTGCAGAAGCATCACCTACAAAGGACTGTACAACGGCTACATCAACCTGATTTCTATGGGAAAATATTATTACAAGGTATAGATGCCCTTTAAGTTTGACCAGTGATAGGGGCACACATTTTCTAAATGAAACAATCAAAATTTTATTGGATGAGTTAATAATTGCACACCATAAGACTACACCCTATCATCCTCAGGAAAATGGAACTGCTGAGGCTTTCAACAAAATTTTGAGTCAGACATTGACAAAAATCTGTGATGTTGGAAGAAAGGATTGGGATGATAAAGTATCTGTAGTACTTTGGGCATATCAGAAAACATATAAAAGGTTGAACAAAGCCACACCATTTCAGTTAGTGTTTAGCATAGAATCCGTTCTTCCTATGGAATTTATGTTACCTTCTTTAAGTATTGCGCACGCTGGAGGTCTAGCTGATGAGCAAGATTTAGAAGAAAGGATTGAAAAGATCATTAATCTGGATGAGCGACGAGCCATAACATGTTGGAGTCAGAAGCAAGAAAAGGCCAGACATAAAGTATGTCATGACAGAAACATAAGGGATAATAATTTTGAGATTGGAAAAATGGTTCTTCTCTATGATTCTAAGTTCTTGCGCCATCCAGGAAAACTTAAGGTACATTGGTTGGGGACGTATGTTATCACTTACATCCTTGAAACAAGCACTTGTCATTTAGAAGCACTTGATAGAACATGGTTACCCAATTATTTCAATGGGAGTAGGCTGAAGCCCTACTATAAATAAGTCTTCTTGGTGTTTGTAATAAGGTAGTATTGCCATTTAGATTAGGTTTTCAATTCTACATTCCCTTAATGTGTTCCTTCTTTGTTGTTATGCTTTGTCAATTTAGTTGGTGTGTTGTGGAATAAGCACGTTTACGCACCATAGGCTAATTACTATTTGAAGAATTTTTATGTGTAGAGGAATACACATACTTTTAGTGTGGGGTGGATTGTTGGTATCCAAGTACAAGACTATTGGAATTAAATGAAGAAAGGAACAAGCTGCTACGGGTGCTATTCAAGTCAAAATATTGCTTATAAAAAGTGACCAAAGATGGAGATGGATGAAGGGACAATATAACGTGAGGTAAGTGGATGCCATAACAACTACCAGTGGAAGGTGTAGTGACAAGGTACTCGGGCGCAAGGAAGCGCGCTGAAGAGAAGTCTGTGACCAGAGGGTAGGAAGGCTTGCTAGAAGGTTATAACTAGGGTGCGAAGATGTACCACGTGGAATGAAAAAAATTGGTTAATAAATGAGAGGACATTGGGTAGGTGAAGGAGCAATAAATGCATCAAAAATTTAAAAATCTATATAAGGATGGGATGTGAGTTCATTCTTACTGTTGTGATTAAGATAATTTGACAAGAGCCAAGTGTGAAGAGCCGAGAAATCGTGTTGAGGTGCGAAGAGTGTGAAACCAAATGTGGAAAGGAGGTTTGTGTGAAGGAAAAGCTTACGTTCTCGTAGGAGGAGGGTTTGAGTGAAGCAGGCGTGTTAGAACTAAGATAGGGCTCACAATTTCCACTAGGGCATGGAGATTTGAGCTAAGATTTGAGTTGCATGTTGCAGAAGTCAAAAGATGAGTATTTTTAGAGGATTGCAAGGGCACCAAAGAAGGCAGTTGCAGCAAGAGTTAAGGGAAAGAAGAAGGTGGTCGTGGAGGAAGAAGAAATGACCCCTGAGAGAAATTTTTTAGAGATACAATATCCATAGGGGGTTATAGTAGGCTAGGAATGGGATTCCCACATTCAGAGAAGCAAGATAAGTGAGTGCAACCATCATACCACAAAAAATAAGGAGTTGGATGCACTGTGATGAAAATGAAGAAAAAAAAGCACACAACAGAGGACATGTCTGGTCTATGACTGACACTGGGGAGAAGTTATTGAAGAAAATTGGAGTATATCAGTTATATGAGCTCCCCTACTTCAAAAAATATGAGCCATTGTACCAATGGCTCATGAGTAGAGTACATGAAGAATTCTTATACTTTACCAGGATGCAGAGTAAGAATTTTAGCCGCATTGATCTCCACAGTGACTTGGTTTAAGGCTACAAGTGAAGACCTCAAGGAGGAATTAACAGAACAAGGCCATAATTTTGGAAACTAGGAGGGAGCTAGGGTACACAAAAGGTTTACGTGGCATGGACATAGACAAGCTGAAAAAGTACTAAGTTGTGCAGGCAACTGCACACCTTGTGACAAAATTAAATGACCAAGAGAGTTGGTCACAAGTGAACACCATGTGGTTGCATGTTACTAAAAGGATGTCTGAAGGATTGATCTATAAAATTTCAGGTTACATTGTAGAAACTATCGTCGAAAGAAGCATGTTTAGGAGGAAATATTAGTTTTGGGGCTGTTCTGTTGTCTATGATATTCATGGAGATCTGAGGTGCTAGATGGACCCAAGGATAAGGTCTAAGAGTATCCTATGGAGAACAAGTCACCTATAGAACGATTCAACAAGTACTTGTGTGAAGGATTGATGACCATGAACAAGTCAAGCAGAGGGACTGAGAAGTGGTATGATAGGCTCTCATGCGGTGTTCAAAGAAGAGTGGAACATACTAAAGGATTTAACATTAGTGGTGGGTAAGGCAGTTCAATTTTTAGTATACCAACATTTTTGCAACACGTCGATTTACGATGAAGGATGGGGTTTGGAGCCCATGATGCAAACTGTTGTATGCCTTCACATCAAGGTATTTTTAGGTATCAGTTCACAAGTTTCTTAGATGCACGTGCCGCCTAAAATTCAATGCAGACAAGGTAGACTGCAACTACCACACACTTAGGAAGAAGTATGTATATCCAAGACGTAATGAATATATTGAAAAGAATCATTTCAGATGTATTGAGCATAAAGCTAGTAAATTTGGGTATTGGAGATGTTGGAGAAGTACTTGTGTACCTCTAACTGAATCCCAAGCTGAAAAAAAACAAGTATGTGGAAGATGAGTTTGCACTCCCAGGGATCCACTAAAGGGTAAGCATATAATGGAAAATGTTCCAGTACCCAAGCCCACAGAAATAATTCAGGTTGATGATGAAGAGGAGGAGCATGAGAATAGTGGTGGTTTGGAACATAGAGGTAGAAGACATCCTATGAATAAGGATGAAGTTGAGTGTGAAACTAAACCACCGCAGCCACAAGAGGAGGATGAAGAGGGCTTAGGTGTGGACCAAGGAGAGTGCCAATTGAAAAGGGTGTTTAGGAGAATAAGGACCCAAGGTGCTACTCCGCAAATAGTGCACAGATCACCTCAAATCTCTCCAAAAAGAGAGACCATCGAGAAAAGGAGAAGGAAATTAAAATTGAATGAGGAAGCGGAAGAGTCAGAGGAAAGCACACCCAATTCTCCTACACCTCCAGAGAATGTGAAAGAACAAAAAGCTGAAGAAATGAGAGGATGGAGAAGAGGAAGACAAAAGGAACATATGAGACAACAACCAAGCCTACTCAGGACATAGAAACATAAGTCCCAAATCTGGAAGCTCAAGTTCCTAAGCATCCTAGGTTAAGAAGAACAAGTGGGGAGCACATTCCACTAGTCATGGGTTATGCTGAGGACATAGGTAAAATTTTCTGTGCCCGTTTCCAGAAGCACACTGACACAAAATGAGTTATATTGCTGGGAATTAATGGATGAAGATATGGCAACAATGCACACAAGGAAGAAATTACCATGGTCGATGCACACGCATATGGATGAACTAGATTCTGATGTGTTTGATGAGTCATGCGTGTTGAGGAGGTTGAAAAATATGCCTTAGGATAGACACATAATAGTAAAGCCTATTGTTATGCCAGATGAACAGGTGAGTAATGAATTGGTAAAAGTATCGACAAAGGTTGACACAGTCAAAATATGGAAAAAGATGCCACAATTAGGGCACTAAGGGAAGAGATCAAGAACTAAATATGAGGAGATAACCTGCCTAAAGAAGGAAAGAGAATTAGCACAGAAGAAGAATGTTGTATTTATTAGCATCGTAGAGGAAATTGGTGATAATGTCATGAAGGCTAGGCCACACTTAGAACCAAAGGTACCAAAGATGTTTCCTTCAGACAATACATTATGTAAGTACATTGGTGGGGACTTAGTGCTTGAAGATGAACCTCTATGCATGCCAGTGCCAAAGGATTGAACACAAGATGCAAAGTGATAAAAGGATTCAGTGATGTAGAAGATTGCATCATATGAAGGACTGATGCAAGTGCTACGGGAAGAACTAAAGAAGGCAGACCAAGACTTGAACATCTGTATAACTCAATAGGTGATCATCAAAATAAAAACCCTGGAGGAGAACAATGAGGTCCAGAAAGTGATGAAGGATGACACATTGGGCCACCTAGAAAGATTAGCACTGGTTAAATAGAAGCACAAGGCCTTGGCAGCAGCCTAAGAACCACACAAGGATTGGCTAGAGGAGCTTGAGAAACTCATTGTGCTGAAGATGAATTTGCTAGAGGTAAGCATGACTGCAATGTTTAGCATTGTGTTGGTCTTATAGAATGAGAAAGGAGAGATTACACAGGATGAGTTAGAATCAATTGCAGTGGATATTCCAAAAAAGGAAGAGGTCGTGCTCACTAATTGATAGACATTAGAGATGGAAATAAAAGAAGAATATCCTGAATTAATTTTTCAAGTTGTAGCGGATGAAGCTGCAGGGTAACATCATTATTTTATGCATATAGATTCATTCTTATTATTTACATTCAGATTCTTTAATTTGATTTTGAGACAACCATTTCCGGGGTGGAAATATAGTTAGTGTGGGGTAATGTTGAGTAGAAAATACTTAACAAAAGGCACATAAGAGGTCCACGCAGGAAAATAGGGCATGTTCAAAGGTGTTAACAGATAAGGGAAACACACATGCTGAGGATAAGTTCATATTTCAGGACTTAGCCATTTTCACGACAAGGATCTATTTTTAGAGATAGCGTGAGGAGCACTCAAACCGATTAGAGACTTGTGCGTCACGCATTGGCTATTTTTGGAGGATCAACTATGAAGCACTGTACATAAACACATGCTGGAAATAGATCTACTACTATCAGTTAACTAGCAATAGTCTATTGTTAGCACACTTGCATGTGTGGCTATTTTTGTAATGATGCGTGGTTAGTAATAACATGCGACCTATTTTGGGATTAGATAAGCGGTGAAGGGAAAGTCCCCACCCTTATAAGTATGTAGTAAATTGTGTACTAGATACATATGCATACATGGATATATAGTGAGATTATGCTGCTAAATCTGTTACGCGCATGAGCGTATACTACTGTTATTGTAATGAAGCTTCTATGTATTTACTGCATTTAATCTAATGGGGATCATGGACTGAATCAAGGTGTTATCATGTTTACAGTTCAATATTACATGCTCGACTTCATTATGGTTATCCTTTAAATATTGTTATTTTCTAGATCTAGATCTGATTATGCATTACTTGAAGAGTATAGTAGTTATAGATCTGAATGATCATGTCTTCATCATGCTAACATCCTGCAACAACAACCCTAAAGAGGGACATGGTACCTTTGCGCACTTCGGGTGAGCGCTCAGTCTACGCTGAGTGATGTGCTAGTGCACCTAGGGTCTTATTGGGCTTGTGTTACTGAATTCAAGGCTACATCATATATCTCTCATCACATCTTCCCAAGGCATTTTGTCTCGGAGGATACCATAACGGTCATCACTTACAATCCTCTATTTTCCCTCACAAATGTCTTCTCTACAAAAGTAGATTGAATTCTTCCCCCTTTCATATGAGTTGAATTTGGGATTTTTTCATTTATTCCTTTTATAATTCCTTATCGAAGGACCACCTTCCTTAGGAAAGATCTCTTCACAACTGTAAATCCCTTTACTTGGGGGATAATCACCCATTTCGTCTATTTTCTTTAAAAGGACACTACTTTCATAGAACCTAGACACATATTTGCTCAATTCCTCATGCATTCCTTGATATGACATAGCTTTGTTCGTACCTATTTATTCCCTCGTGAGGCATTTTACTATCATCCATGTCTTATCTCATGTCCACTTATGTGGCCATATTTGTGTTCCTTCTCGGGACACCATACCTCATCTTTTTATATGTCACCTCCTTGGCCATTATCGTGCCCTTTCTTAGGTTGCCATTATTTCTTCCCTTGTCCGATATTGTGCTCTCTTCCATTAGGGCACCATGTCATCATCTTATCTTATCTCAAGTCCACCTTTGTGACCATAATTATTTCCCCTTATAGCATTTTCTATCATCATATTCATGCCCTGTGTTGGGGCATCATTATTTTACATCCCCGTCCTTTGCAGATGCATACCTTTCACTCGATTCCTTGTGTATGAAGGATTTCACATTATTTTCACATTTGATTGCGCATAGTTTAATGTTTTCCTATGACCCATTGGCTCACATCCATTTAAGAGGTTTCCCATTGGATTCCCTCCATTTTACAGTGATTTTTTCCCACTCATTGGTCTGTAGAGAATTGCCACCATCTCCATTGAGACCGCCCTTGGTCCCCTACCAAAGTGATATCGGAATCACCACCATAGTTTTTATTGTTGTTGAAATCCTTTTTGCTTAAGGCATCTTGCCTTGCCTCATCATTTTACCCATTTATCTTCACCCACCCAACCTTCAACATCCATCTCTTTCAAACTCGTGATTGAATTCCTTTATTTCGTCAATCCAAAGTTTGAGGGGAAACACTTGTTTAGTCATCTTTTCATTACTTCATTGTTTTTGTCTCGCGGCTTGCCTAATACAAACCACTCATCAAAAGGGGCAAATGTAGACACCGGTTTTTGGTATCGTTCCTCCACTTCACCCTGCGTCTGCTTTCCTGCATTAGGCTTGCCCATTAAAAATACTTTTCCTTCAAAGTTTTAAAAAATAATTTACTACCAAAAATACATATCTAATTAATCAATATTAATCAGTTGATTAATCCCTTTTAAATCAACTTATGAATTTACTATTCAAAAGTGGTCCATGTCATCCCACTAATTAATTTAATATTCAAAAGTGGTCCACATTATCCCACTTCAACAATTATCCATAATAATTAATTAAATATCCAAATATAATCCACATCAAATCCCACCTTGAATTAAATATTCAAACATTATCCCCATGCAATCCATCTTTGAATTAAATATTCAAAGACAATCCATATGCAATCCACTTTTGAATTTAATATTCAAAATTAATCTCCACTCACCTAATGAGGGTAAATTTTCATAATCAGGATTACCCATATTAGCCCCCCTTCCTCAAGATATAAATAAAAGCTTTCCCCCTCCCTTTTGAACAAACGAGAAGTGATAGCAAAACTATGGCATTCTTGTGAATCCACTTATCATCATATCATCATAATGCCCTTGTTTTTCTACATGTATCATCATACCATCCTCACGCTCATGTGATCCTCTTAGCAATTCCATTTCTTGGTATCCTTCCATCTACAATAGGAGAGTTTGTAGGTTTTTTGCAAGTTCCTCGCATCCAGCCCAATTCGTCGTTCATTCGTACAGGTTTGGTTTATTTACATCTATTTTGATCAGACCCATGATTTCATTATATATCAACATTTTTATCTTTTGTTTTATATCATATTCTACATGTTATCTTATAAATATCCGATTAATTTCTTGAACATGGATTAACACCCTTGCAAGGAATTCTATTGAATTCTCGGGGATTGGCCTTTGCCAAACAATCCACCATATATCTGTCTAATCCCATCTTCTTCCAAGTATATTTGATCTACACATTCCTCCATCGACAAAAGAAGGAAGGAAATTTCATCCATCAACATCATCATCCATCTCTATGGGTACCTTAAACCCCACATCTTATGAGGCCGGTTTTATTTTTATTGTTTGACTGCATTAATTTGAGTAGAAAGGTAAAAACATCTCTGAACAGGATCTAAAGATGACATGGGAGATGCTTAACATGTTTGACCCTTTTAAACTTCCCTAGAATTGGCCTAGAAGGAAATTCCCCGATCTCATAATGATCCACACCCATGGGGGTGCCTTTTCTTGCAAGAAAACCTTTAGATATTTTCTATGTGGATGATCTCTAACTTAGATAAATGAAAGTCAATGAAATTAGGGGAGATAGATAAAGAATGGGTTATTAGATGTCTACTTTTGGTTATAAACATGCTTTGGACCAATGATAACAACTCATTTCATATTATATAGACCATTCAACCTATTATTCACATTTGTATGGGGGAAGGAGGAGAATATACTATCCAAAAAGCATCATGAGATAAAAGGAATCAAATAAAGACATATGTAACTGATTCTGACATCAATCGATTGAGAAAATGACTCAAAATGACCCAACATAGTATCATTAAAATATCTTAATTATCTTCATAATTCTCCTCAAAATTTATCCTTGAGTGAATCCCCCTAGAAAAACACTTCCAAAGAGACTGGTCTTATGTCAAACGAAGCTCTGGATCAAAAGATATGAGAAAAAAAAGTCTCGTGTTTGAGACACAAACTCAAATTTGAAAACAATTGTGGGCCACAAGTTCATTTATTTGATCACATATGTCCTTAACATTATCCAAAAATACCCCCAAAGTGTACCTCAGCTTAATACCTTTCTAATAATATAAATTTTGTTCAATCCCATGGTCCCCATCAAAAGTTACAACATGTTAAAGATCCCTGTCAATGTCGTGAACATCCTTTATGTCGTGAACATCCTTGATAATATATAAATATTCTCATATATTATCACTTGCATATCATTATTTACATTAGTTACTCTGAAATAAATATTTAATTTTATTTAAATTAAATCAATAATTGAAAGTATGAACCAAATGTATAGAAGCACTGAGCTGATTTTGTAAGACTTCTAGAGAGATGTGGGATTACGCAAAAGTGAAATCGAAAGGTATGAACCTAAATAACATTTGCAACAAAGGATAGAATTGTGAATCAACATGGGGTGGAACCATACCAAACTTCTAGGACCGTACTGTATGGTCTTAACCCTTACATACGGTCTTGGACCTGCTTTGAATCATCTTCTGCAACTTTTTGAGTTGGTTGTCTCCTAGATTTTTCTATCATTTTCAAACCCTAGTTGTGACACATGTAGCGAGGCTCTCTATTTGGACTAATCAATATTTCTACAAAACAAAAAATAGAAGTGTTGTGGGAACCCTCATGCACCGCCAACATTGACAATACTCCAAAGAAGCCTCAAACAACATGTCATTCTCCACATAACATGTGATATCTAGATAGATCAATTAGATTTGAAATTACTTTGACCATGTTTACTTTGACTTGAATATTTCTAGAATACTTAGAAAGAGGATGTTTGATGTAATTCCCCTCTCCGTTGCACCCAACAGGTGAGGTGTGGGTTCCACCTTCCCACTTATCTAGCTGGTACGAGAGCTTATCTCGTTAATTGTTCAAAAGTTTGAGGTGTCGAATTCCACGTGATCCTTTGTTAAGTCTTAGGAAAGGCTAAAAACATGTTGTCGTATTTTTTTCATCTCAGTTGTCGTATTTTTTTCAATTTCAAACTAGGTCTCGATTATATCATTATCGTGAAAAAATAATAATAATAATAATAATAATTTCTTATGCTCAAACTTTATGATTGTCAAAATTAAACTTGATCTTTTAACCCCACTTATTAGTAAACTTGAACCTAATTTTCCACCTGAAACCTAGTAGCTTCACGTAAGGGTTTAAATAAACTTTTTCTTTTAAAAAAAAAAATGATACGAAATAATTCAAATTTTGAATATCAAAGGTAAGTGACCAATATTTAAAATGAAATGTAATTAATTTATTTATATGAGAAGCGTTTCTCTGAAAATGGATAATTACATAAAATAATCAAAAGAAATAAAAGAAAAATTTAAAATAAACAATGTTGTTTGGGTAGATGAGTAGGCTTGAAGTAGCGGTGGGTGTAGTTGGAGGAAGGTGATTTGGTGGAGTTATTTGATGGAGGTGGAGGCATGTTTGAGGATTGATAGAGTGAGGTGGACTGTGGCAAGCTATTGACAGGAGGTGTAACGTGTAGAAGGTATGGGCATCCTCACTCAAGCAATTCATTGGCCAATGTATGCTTCCGTAATCTAATCCATTCACACTTAGACGCATCCTCCCACCTGTGCCAAGTTTGGAATGTGATTTTTTCTAGGTTAAGATGTCCACCAAATGCATTGGAAACTATAAAACCAAATGTGTTGAGCCTAAGTTTTTCGAGGGATGTTATAGCTTCCGGCGCCCTCGTTGAAGTGTATGCTGGAAATGTGGACGCTTAAGAAGCCAATGATCTATTTGACACAAGAACAAAAGAAACGTGGTCTCACAAAATGTATTGATTTCAGGATATGAAAAAAATGGTGTTCGTTGTATGGTTTTCCAAATAAATTCGTAAACCAGATCTGATCTCATGAAGAGCCACGGTTGGAGGGTATGCAAAAATGTCTTTGTTAAAGCGAACTTGGAATCTTCCAAATCACCCATAGACAGGTGAAATCCAAATTCCAAAACCCTCCCTAGAAACCTCCCAACCTGTTCCTAAATGGGAGCTTTAAACCAAAGCTTGGACGTCCACTAAGAAATATGGAGAAGGAATGTTGTAGTTGCTCGGAATATATTAGCTTCGTATGCAATTTTTGGGGGTTGTGTGTAATCATGAGCAGAATGTGTAGCATCCCCTGCCTACTGACCTCTCTCCACATAATATTGTGAGTGTGAGTGTGTGTTTGAGATTTTTGGGAATGATTTGGAAAATGTGGGAGCATATGAAAGGTCTGTGAGCTATTTGGAAAAAAAAAAATGTTTTAATAAAATGTGGTTTGGGATTTGATAGAAGGATGAGAAAATAAAAATAAAAATAAATAAATGGCTTCAGGATTTTAATTGGAGTATGGACACCCACCAAACCATATTGGAGAAGGACGGTGTTATTTAAACGTCATAGTGCAAGTATACTAGAGGACATGATTACAAAATGTGGAAGATTATGCAAAGCCCATGATTTGTTTCATGAAATGCTGAGGCACGGTCCCATCAATTGGGTGTTTGTGATTTTTCTTCAAACATTCATGGTCTTCTCTCACCTCTCTTGCACAATTCTCACATTCCTATTTTCTCTTTTACAATGATATTAAAAAATGAAGTAAATGAATATTTCACTCCCGAGTGATTTTACAGAATTGTAGCTCGCACAAAAAATTAATTCTCCTTTCCACGCAAACGAAGGAATATTGTTTTAGTATAACCCAACATTCAAATTGTGTACATGTTTTTCTAGCTCGGATAGCCATATTAGATCGCATAACCCACTAGAAATGTCAAGACAAACTTGTCCCCAATTTACAATTGTCTTGTTTTTAAACTTGTAAAAGTTATTAAATACAATATTCGACAACGTCTAAAACACCCTTCCGAACCCCAAAACGATAAGTTTAAGCTTTGAAAGGGTACCCTGGCACGTGGAGTACTATATTGAGCCTTAAGATAACCTTGCAAGTTCATTTGTGCACATTATGTAACCCCTTTAGGAGCCTTGTTAGCCCTTTTTGCAGTCTTGGGAAACTGCTGAAACATAAAAGTTGAGTTCGGTTTTGGCTTTCCGTTTGTGCCTCGAGTGAAGAAATGGATATCGATTTCCATAGACCTCTAATGTTTCTACATGAAAATTACTTGCAACCCTGAATTTTGAGGAAAACACCTCACGGGTTAATCTTACAAGGGGGTTAGTAGGCCTCCAGTCTCTAAATGACCAAGTCCAGCTAGTCCAACTACGATCAATGGGCCCAGAAAAGTAGTCACCATTTTTACCATGTTCTCCAGTTATGAGTTCCATCAACTGTAGTGAATTCCCTATACATAGTTGAATGTATAGGATTTGTATCATGGTGCCTTGACCATTGAAAATCAGTTTTTGAACTCAATTTGATAGCCACTTGGGCTGAAATTTTGGCTTAACTTATTGCAAATTAGCAGCAAATTCAGAAAATGTTGTCGTGGACAAATGTTAAGTTAAATATTTAGCGGAAAAATCATGTAGGAACTAATTTATGATGTCACGAATCTCAATTTGGTTGTTTTTTTCGATAAATTGATTTTGGGAAAATGTCATGTTGTTTCTCTCTCCTCTCCCTACACCTCTCTAGTTTTGAAAATGTAATGAAAATGAAAATGTATCTCTCACCTCTCTTGTTATGTAAAGTGTTTCTTTCTTTGCAAATGGAAATCTAGTAATCATTTTTTGTGTTAGATCATAGTAGAATTCCATGCCAGTAGTTATCACTAACCCATTCTCTAATGGTTGTTGCAGGTAGCACGACAAGGAAGATAAATGAAGGAATTTGACTTCATAGTTGTATTTAAATTGTAAAATGTATAAAATTACGTGATGTATTTTATATTTGAATAATTTTAATTATTTACTATTCTGAAAGGAAAAAAAGAAAAGAAATTAAAATTTAGTTATTCCACGTGTGTGCATTGAAGGTTGTATGCAGTTGTAATTGAATGTTGTTCAGTGATATCGAGTTAATAAAATAGTCATTACTGTACTAATTGTAGTTTTCCCTTCTTAAAACTTAAATTGTTTGTTGAAAATTACCTTGTCTTGCCCACCTAAATGAAATAAGTTATAACCCTCTTATCATACCTTCATTCATAGTGAAATCTTGTTAAGTATGAAAACCCTTATTGTGCTAATAAAAGGTTTAAACCTATTGCCATTTGTTTCTTTTTTGTACTTGGGACTAGCCTTTCAAAACCTTTCTACATTGTAGGTACATTGGTATGAGGAAGGGCTACACTAGGTGTACCCTGTCACTTTTAGTGTGATTAACTCCTACATCCCTAGATGTCATAGCTTTAGTCTCTTTGCAAATAATTTCTCCTTCATGTGTGTATTTCCCTTTATACACTATTTAGGTAGCCAAATCCTTGTGAGTATAATTGGGATGTTTTAACTTTCAAATGATCCCAGTACATAAATTTAAATGACTTAAGAGGAACCTCTAATGTAATTTACCCATGTATGAACCCATTGAGTGTGAAACCTTATTTCTCTTCACAAGTAAAGTGTTACATGACATGTAGTATCAAATTCATTGAGTTGTTGAAAGGTTTATGAGACACATATCATTTTTCAACTTAATTTTGCCTCGTGGTAGAGTTTATACCCCATTTGTAGTGTGAATGTTATCAATAAGTTTTATATATTCTATAGGGACTATTAATAATATACTCTTAATGCACATTCGACCAGTGAGAAGATTAGTTCCTTAGAAGTAAATCTGATGTCTAAATCTATATTGAACGTCTCTTTTGTAACATGTATTCATTACCCAAATTGCCTAAGGAAAATAAATGCAATGATTTTTGCTAGGACACACTCCTTGGAATCATGACTCCTTGTTGAGAGCTAGTGTAAATTGAACCTTAGTTATACTAAAATGGTTTCAATATGAAGTTAATGTAATGAAATAAATGTTATAATAATATGAGTAAATAAGATGAGTTTTTGAGACGGTTGTTGATTATCGTATACACCTTATATGTTACAAAAAGGACTAAAATGATTAAGATGACTTTTATAACAATGGAAAATTGTAATATACAAAGAAGGAACCTTGTTCACATTCATAACCAAGCTTAAAACAAAGGTGTTAAATGATTAAATAATCTAAAAATGGAAAAGTGAATTAATTTATTCTATGTATCATGTGGATTATCCATATCTATTATTCATCTCTTAGTCCCTCTTTATGGTTGATAATATGCTTGTTGGATCCAATGTTTTGTGAGTTATCGTTACTCCATTCATGTGATTATGATTTTGAAGGAGTAATAATTTCCTTAACCCATGTTAAATTCAAGGATTTAAATGAAGATAAAGCAAGCCATGTGATATGCAGCTTAGTGATGGTCAAAGACCTCACTCACTCACTCTCTCTCTCTCTCTCTCCTCATTCTTGTAAATTCTTATTTTATTTTTCCATCAATTGATGGTATGTACGTGTTTTAATGTTCATTTGAGTAGTGTTGTCGTGCAAATGTGCAACAAGGAAATTGACAATTTCTAAGCATGACAACTATACCCCTGTGCCAAAATTTTAATGTTTTATCATTCCCAAGCACCCCAAGTCAAATACATCAGTCTCTTCACCCCCTATTTGATGTAAAATTTATCCCCTAGGTGATTTGGGAAATTTTATCCATTCCCCCTAGGCGATTTTAGGAATTATGAAAAGATGTTATCTTTTGGTAGTATTGGGAAGGGCTATCACTGGCCTTCCCAGGACTGGACCAACCACCCTGGAACGGAAAAAAAAGGTAATATTCAACATGGAGGTGAATTTAAGACCTTAAAAAATCATGGAAATGGTTTTGTAAGGTTTGGGGAAGTTTTTAAATACTTGGAGTAGTTTGAGTAAAAGCAGGGTTCACAAGCCTAAAATAGTTGCTGGGCTTTAGAAGAAGATTCCGGGAGCTCTGGATGGAGCTAGAAGTAAAAAATAAACATATTTAGAAATATGATTCTAAGACCTACATTATGGTGAAATAATATTTTTCACAACACTTTGGCGCATATGATTGACAGGTAGTTTTTCTATGGCACAAGAGGAATCTCAGATCAAAAATCCAATTTTTCAGAGATCAGATGGTAGAATAAAGATATGGGACCCCAATAATTGGATTCAAAATTCCATTTATAGTTAGGATAATATAAAATTTCAACAAGAAATTCCACCGGAAGCTCAAGTTATCTTCGTTCCAAGTTACCCTCTCAAAGGCAATTAAGGACTTAGTCATTTTTCGAGAGGACACGTGTCAACACCAGGAGCCTGGCAGGATTTCATGTCCCCAACGACCCTAAGGTCAGGTACATAAATCCTTAAAAAATGCACCCATCCCCTATGGGGAGTCATTCAGACACCCACGTGACTGAATTTCAGCCCCCAGGTGCATTTTTGGAGCATTCATTCCCTGCTGTCGGATCGGGCGCCACGTGTCACCTACATGACCACCGTGGAAACTGATGTCCCTTATGTACTTGAGATGGGGTACATCAGACATGGAAAAATGTGGCCAGCCCCTATGGGGAGTCTTTTGGACACCCACGTGACCGAATTTTAGCCCCCAGGTGCATTTTTCAAGCAAATCCCCTACCGTCGGATTGAGGACACATGACATCACCTTGACCACTGTGGAAATTGATGTCCCTCATGTCCATTAGGTTAGGGACATCAGGGACATAAAAATGCACCCAGCCCTTCCATTTTCAAGTTTTGAGTATTTGAATCCGGCACTTAGCCATTTCTTTCCCCTCATTTCTCCTTCACAACTTCATACCTTGCCATGGTTCCCTGCATGTTTGTGCAGACACCCGGTCCACCATTATTGCTCCAAACCAGCTCTGCCATGGCCACATAAAGTATCCAACCATGAATACACAAAAATATTCATGCCTGAGAGAAAAATGGATTGAAATGATGACGAATGGGAAGAAAATGAAGCTTTTTTGCTAGATAATCATGAAGTCACCCAATCGAAAAATCTTCATATCTCACAAGATACAAGTCAGATGGAGATGCCGTATTTTCTAGAATTCCTCATTTTTCAAGGTGATCAAGATGAAATAGACAATAGGTCAAATGATTCCTAGAATAATTTTCTCCAACAAAATCCTCTCTTCGTGCATCGACTCACATTTGTCGGATTTCCCGCCATTCCGGCAATGGAAACGAGCTAAAAAACTTGCACATGAGTTCCAAATAAAAAACCTATCACAATGGAGTTGTTCTCATTGAAAATGGAGACAAAAATGAGACCTAAAATTTTTGAGCCCCATTAATGGCCGCCATGGCAGCTCCGTGCCTGAAGCCACTGTCAGGTCAAAATTTCAAAATTTATTTCTAGGCATTCTAATGGGCAAAACTATGTGAAATTCGAAGCGTGTGATCGTAAAAATAAGAAGAATCCAAAAAAGTATGTTCCGTTGCAAATAGAGTACTAGAAACACCCTTTCTAAAAATAGTAAGTTTTCCTACACATGCTTGCTATTCTTGGTAAGTCTTCATCAAAAGCAGCTATGGAAAGAGCAGTGTGCATTGAAGATCTCCAAAAGGCCAGAATGATTATCTGGAGCAGAAAAAAGTAAAAATGTCCACTTACTAAAAATAGTAAGTCCCCCATCTGGGCATTTACTAAAAATAGTAATCCACACTCAAAGAGCAGTTTTGGCATAATGGGACATTCAAAACTGAGCCGCAACATCTAGTTGAAGATCGGGGACTTGATTTCTCACACTTACTAAAAATAGTAAGTTGATTTTACCTAAGGGAGATATGAAGCCAAAGTGGACAGGTTAGAAGGCTTCTCAGGATCATGAAGTGGAGAACAGTCGGAGAATGGAGCCAAGTCCACTGCAGCAATTCATCCTTTGGCATAATTCTTCTTCTTATTCTTCTTCATTTTATTTCTCTCTCTCTTCACTTCTCATACGACACTCTCTCTCTTCAATGCTATATTTTTGCATTGGGGTTGCACTTTTTCACATGTCTTTATGTTCCTAATGTAATAAGTCACCTTTATCTTATAAAAAGGGACTTAAAAGTTTCCTAGGAAGTTAAAAAGTTTTAAGTTGTGCGAGGACATATGAAAAGGCATTGGGGGGGTAGATGAAGAGTCATACTCTATTTTATAAATTGTAAAGTCACTCCCATTTCAAAGGGTTGGCAATTGATCTTGTAAACTCAAGAGTGGATTGTACCTAGAGAAAGCAAAGGAGATAGCCATTTTCTTCTACTTTCCTCCCCTTCTCAATTTCCTCCATTTCTCCACTATGTACAACTTTTGTTTGAGAAATTAATACAAGAAGGAGTTTCTAGCTTTCTTTGACTAAGAGATTTCTTGATACTTTGTGTTCATCAAATTTCATTTGGTCGTGCTAATGATGCTTGCATATTTGTTTCTTCTCTAAATTTAGTGTATGTGATGATAGTTTCTAACTAGTGTGTCTGCAGGAATCTGATTTTCTACCAGAAACATTAGTTCTCCTACCTCAACTCTTACTCCCCTTTCCCACTCTTCAAACCAATTATTCCCTAGAAAGAGATTGATAGCTTTACTGCATAGGGTCAGTGGAGTGCCCCTGTTGGATCCCTGGTCGAAAGGCCACCACATGAATCTACATTTTCATTGTGCATACACATATGACAGTTGCACTAGTTACGTAGAGGGACTTAGATTCCCACAGTGTTGGAAAGAAATCCACAAGTTTTTCCACCTGACATTTTTTCTCGCCAACAGTTTTTGGTGCACCTAGCATGGGGCATATTTAGCACCATCTGCACCTAATATACGACCACAAGGTCTGGAAATCAAAAAATAAATAAAATTATATTTCGAAGGAATATCATTTTTTGAAGGTGACTCCGTCAAGGAATGAACCCTTGTCACATTTCATTTCCCACATCATGAAGAAATTTCCATATTGGATTGAAGTACCAATGAGTGACAGTGAAGAATAAGAAGAAGATGTCTTCCTAGAAAAGAAGATCGTTGATCAGCCATGGTTCCAAACTAGTGTTGACAAAGGAAAGAAGAAAGAAATTTTCATCAATGAAGAAGAATGGATTCAAAGGAGACATAAGATAAGGTGTGAAGCTTGAGAATATGCAAAATTATTACAAGAGATGAATGAGAAAATTGAAGCATCCCATAACGAGAAATAAGAAGAGGATAATTATCCTATAGAGGAAGACCCTGAAGATCATTTGTACCATAGAGTTTTCATACTTGAAAGGTTCTTGAATACCGCTGAAGAAAATACTATCCTTGAGCCTTCTGATGAAGATAAAATCAGCATTCAAGAAGATGACTGAAAGACAAGACGGTGCAAGATCCACTAAAGAATATTTTTGCAATCTTTCACACCTCACTGCAAAATTGAGAACATTGTCCTTCTTCCACCATTCTCTAGACAGAATTCATTTCATATTGTGATGAAGAAATGAACATGTTGAAAAGAGAATATGTGGAAATACTTGAGAGCATAATAAAAGGAAATTCTGACCCTGAAGCCTTTAATGAATTTTGGAGGTATTCTTTAGCTCTATAGAGAAGATATGAACATTTTGAAACTCCACATCAAATGGAGGAAGAAGATGAGATGCACCCTATGGAAGAAGACTCAGATTTCTGCCAATACTATGAGGTTTTCATTCCCAAAATATTCTTGGATGCTTTTGAAAAAGATCCTATCATGGAACCTCCTAATCAAAGCCATAAAGCAATGTCATGGAGAAAGAAGTAGAAGAGACAAAGATATAATGACCATTCAGCAATTCCATTTGGCTCAAGTCATAGCCCATGGGGGGAATAATATATTCAGTAAAGGAATATCCTTGCTGCATAATGGATGATCCAATGTTCTCCGAAGAATCCACCAATGACGAAAAATATGGTCAATTCAAATTAATCATGGATGATATCTCTTTACAATTTTTTATCTTTCAATTGATGATGAAATGGAGAGATGTGAAGAATTACAAGAAACTCAACCGACATCATGGCCCAAAAATTATGAATTCAAGATGGTCATAGATAATCCTCTTTCCTATTTTGATTCCTCAAGTGACATAAAAATGTTGCATGAATAAATGAAGGAAGTCAAAGAATCAAACTCTCTCCCTAATGCAATCATGGATGATCAAATGGAATAAGCCCACTCTATTTTCAAATCCAAGGAAAATGAGCAATTTAAACACAACCTCTACTCACTAGAGGATCATAATCATCATCATGGTGAAAACACATAGCCTTTCATCTTTTACCTGAGCAAGAGGATTTAACAATGGATGATCAAGATGTAGCTGAAAATTCTTCTCATACTGTTGTCCCAACATGGTTATCTACTCCTTACCAAGGAGAAGATGATATGGATTTTGATCTTGAAGGATCCCCATTCCCTTGAAGCTTGGACATCTTCTCCTTGTCAGTAGGTGTCATGAATCAAGTATGCCCACACATGTATACAAGAAATTGAATCTTCATAAACACAAATCATGAAGGAGGTGAATGAGAATGTTTCAGATGAATCATGGGCCCGTATGGATCAAATTTTTAGCCATCTCCTAGAGGCACAACAAGAATATTCCTCTAATAAATATAAAAAATATCCTATGGAAATTTTAGAAGAACTATCCATACAAGATATCTTGAAGGCCGCAGAATAAACTGAGGATCCTCAACTAGGTCTTGAACTCTTCACCCGGGCCATGGAGATATAATAAAAGTATGATTCAATCTGTGCCTCCTATTTGGGTGCACCAATTTTTGATGTTGAAATGGAGAAATTGGATGATATTGACAACTTATCTAATACTTTGGTTGACGAGAATAAACATGAAAACATGCATTTTTCTTCCACATTGTGTGAAGAAGTTCATGAGTGCAAAATAAGAAAAGTTCGTGTATCTCCTTTGGACATCTCCATTTTTTAAGACAACACCTCCACCATGAAAGAAGATAATAGGGAAAAAATTGAGCTGATTTGCATTAAATAAATTTTTTTGGAAGATGGCAAAAATCAGCTTTGGGTCAACGATGAGATGCTCAATGGAGAATCAACTATATCAATAAACATGGAAGGCAGCTGACATTATGAAACTAACTTCAAATAACATGAAGGCAGTGGAATTTCCAAGCAAGGACCTAAGCATCAAGAAGATCACATGGAATCACTCCTACCAAGTACACAGACAATTGTGAAAGAACCTGGCTTTCATAAGCATATGAGGAGGGGAGGCTACTTTCTGGAACTCGTCAATGGATTCGCAGAACATCATCACTCAGCGTTGCCCACTCAAGGGTAACTCTTGAGGAAAGAAAAGTGCTTCAGTGAAAGTGGGTTAAACCCCCGCCTTGTAGCATAGGTGATTATTAGGTGTATTTCCATTTCTATTGTGTGTGTTTCCCTTCCTGGTGTGTGTCGTGTGTTTCTTTTCCATCCTTTTGGTGTGCGTTTGTGTTTCCTTCTTCTCTCTCTCTCTCTTATTGTAGGTTGTACATGACTCCATAGGGCCTAATGAATAAGGCACTGGTCAAAAAATTATATGGTCTAAAAATGAGATTCTAGATTCCCATATCATGTCTTTACTATGATCATTTCATGTCATATCCCTAAGCTAGAGCTAGCTGTTGTCGTGCAAATGTGTAACAAGGAAATTGACAATTTCTGAGCATGACAACTATACCCCTGTGCCGAATTTTTCATGTTTTATCATTCCCAAGTACCCCAAGTCAAATCCATTAGTCTGGTCACCCCCCATTTGATGTAAAATTTATCGCATAGGTTATTTAGGAAAGTCTATCCATTCCCCTTAGGTGATTTTAGAAATTCTGAAAAGAATGTTATCTTTTGGCAGTATTGGGAAGGGCTATCACTGGCCTTCCCAGGACTAGACCAACCACCCTGGAGTGGAACATAAGGGAAAAATTCAACATGGAGGTTAATTTAAGACCTTAAAACATCATGGAAATGATTTTGGAAGGTTTGGGGAGAAGTTTTTAAATACTTGGAGTAGTATGAGTAAAAGCAGGTTCACAGGCCTAGGTAGTTCACAGGCCTAAAACAACAACTGGGCTTTAGAAGAAGATTCTGAGAGCTCTGGATGGAGTTAGAAGTAAAAAAAACATCTTCGGAAATAGGATTCCAATACCTACACTATGGTGGAATAATATTTTTCACAACACCTTGGCGCATATGATCGACAGACAGTTTTTCTATGGCATAAGTGGAGTCTCAGATCAAAAATCTACTTTTTCAAGAATCAGATGGTCGAATCATGACATGATGACAAATAATTGGATTCAAAATTCCATTTCTAGTCAGGATCATATAAAATTTCACCAAGAAATTCCACCGGGAGCTCAAGTTATCTTCGTTCCAAGTTACCCTGTCAAAGGCAGTTAAGGACTTAGTCATTTTTAGAGAGGACACATTTCAACACCAGGAGCTTGGTAGGATTTCATGTCCCTGACGTCCCTAAGGTCAGGTACATCAACCATTGAAAAATGTTCCCAGCTCCAATGGAGAGTCATTTAGACACCCACGTGACCGACTTTTTGCCCCTAGGTGCAGTTTTGGAGCATTCATTCCCTGTTGTCGGATCGGGTGCCACGTGTCACCTCCAGGACCACTGTGGAAACTGATGTCTGTTATGTACTTGAGGTGGGGGACATCAAACATGGAAAAATTCTCTTAGACCCTATGGGGAGTCATTTTGACACCAACGTGACCGAATTTCAGCCCCCAAGTGCATTTTTCAAGCAAATCCCCTGTCGTCAGATCGCGGACACGTGGCATCACCTTGACCACCGTGGAAATTGATGTCCCTCACATCCCTGAGGTCAGGGACATTAGGGACATAAAAATTCACCCATCCCATCCATATAAAATTTTTGAGTATTAAAATTCAGTACTTAGCCATTTCTTTCCCCTCATTTCTCCTTCACAGCTTCATACCTTGCCATGGCTCCCTGCATGTTTGTCCAGACACCCGGTCCACCATTATTGCTCCGAACCAGCTCTGCCATGGTCAAATAAAGTATCCAACCATGAATACAAATAAATATTCATGCCTCAGAGAAAAATGGAGTGAAATGATGAAGAGCGGGAAGAAAATGAAGATTTTTTGCCAGATAACCATGAAGTCACCCGATCGAGAAATCTTCATATCTCACAAGATACAAGATGGATAGAGATGCCATATTTTGCAGAATTTCTCATTTTTCAAGGTGATCAAGATGCAATAAACAAGAGGTAAAATGGTTACTAGAATAATTTTCTCCAACAAAATCCTCTCTTCGTGCACTGACTCACATTCGTCGGATTTCCCATCATTCCGGCAATGGAAACGAGCTAAAAACTTGCACACGAGCTCCAAATAAAAAACATATCACAATGGATTTGTTTTAATTGAAAATGGAGACAAAAACCATACCTAAAATTTCAAGCCCCATTAATGGCCGCCATGGCAGCTCTGTGCCCGAAGCCACTGTCAGGTCAAAATTTCAAAATTTATTTCCAGGCATTCTAGTGGGCAAAACTATGTGAAATTCGAAGGGTGTGATCATAACGATAAGAAGAATCCAAAAAAGTATGTTCCGTTGCAAATAGAGTACTAGAAACACCCTTTCTAAAAATAGTAAGTTTTCCTACACATGCTTGTTATTCTTGGTAAGTCTTCATCAAAAGTGGCTATGGAAAGAGCAGTGTGCATTGAAGATCTCCAAAAGGCCAGAATGAGTATCTGGAGTAGAAAATAGTAAAAATGAAAACTTACTAAAAATAGTAAGTCCCCCATCTGGGCATTTACTAAAAATAGTAATCCACACTCAAAGAGTAGTTTTGGCATAATGGGACATTCAGAACTGAGCCGCAACATCTAGTTGAAGATCGAGGACTTGATTTATCACACTTACTAAAAATAGTAAGTTGATTTTACCTAAGGGAGATATGAAGCCAAATTGGATAGGTTAGAAGGCTTCTCAGGATCACGAAGTGGAGAACAGTCGGAGAATGGAGCCAAGTCCACTGCAGAAATTCATCCTTCGGCATAATTCTTCTTCTTATTCTTCTTCCTTTTTTTTCTCTCTCTTTTCACTCTCTATACCAAATCACTAAAAACAAACTACACATTGTCTTTGAAAACATAAAGGAATTTCCTGGAAGAAGTTGTCAATATAGATCACATGATCAGAGGATTGATAATGGGACTTTAGATGGTTTCTTTGTCCATTCATCATCTCAAGAGAATCATCTCCCACGCCAAAACTTACCTGAAACCATCCATAGTTATCAAATTTTATAGGGCACCTTTGTTAACCAAAAATTAATATCTTGCTTACAGTCATTCCTAAATGGCATAAGCCATAACATAAAATCTTCAACTTAGGATTTCATGTTTGTTAGCTTTTTGTTTACTTACATTTTGAGGTGTGAGTTGTGTTTCTTCATTCTTTCTTATCCTTTTATGCCCCACATCACGACTGGTGTATTTTGATTTTTTTTTGGGTTTATTAGGACTCCTCATAGCCATACTCAGTCTCTGGGTTGGCCCTTTTCTTTGATCTAAATCACCAAAACTTCATTTTTTAGCTTCTCTTCCTAAGGGATTTCACAGCAATGATATTGGTCCAACAACCATCATTGGTTGTACCATAAATTACTGGCATCGGTTAATTGAATGATGTCGATTTCTATGCTTTTTTGGTTGTTTTCTACCTGAACATAATATTCTCCACCTTCTTGTTCTTTTCACTCCTCTTGTTCTACCATTTTCATCCCACTCTTGAGTCTCTGATATTGCTAGCTTTTTAGGGTCTAGGTTGACCCTATTTTCACCTTTCTTTGCCAAATATTTGAATATCTTTTTTTTCACAGTATTCGACATTAGTCTTATCCGACTGGCGCTGGTTATTCCATACTAGTATCGGCTAACCCAACCGATGTTACTCTATGTGATTTGATTTTCTAATAAGAACAATGATATAATCACTCATTTTAGAACTAATTTTTCCCCATTACTTTTATGTTTCTTGCATCATCAACAAAGCTCAGAATACCTTTTTTATCGTCAGCCACATGGTTTTGACTCGTAAACAAACTAATGCTCTCATGTTTCATGCTAGCCACTCCAGACCACTCCCACCTATCCCATCGCCCCCTTCAATCTCATCACACATGGACCCCAATCAGGCTCTTGCCATACCCACTGATGATGAGGAGTTCACAAGACTCCTTGATCACAACCCCACTACTCTGTAGTACTATCTCACTCATTCATCTACCCACGATTCATTAGGGAAGCTTGTATATGGCATGTATGTGTCCATTCCTCCTACCCTCGCACCCACTTCTGCATCAGCTACTACTAGTTTAGCCTTACCCTCTTCCACCTTACCACATGTGGTTTCCCAACTTGACCCTACATCATCGATATCTGTTGCACCTACAACATTTGTCACACCTTTGATGTATGTCACTCCTATGATGTCAACCATGCCTTTATCAACCACCTTGAGTGTAGGTCTATCTGCACCCGCCACCTCTCATATACCTATTGCATCTCAGCCACCAATGGTGATCAGCAACCCATACTCCCTTCCAAAACATTTTCCTCTCCATCCCGTAGTCTCTTCCTCTGATTGCTATGAGAGTCTTTATGTCCACTCCATCTACCTACACTTATCACCAACAACCCCCTATTTCATCTATCACTTATTCAGGATACTTTCCATCTACATCTATTCCAGCCTACATTCCTTCCTCACAATTTTCATACTCGGCACCACCACATACTGGGATGCCGCCCACGTCATACCCTCCTCATCTACCCCCTTATACTACAGGGGGTGCCCAGTCATCACAACCTACCAATGATCTTATCAAAATGATGATGGACAAGATGCAGACATTGGAAGCATCTATCTCCGGCTCACGTAACTCTCTAACATACGATGAGATTTGCAATGAGCCCATTCACCCATCCATTCCGATTCATCCATACCCTACCCATTGGGAAATGCCTAAATTCAACTGATTTAATAGCAAAGAAGACCCACAACAACACTTGTGGTCTTTTAAACATGTGTGTTATCTGATCACTCATGATGACACTTTGCTCTTGCAAACATTCCCAATGTCCTTGACAAGACCAACTTTAGATTGGTATAGTGCTCTACCTAGGCATTCCATCTTTTCATTCAATCAGGTAGCTCAGAATTTTCTAGACCACTTTTCTATCAACATTGTCAAGAAGGTCACCATGACCGACTTGTACGTGACACACCAATACGAAGATGAATCTATCACAGATTTTGTCAGCTCATTGGCATGGAGCCTGATCAACCAGCTCACATTCCAACTGCCTCAAACCGAGTTAATAGAGTTGTTCACCAGAGCTTGTGCTAGACACATCTCACCAACTCTCTAAGTTCAAACCTTCCACACGTTTGATGAGGCGTTCACCATGGCCCGAAAACTTGAAATTTGTGCCATTGAAGAGAAGAAGATACAATTACATAACAAGAATGTTGTGTTTAAATCAAATGATACCTCTTCTTCTTCCAAACCACAAAATAATTACTCTAAAGCAAAAGGATTTGCCAATGTAGTAGTTTTGAAAGCTGGCCCATCTCACCCATCCAACCAATCAAAGCCTTCTTCCAATCTTTCTCCTATTCAGGCTTTCCAGTTCAAGTGGGAGCAATGAAAATATACTCCCATAAGAGAACCCTACTCTTCAGTTTTAGAAAAACTTCTAAAATCCAGAGCAGTCACTCTTCCACCCATCAAACCACATACTAGTTTTGACCCCTCTCATCCTATGCCTACATGGTACAAAGAAAATGATTACTGCAACTATCATCGCGTTAGAGGTCATAGCGACGGTAATTGTATAACTTTTAAAAATATCATCCAAGAAATGTTAGATAATGGAGATCTCGTCTTGGATAATCCTAATGCACCAGCTAATCAAAACCTTCACATCTTCAAGAATTCATTCCCAAATCACACCCCGTTGTCTAACCAAACTGGTGAAACCTCGACCAATGACAGTAATGTTCGTGAGGTTCATGTTGTTTTTGACATCATACCAGCTCTTCCTGCTCAATTTCCTCCTACTCCATCTATTAAGGAGATTCTTGCACGAGCTCCTTCATCCATGGAGGGACTTGTTTCATCTGCTCCTTTACCCACAGAGGAGTCTCCCTTATCTCCTCCTTCACCCATGGAGGAGTCCACCATATCTGTCGATGCAGTTTCCCCACTCACCTCTCAACCTGATGAACAACCTGCAATACTTACTCTTCTACCCATGGGAGAGTCATGCTTACCTTCTTCTTCACCAAAATATGAACTTACCTCATCCAACTTGTCATCTCCCCTACCCATAGGGGATCCATTAGTAGTGTCCCTTCCTATTGGTGACAATTCTCCATTGGCTTTCAAGGATCCTAGTTATTTTCTCTCATCTCTTTACCCACAGAGTCTGAAGCCAACCATTTCCTTGTCTCACAGACATTCTTTACAGGGATTACTACCAAATCAACATCATCCCCCTACAACAGTGTCATTTTCACATTTGGCTGACCACTTGGATTATGTTGAAAATTCCATGCTTTGGGGACGTCTTCGATTGCCTGTCTCAACTCAAATGCAAATGTTGTCTGCTGATACTTCCACGATCTATCCAAAGGTGTTTCAGAAAACCAAACCCACCATGCCCATGCCAGTTGTAGTGACCCCTTCTTCATCACCCTCACCCACACCTAAACCTTTACCATCAAATGAACTTTTTCCTATGCCTAAAACCTTACCTGCACCTATATCTTCCTCCACGTCTAGACCCATTACCACATTGGGAGTCATGCCGACATCAAGCCTAGTCCATCCTCCTGTCAAACTAGATTTAGCCACATCCTCACAAGCCATCACAAAGACTATTCCCCCACCTAAGAGGAAGACCCAACCTCTTAGGCCACATACATCGGCTTCACCCACTACCCCTCTGTCACCTTCACCACTTCCATCTATCCTAGGTCCCCACCCATCAACCTTGGCCAAGCAACCTCCTACCTAGAGTAAACCAAAAGCACAACAACGTACCTCATCACGATCCTCTGTTACACCCAAATTACCTACACAGCTTATGCCTTCACCATCACCTACATCCTTTCTACCTCCTATACCTACACCACTTCCAGTATCCTCATCATTACCTATGTCATTCCCTTCTCTTCAACCAGTACCTTCCACATTGCCTCTTACTACAACCTTCACCACACCTCCATTATCACCTTGGCTAACCCGGCCCCTTCTGGCATCTGCCTTCCCTTCTACATCATGCACTTCTTCTTCACCTTTACCCAAGAAGGTGTAACCAAAGCCCAAGAACCCACTACCCTCCAAAGAGGTAGTTAAACCTACACCACCTTCAACAACTAGTTCACCTGCTACATCTTTACCCAAGAAGGTGCAATCCAAACCTAAAACCATACTATCTACCAAACAGGTGGTCAAACTTACTCAACCTCTGATGGTGCCTCTCCCACCAAAGTCACCCACACTTCCATCCAGACCCACACTTACTTCACATTGTGATCCATTGGCAGGGTCTTATGCCAACATCTTAGCTAACCTTTTGGAAACCTCTGTCATCACATTACCACCACTTAGACCTTACAACCCACTCAAACCTAAACCAGAAGGGTTTGATGATACCAAAATTTTGCTTACCATCATGTGCCAGGGCATGATGTGGAAAGTTGTAAGGCTCTTAAGACTATTCTTCTCCAACTATGTCCTCTCGAAGAAAGCTTTGACGATGATGATATTTTAGATGAGGACCCTATTCCACCTTCACCTATCACCACACATCCTCATCCCTTACCTATTCAGTGACCTTCATCTCCACCTCCACAACCCTTTTATCCCCTTCCAACATTTGAGATCAATATGGTCCATAAGAGAGCTAGCCAAACCTCCGCCAAAATGCCAATGTGTTGCATTGTTTTCACAAAACCAGTATATGCCCTCACCATATTTTTTCCCATCCTGTCGCTACACCTATCATGACTCACTTTCTCCTTTACCACAGATTAATATGGTTCAAATTGCCACTCGAGCCCAGAAGGACAAAGGAAAGGAGAAAACAACCAGCTCATCTGCTACTCTTTTACCCAATATTCCATCTGCACCTGCACCAAAAATCACCATCCGTGGACCCACATACCCTATTTCTGATGGGGTTTTCCATCATACAATGCTTAAACAGTTGCACCAGTCTCCTCTCAAAATGTCTTTGTATGACCTTGTCCAAACCTCTGAGTCTCATCATCAGGCCCTCATTGAGGTTCTGCAATCTATTGAGGTTCTACCTAATGACCCTACTCTTGTTGCATCCATTATCACTCCTCACCATGTGGCCTCTCTCACCACTTCACCCCCTTCCTCTGCTCCCGCTACCACTCATCAAGTAGCCACTCTCAGTTTCTCTGATGATGAGATTGTACCTCTCCAATCAGATGATCCTGATCCCACCCTATTTATTTCCATCTACATTGATAATATACATGTTTGACGCATTATGATCAATGGTGGTGCCAGTATTAACATCATTTCCTCCCATGCATACAACCAAATGTGCATCCCTGCCAATTACATGCATAATAACCCAGTTATGTTGCATTCATTCAACGATGCCATGACTTCCACCCTTGGCACCATCATTCTCCACATTCATGTAGGCCCCCGTGCCATTCCTGAATTATTCTATGTCTTAGAGGGGGAATTCCAGTACAACATGCTACTTGGCCGACCCTGGATTCACACCATGGGTTGTGTTCCTTCAACCTTACACCGTTGTTTAAAATTCAAACATGAAGGGCACAACTATACCATTCCAGCCAACCCTTCACCATTCAAGACCTGTAACATGTTGTATCAACCCAATGATGTCCTTATACCAGTTAAGGCATCTACCACCGCTACCACTTCTTCTTTAGCCACTGCCTCATCCACCAATGCTACCACTACATCTTCCACAACTAACTCCTCTATTCCCACTATTGCCGCTTCTGCAGCTGACCCATCAGCCAACCCATCTACTTCTCAAACAACTAATGCTTCTTCTTCCCAACTATCTAGTGATTCATCCATTCCCACTACCCACATATCAACTATTGATCCCTTAGAAGGTGTTTTTCAATGCCTCACTCTAGGGGAGTACTGCCTTTATAACATTGACACATTCCTTACTCCTCAAGAGTATGGTAAACTTCACCAACATCCCCACTATGATCACTGCATAGGTGAGGTTTTCCCCTATGGTCCTCCCCACCTTCGCACCAACTTAACGTATGGGGGACTTGATGCTTCTACCTACTCACCTGAGCCACCTTCCCAAACTCAACCATTTTCCTCCGACCTTCAATCTCTCACCAACCACCACTTTTCACCACACCTTCCTCCATCATTGTGCTTGGAAGGGCTTTGACTTTGGTTTCTATGAACAAGGCTGCCATACTGTCATTCCTTACACCACTTGTAAGCATAAAGACCACAGTGGTATTGGATTTTCCGAACCACCTTCTAGGAAGGCCCGAGTCAAACTCATTGAGGATGATAAAAATTCCCCACCCCATTCACCAACTTCACCACCTTCACCTACAGAGTCTATGGACCCATAATCCATTCCTCCTAACTTTTTTTTTCGTAAACATTATTTCCCTGGGACCTCTGACTTATCAGCATGATGGCGAGGCTCCCTCTTCTCTTCCCTTCCTATATCCTGACATGATCAATGATGATACCCCTTCTATTAACGTCATTCAATGTCAGGACGATGAGTCTATTCTCACTTACCTTGGTGCAGAAGATTCTTATATTCACCAGTCATTACCTTCTGAGATGCAAACCATGTTGAATGAATGAATCAACCATCGAGATCAATATTCACACTCAGGATGACCTGCACATTCTAAAAATAGGCCAATCTTTAGATGTTGAACAGGAAGCTTTCACTTCTTTCCTTCAGGATCATAGCAATGTTTTTGTTTGGTCCTATGTTGATATGCCTGGTATTGACCCAAACATTGTGGTCGACAATATCATAACCATTCCTAATGCCAATCCATTGAAACAGAAGCTACAAAAAATGCATCCTCGCATTTCCCTTCTTGTCAAAGAAGAACTCCAACACCTTCTTTTGGTTTCCTTCATCCTACCCATTGATTATCCCCAATGGATCTCTAACATCGTTCCTGTCACAAAAGTGACATGGGGACTCCACATTTTCACCAATTTTCATGACCTTAACTTAACTTTCCCTAAAGATGAACTTTCCTCTACCTAGTATTGACCAACTAGTTGATCTCACCACCGGCCATGAGATGCTATCACTCATGGATGGTTTCTTGGGTTATAACCAAATATTACTCACCCCAGAAGATCAACACAAAACCACCTTCATCACTCCTTGGGGGACCTTCTGTTATCGTGTCATGCCCTTTGGCCTTAAAAATGCCAGTGCTACATATCAACGGGCTATGAATTATATTTTTCATGACATCATGCATAACATATTGGAAGATTACGTTGATGATCTTCTTGCCAAATCTAAACATCGGGTCGAGCACCTTGTTGTCCTTAAAGTTGTCTTTGACCGTCTCATCAAATACTACATTCACCTTCAACCTAAGAAGTGTGTCTTTGTTGTTCTCTCCGGAAAGCTCCTTGGTTTTATTGTTTCTTTGTGTGGCATTGAAGTTGATCCCACTAAAATCAAGGCTATTCTCAAAATTCCTCCACCTACTAACCTTCGTCAACTTTGTAGTTTGCAAGGCAAGTTACAATCTATTCGTCACTTTATTTCTCAGCTTTCTGACCACTACCATCCATTTCATCATCTTCTCAAAAAGGATGTCTCCTTCAAATGGGATGATGAATGCCACAAAGCCTTCGATGCCTTAAAACAATACCTCCTCCAACCACCTGTGCTCATTCCCCCTAAGGATGACCAACCATTTTACCTTTACATTTCTACTACTGATCATTCCCTGGGTGCCATGCTCACTCATCATGATGAGCAACACAGGGAGAAAGTAGTTTATTATATAAGTCATATGCTTTTAGACTACAAAACTAGATATACTCACGCTGAAAAACTCTGCTTAGCCTTAGTTTTTGTCACCACTAAACTTCGCCATTACCTACTCAACCACAAAACCTTTGTTGTCACCAATACTGACCCCTTACATTACATGTACACTAAGCCCTACCAACATCAACGTGTTGCACATTGGCTCATGCTTCTTGCAGACCTAGATCTCAAATTCATCCATCAAAAATATGTCAAAGGAAAAACAATTGCTGACCAACTCGCAGATGCACCTCTCTCTAGAAACCAATCTTCTAACTTCGATTTCCCTGATGAATCCATCACTACCCTCTCCCTGGATGATACCATTTACCAGATGACCTTATTCTTTGATGGTTCCAAATGTCAGCGTGGGGGTGGTGCCAGAGTTATCCTCATTCCTCTTGATGGTGAGCCTATGCCATTATCTTTCAAACTAGATTTTGATTGTACTAACAATATCACCGAATATGAAGCACTCATGTTAGGTCTTCAAACCACCATAGCCTTAGATGTTAAATCAATTAATATCTTTGGTGACTCTCAACTGGTTGTGAACCAAGTTAATGGTATATACCAGTGTCATAACGAGATACTTCAAAAGTATAAGCATCATGTTGACATGATTTTGACTACCTTTGACCATTATGAACTTCAAACCACCCCGTGTTCCACTAATAAATTTGTAGACACCATGGCCTGTCTTGCTTCTCAAATCCCCACTTCACCCTCCAACTCAAAAATATTTGTCACAGTACAAAGGTTGCAATCACCTTCTTATCTAATCTGAGACATCAACCTTGTAGGAAACATTGAAACTGACCCACGTGACCTTTGGTATAAGCAGTTTGTTGACTATCTTTCCCTTTCAATTATACCTCCAGATCTTACTCACAATGGACAATGAGCCTTTCTCAAAAGTGTCTCTCACTATGTCATCATGGGTGGTCTTCTCTATAAATGTGGCTTTGACACTATCCTCTTACGATGCCTTACGAGTTCTGAAATTCCATACACCATCAAGGAAGTTCACGATAGGATTTATGGGGGTCACTTCAGTGGCTTAGCTATCGCTAAGTGTATCCTTCACCTGGGCTATTACTGGCCAACCCTAAACCGTGATTTTTGTGACTATGTCAAGCATTGTGTGAAGTGTCAGCAACATGCTAATCTTCATCACACCCCTAGTCATGCCTTACAGGTCACACGAGACCTTTGGCCTTTCTCTCAATGGGGTTTGGATCTTGTCAGAGAGATCAACCCTCATTCTTCCCAACGTCATCAATGGATTATTACCACTACCGAATATTACACTAAATGGGTGGAAGTTTGTACCTCTTATTTCTACAAAAGTTGAGAAAATATGTGAATTCATCAATCATCACATCATTTTTCACTTTGGTGTTCCTCACTACCTCATCACTGATAACAGAAAACAATTCAAAAACAAAACCCTACAGAAACTCTGTGATGCCTTCGACATTCAACTTAGTTTTTCTTCACCTTATTATCCTCAAACAAATGGCCAAGCTGAATCAACTAACAAAACTCTAAATAAAATTCTTATGAAAGTGGTTGACGATACTGGTAAGGATTGGCACATGCACATTCCTTTTTCCTTATGGGCTTATCACACTAGTATTCACACCTCAACTACTGCCACACCTTTCTCTTTGGTCTATGGTACAGAGGTTGTCTTGCCTCTCGAAGTCCAAATTCCATCTCTTCGTATCTCACTCAAAGATATGCTCAACGATGATGATTTTTCTAGGATCATTTGGCACAACTTGAGTTATTAGACGAATGTCATCTAAATGCTCTCGATCACCTCCAAATCTACCAAAAATGTATCAAATGTGCCTATGATAAATGTGTCCAAGAACAAACCTTCCAGGTTGGTGACCTCGTCCTGAAGGAAAATCAACATGTAACAAAAGTGGAGAAAAGTAAACGGGGAAAGTTCACTCCTAATTGGCTTGGACCCTATATCATTACTCATGCCTATGGATTGGGTGCTTATCATTTATCTTCACTCAAAGGTAAACCCAAACCTGAGCCCCTCAATGCCTTGCATCTTCGACCATTCTATTGTTGAATCAAGTCATGTATCATCTTCTATCTATTAAACGCTTGTCCCTTGAGCAACATCCACCTTCCACTTACCTATTTTAAGGATCAACGACTAAACAAGAATCATGTGATTACCCATCACCTTTCAGCCTTATCTTCAATATGAGTACCATGGCTCTACTCATGGCATGATTCTCATGGATACTTTTCATCCTTTTCAAGATGGAATCCCATGGTCGTTCATCACTTAAAACCTCTCTTTCATAGCTAACCCCTGTGTTCTATGGTTTTGTCTTCATAAAAGAAGCCTATACTTCTCTATAGTCTTGTCCATGACCTAAAAGTCCAAAAAAAATTCAAAAGTAATATACGGGATTTTCAAATTCAAACTCCTTGAGTCAAACTTCTAGCAAAAAGATGACTCCCTCAAAAAGGACATCTATCTTTCTATCTTGCTGCTATAAATAGACTGCTCCCTTGAAGGACAGCTATACAAAGTTAGCCCTAAAAAACATAGTCTATCCAAAAGAAGACTATTTCTATACAAAAATAAAATAAAACATTTGAAGCTTCCCACATCGATCAACTTCATGAAGACCTCAAGGAGATATTCTATTCATCCCACATAGACTTCCCACATCGATCAGTCTATAAAACAAAAGCAAAAAGAAAAAGATAACTTTTTCATCATGGACTTGCCTATTTTGATCTTGGGTATCTTGCAGAAGAGGCATGTTGTCTCACACTAGGGTTATGATAAAACAACCTCTTTCACCTCACCGTCTTTCCTTTCTAATCTTCTACCTACTCAAGGGACATGCCACAAATGTGACATTTCATGATCATGTGACCTTATTCACCCTTAGAATAGTCAATCATGCAATGCCTTTAGGGTCTTATGTTCATAAGCCAATCTTTGGTATGATAGACTCATAATGGTTCTTACCAATTAGGCAGCTTTTTGTATCCTCTTACCATTCACCTCTTTTCTTACTTATTGATCCTCCTTCACAGGACCAGACCTTTGACACCTACATTCTGGGAATTCCTCTTCCACCAAAATCACCCATATCTATTCAACATACTCAACCATAGACTGACAACATGCCTATTCAACCTATACTCAACCATGCCTATTCAACTCAACCATGCCTAAATCAACCTATACTCAACCATGCCTCCCTAAAACCATGCCTATTCACCTGTACTCAACCATGCCTATTCAACCTAACTCAACCATGCCTAAATGACCTAGACTCAAAACATGTCTAAAACCTACCGACCCATTCATCTATCCTCATCATATTCTTCCCTGGCTTATGGGAGAACTACATCGGCCTGAGGCCCCTTTTCATCAGGGCTATGTAGGCAGCACTCCGAGGGCATGGGGCCCTTGGAGGTTAGCTCGACCACTTTTTTCCCTAACCAATTTCCCCCTTTATATTCACATTCTACCCTAGTTAGTTTCCATTTTACACAAAAACTTGGAAATTAATCTATCATAAAAACATACATACCTACCATTTTATAACATCAACCATATCATACATAAATCATTTAGCATTTCCATGATATCAAATACTTGGAAATTTAACCACAACATACATACAACACATTATTTCCATAAAATCAGTAACTTGGAAAACTTGGAAATTACCTAGACTCCACCATGCCTATAACTGTCTCAACCATGCATGTACCTAACTACACCATGCCTATACCTGAATCCACCATGCCTATACCTAACTCCACCATGCCTATACCTAACTCCATCATGCCTAGATGACCTCGACTCAATCATGCCTAACTCAACTAGTTTCCATAATACACAATAGCAATGGAAATTAAAACAAGTACATCATCCATCCAACAAACATCAGCAACTATATAATGGGAGTTTCTGTGAATCAATACATATATACAAAGATATAAATAAGTATTAGTATCTCAAAAATCTCATGTAAAATCTCACATCTTTGGCACGTAGGCCAGTATATATAACAAAAAAAATCAAAATGATAATACAATATCAATATATGGATATCAATCATCCCCCACCTGATGCCCTCCTCTCTGGTCTCACCTGTCTCCTCCTCCCTACCAGTCAAGCACCCTACCAACATCTCACCACCCTCTATTGGTCCCTTCCTAGCCTCCATCTCCTCCTCCTTTCCCTCTACGGGGCCTGGTCTCTGAGAACTAGTAACCTCACCTTGGCCCTATCTCTGGGGCCAATGACCCCCTGTACTACCAGAACTGTGAGTCCTGGATCTAGTCTGCTCACTGGCTGCCTGTTGGGCTCGGTACTCGGCATATGAAGGAACATCAATCCCTGTGGTGGCTAGATGGTCCTGATAATAGCACGCCTCATTTTAGGGAATCCCTAAACCTCACCATGGATACAGTCTATGGTGGTACCATCAGCCTCACGCCCCCCTGTGAACTCTGCCCTACCAAAAGTGGACCCTATCCTACTGTAGGAGCCTATACAATGGGACCCTGTCCCGGTGCCTGTGGTGGTACCTATGTAGCTTCCTAGGCCTGTAAAGCTGCAACATGTGCCTGTGTTGTGGCCAACTGGCCCTGTAATCCAGCCACCTATGCCTGTAAGGTGGATACCTACCCTCCATCCCCATCTCCACCCTATGCAGGAGCCTATGCCTGTGCTACCTGGGCCTGTAGGGCCATCACCTGTGCCTACAAGGTGGTCACCTATGCCTGTGCCCCTGTCAACTTGTCCCTACAATCTTGTAATTTGTGCCTGTAGGGCATCCACCTGCCCCTGTAATGTATCTCTCTGAACTATGATTGTAGCTAAATCAGGCTTCCCTGGCCTCGGTGGTGCCACCCATAGTTGTGCCACCCACCACTTCTTATATCCATCAGTGATGCCTACATCATCAATCTGTTGATCTATCGCATGCTTCTCCTTCCCTGAGGGATCACTCCAATGTGGTGGAGACATGGGTCTCTCCATGTCATCTCTACGGTACTATGGGAAAGGTGGGGGCACGTCTTGCCGCAGTCCAAACTACCATCTGACCCTGTCCACGGGTATCATCTCGTGCTCACTGGCACATGCCACCCCTGTATCCATCTCAATAATTGAATCCCCTCTAACTCCTCATCCATGCCTCTATATGATGAAAAATCAACATATGGCCACCACATGATATCCACCGCTAATAGGCCCTCCAACAGCCACATGTAGTATGTAACATCATATGTGGCCCTAGAACTCTCAGTTGTGCCCCGAATGGTACCCATCTCCTAAAACCCACTCTGTACAAACCACCCCCGAACCAGTCCTGTCATGGTAACCCAACTGGATGCACACACATAATGTGCTCATACGCCCAACAATGTAACAAGTATGTACAACACATACCAAATCTCTTGTACCTACCATAGGCCCATAGCTCCCTATACAGCTGGACTAGAAAAGTTGGTGCCCAAGAAAAACATACCCACTCCTTGATCATGTCCTGTAGCACCCCCATTAGTGCTCATGGAAATCTCCCACCCTCAGAATCTGGGAGAGAAAAACAACCTACTGCCACCATCATCAAAACAGATAGCCTGGTCTCCTGTGGATATGTCACATACATATCCCCATAACTCAAACTCGCACTGTGATAACTCAGCATGCCCATCGCCTCACCAAATATCGCCACTATGGGCTCCACCGACCTCTGTCAAAATTGAATACACTGGCTCCCCAACAATAGGAAGCCATAGGATCCTATACATGTCCTCCAATGTGACGGTCATCTCGCCAGTTGGTAAATGAAAGGTATTGGTTGCAGAGTCCCATCTATCGATGAGAGTGACCATCAAGCTAGGATCTCAGCCTATATGCCTATAGCACCTGATTGAACCAAGTCCCACATATGTTATGTGCTCCCACTCCTCAGCTGTCACGCTAGGCCACATCTGTACCAATAGAGGTGGTACTTTGTCTCTCATAGTCAGTTGATCTCTCACCTACATCATCCAAACCAACATTGTCAAGTCACGACCCTCTCAAATTACCTATTACCCAAACCTCAAATTAACCTCGTACTTAGTCCTTTTTGTGCCAAATGATACCTAAACACATCAATCATACCTACCCCTTTACCTAATTCACCTAAAACCTACTTTCTCCATTATCATACTTACCCAATATCCTAGATCATTTCACCTACATACCTATCACACATCAGACAACATAGTGCCTTACCCTCTTCCACCTACATTAGTCTTCACCTACCCCTACCTCGCCTGTTTAACTTTCCCATCTAGCCCTTTTTTCACCCAGTCACTTTTTACAGTGACACATCAGTCTCCTTGACCGTAATCGGTCATCTTGACCGGTGCTGGTCACCCCAACATTGACTGATGTCATCCAAAACCAACCAACATTGGCTAACCAATGACCGACGTCGGTCACTGTTTCGGCGATGAAACCAAACCCCACATCCCCCATTTTAACAAAAACAAAAGAAAACCCACTAAAAACCTACCCCACCCCACCCAAATTTACCCTACATTCATTCCCAACCCTACTTAACCTACATTTTCCCCTTTCCCCCCTCAATTTCACCCCTTTTTACCCATATTTTTTAAAACAAAATTCCCACCCCCATTTAACCCAAATTCATTCATTTTTACCCTTTTTCAAAACATATAGGCTTAGGAATGACCTCCTACCTCTACTCAGTGTTATCTCCTTGGTGACACCTTTGGTCTCTGTGTCAGTGGTCCTCCATTGCTCCCTCTCCCACCTTCTCCATGGCCATGAAATCCACTCCTCCACTCACAACCAATCAAATCCATCCATCTTGATCTCATGGACCCATCCTACCGAATGCCAAATCACCTGCTCGTCAGACTCTTGAACTCAACTAGAGACCTCATACTATCATTTTCCACTTTCCACTTCTTCTCTATCATTTTCTATAAATGGAAAAGTAACAAATGAATCCGTAAAACACTTGATTTTACCTTTTTAGCCCCAAATCAACATGACTGACGTCGGTCAAGTCATGCCCTAGCTAACCAATGTCAGTTAATCTCTAACCGACATCGGTCACCTACACATAACCATTTGACCCACACTATGCCCATGTTTTGCCTAAAAAAAATGTTTTCAAACAACTTTTACCCTTCCCAACACCTATTAAAAACTCACCCACAAGCCTACATTACCTGTCACATTTCCTTAATTACATTTAGGGACATGTTATTTACCTATACATCAACCTTACCTATGCCCTGACCTACATACCTTAACTTGAACCTCCTTTTGTGACATTTAAATTCGTGTATTCGCTATAAATTTTGATGATGCTACTCATGTGGTTTATCCTAATGACCTTACCTTGCCTGATGTCGTGATGTTTATCCCGACCAAACCTTTGGTGCCCTGGAACAAAACCTATTACCCATTCCTACACCTTTCCTAGTTGTGATTCAGGACCATATCATATACCTTGGATACCTGAACCACTTCAACCTCGTTTGGATAAACCTATCAACCTTTGACAAAGTAGAGTTTGTAAGCTCTTCAACCTGGTACCTTATCACAATCTATATGTGTGCATGCATTTGATTGCCATTACCTATTACCCCACCCAACCATTACCCTTACCTATAACTCATCCACCCTTGTTTTTATTAACAACCTATTTATGAAACCATTCACCAACTTTGTTTCCTACCTCATCAGTTCCTGGTTTGAGGGGGATCACTTTCATCCATACTTCGGGCAACCTAATCTCCGCTCATACTTAGGACACCAAATTCCTTTTTTTGTCAGCATCGCTTACCAATACAAGTTACACGACAAAAGGGGAAAATGTAGACACCAAATTTGGGTCACACTCCCCTTGGTCCCTTTTATATTAATTAAACACACCATGACCTCATTACTAATTATTACTAATATATTCACCTTCACATTATGTAATTAATTTAATTAATTTAATTAAATTCATCCTCACACTTCACACACCTCACCTCACCCTGGACTCATTCCAGGGGCATTTAACACACAGTGACCAAGTCATCACTATCAGCACTAAGTCATCACTGCTCAATGTTAAGTCACCACTTGACCTAACTAACTAAGAATTCTTCTCAAACCTAATTAGAATTCTTCTATGACCTTCCTACCCTTTCTAACAATAACTCCACTTCCCTAAGTGGATTCAACTTGGAAAACACGCCAAACCTGGGAAGATCTGCCTATTTTTGGTAAACCTAGACTTACCCGCCTTAACCAATGCTAATTATCCTTTGACTGATGCATCAGTCACCAAACCGCCATCAGCTAATTCATATACAATTTTATAACATTTTACCGAGATTATTTATTTATAGTTTTGAGAGAAATATTGCATTCAAGCATCAAATACAAATCCTCTCAGCATCTAGATGACAACACAATATACTCAACCATAGGTCCAAGCAAGCATCTGTTTCTCCTTGTAGAGTATTGGAATACTCACGGGAACACTACGGGAGTACTGTCATGTAACACTAACTCTAGAATTTCTTCACGGATCAACTACCATCCATCTTCAACTACTCAAATTTGTAAAGGCAAGTAAGTATTTGTGATTTCAATCATATTTTGCTTGCTTAAAGTATAGATTTCTTACCTCTGTCATTATACTTTATTACTGTCCTGTATTCTTTTATCTCCTCCTCCTCACCAAATATACCAACCTAACAAACTATATCCTTTTTTCCTTCTGTAACTTCCCCCTCTATATCCCTGAGTCTTCTCAGTAATATTACAAACCTAACCACACACTTCTCACTCCCTGTGTAGTCATAGAGAAGCCCAAAAACCATTTTTATCAAATTATTATCAATTTCCTATACTGACGATAATTACCTAACCGCCATTGGTTTCACCTCTATATCAACATTGGTCACCTAACTGACATCGGTCTCTATGTCACTTCATTCCTTTTGACTAGCAAGCCTTTCGATCAACCAAACCTAACCTAGACCTTATCCAATCAACCCAGACCTCACCTGATCAATCCTAGACCTCTGTCAAACCTGCAAAACCCATAATAACCTACCGAACCTCCAAATCTAATCATAACCTTGCCTGTTAGATTAGATTTTCTTATTGTATTTACACAAGACACCTAAATTGTATAACTATAGTAGGATTTCCCTTCAAGATTGTAGAAGGTTGTGGCCTTGTCTACTACAAAGGAAGAATATGTTGTAGCTACAGAGGCTAGCAAAGAGATGATATGGATGAACAGGTTCATAGAAGAGTTGGGAAAGGAGAAAGAGGATTGAAGATTTTACAATGATAGTCAAAGTGAGATTCATCTGGAAAAGAAATCAGTGTTTCATTCAAGAACGAAACACATTCAGTTGAGATATCACTTCATACGACATGTGTTGGAGGATGGGAAGTTGAAACTGGAGAAAATTCATACAAATAAGAACCCTACGGATATGCTAATGAATCTGTTGGCAAAAGAGAAGTTGGAGCTTCATTCCACTTCTGTTTGTCTTCGAGTTTGAGACTTGAAGAGGGAGAAACAAGCCAAGGAAAGGATCCAAGAATGGAGTTGTGCGGTATAGTGCAACAATTTATCTCCAAGTGGGAGATTGTTAAGTTGTGGAGCTTAATTGCTTCACAAATAACATGTTTTACAACTTGCAGGTTTAGACAGTAACTGGCATCGGCCAGTTGACTGATATCAGACAACTAGTAGGAATCGACATTGGTTGGGGTAACCGACGTCGATCTCCTGTGCGTGAAATGTTTTTATTTAAGTCATGTGATTAGATCTAACCTTTGATTAAAAGGTGATCTAATGGTTGTAATTGTATTGCTAAAGTGCCCTAAGTTTGTATATGTTATATAAGCTTGAAAGCTAGGGTTAGAAAAGGGAGATTGTGAAAGATTGATCATAATTGTAAGAAGGAATTCTTGGAGAAGTTGAGAGAAGGAAAAGTATTGTACATCCAAAGAAGGTGTGGAAGATTGCAAGATTCCTATGTAATGTAAATATTAATAGATTAGTTGTTTCTTGGTGGACGTAGCCCACACTGGGTGAACCACGTTATATCTTGTGTATTTATCATCTGGTATATTTCCGTTTTTTATTGCTTGAATGCTTAACTTTGATTATAGATCTATACAACAAGTGTGTGATAACCCTAACAATAAACCCAAAACCCTACCACCTTAATTTCCTTGCCACACATTCCTTACTATCTTCACATTTATTTACCACATAACCATATTCCATATTTCCCAAACTTTTCTGGTTAATAATGCTCAAGCCTGGCTCGAATGGTGCCCACCTAGGTCTAGGTCAATATCCCCATTTAGTATGACTTAAAAACCTTAAGGCCTAATTCATACATTAGTTAAATATTCATATATATCTGCCTCCATTCAACTGATATTAACTTATGCCACCTTTTAAAACAAATATAATTATGTATGCGACAACCTTATACATGTTATCCACTTATATTAAATGGTGTAATTTGCAAAGCTTTTTTCATAAGTCTTCACACAAACTTAAAATCAAGTCCGAGTTCCCAAGGCCAAACAATACCAACTCCTTTACATGACACCACCTTATATGTCACAAAGGTTTTAAATGAAGAAACATACAATGAAGGCCAACGTATTACATTACAACCAGATTATATATATATATATATATATATATATCTAACAAACAATTTGTTAGATACATTTATATATATATGGGACATATATGTCGGTGCGAGCTAAGTCTCTCGATTATTAATGTTGTTTAAATCTGATGACGGTCTATCGAATGTCTATATGGTTACCGATTTCGGGACTAAAAGAGCGGGATGTTACATTGATAGTGGGAGTATTGAATGATAATGTTTTACTTGCAAATTTTCCTCTCGAGTGTGTCACCTCAAGGATTTGCACATCACACCACCTTTTTCCTTGCAACAGTTTACGACATTGACACGTGGTCCATATGTTACTTACCAGAGGAAAGAAGGGGATCACTTATGTTGCCTCCAACAACCAACTAGCAATTTAAAGGCCACTCAATAATAACTTTCTAGGATTCTCTCTAACATGTACAATAAATTCTCATTGTCGAAATGAGCTTCAAACCTCTTCCACGTAACAACTACATGTCCTCTATCGTTGTAGCAATAACTTCATATGTAAAGACCAATTGCTGAGATTGTTCATTTAAGATACAGAGGAACAGAGAAAACATATATCATAAATACTACCAAATATGCACTCTCTTCAACATAAAATGTAAATAATTTGCCTCTTTTATTACTTGCACTTACCGATGTTGCGGCCTTCAACATTTCTATATCCACCATACATGCATGTCTCCATCAAGGAAATAAAACTACCAGTGGCCAATCCTCATCAACTTTTAACGAGTCCATCAAGCATGTTCAATATGTTTCAATTGATGAAATCATTTTATTTTTTACAATTATTATTGTGCTATATTCTTTTATGAATAAGAGTGCACTTTTGAATTAAAAAAAAAGGAAGAAGAAGACATGCTTATTTCTTTTCACCAATTGTCCAGTTTATATTACTATGGATTTCCAAATCTTCTTTGTCAACATCTGTTCTCCACTCCAATATGACGTTGAAGCTATTAGTATTCCCATGAATGTGATTGCTAGTAATATTGGATAAAGTATTAAAAACAACAATCACCTTACACCGCTGGGGAGTAATGAATTGTTAATCTTTCTATCATTATAGATATGGAGGTCTTCATAACTTTGATTAGACAAATAATAATAATAATAATAACAACAACAATAATGATTATTTTATAGTCCACGAAAAAATTGTGAAAAAGCTCAGCCACACGTTCTCCCCTCAAGTGCCACATCTCTATCATGCCTAGTGCCTAGCCATTAACTCTAGTTGTTTCTCTTGTTTGTGATGTTTACAAAACAATACACAAACATAATTTAATTTAGAAATGAATAAATAGGTGAGGCCAGTTTTTGGTGTCCAAATGTCGACTTAAGAGTACATAGAAGCATAGACGGAAGCTATTGTCTTATTTGCGAAACACAGGGCTTATTTTACATCAGTACGACAAATACCTTCAAAATTCTTGCAAAACTTTTACAATTTACGCAACTTAAAATAAAAAAAAAGGGCGACGGGGATCCCACGAGATGTTCGATTCGAGTATGATAGGAGACAATGGGCAGGCATCTATCTCCATTTTTGTTTGAAAGCAAATGGAATTTACCTGTGAACAACAACAATTGCAGATGATGACGGAACGACAGAATATGCGCTTCATGTTTTATTATTCGCGGGCGGCTGCCTTAGCTCCTTATAATTTGGCCGCACTGTATTGTTTGTTTGTGATTTCGAGGGGCACGAGGCTTTTATTAATGGCGTGGCAAAAAATATTTAATTGCAGGCGATGCACGGTTTCAGCGAGATGGCTTCTACAAATTCCATACAGATCTCTGTAAGTATTGGGATTGCCTCTCTTCCTCATAATTTTCCATGGAAGGAGCAAAAGCAGCTTCTGTGGAGGGTCTCGTGGATTGCCTCATCCAAAATGATGTCAGCAATTTCAGGGGCTCTGATTTTGAGGAAATGCTCAATTTTTCTATACAGAATCTCAGGTATACTGAATCGAATGTTCCCAAGCCGTCGGTTCTGATTGTGCCGCAGAGCAAGCGGGAGGTGCAGGCGGCGGTCACATGCTGCCGCCAACAGGGCTTTCAGATACGCGTGCGGAGCGGAGGTCATGGCTACGAGGGCACGTCTTGCACGGCGGAAGAGCCTTTTGCTATCATAGACCTTGTAAAACTTAACGCCGTTAATGTGGACCTCGCCTCCGAAACGGCGTGGCTCCAGGCGGGGGCTACGCTTGGCGAAACATACCACGCCATATCCCAGGTACTGTTTTTTATTATCAATAATTTTTTAAGAGTAAATAATGCTTAAATTTGAGGACGACATAAAATACATTAAAACAATTTTCGAAATAAGAATTTTTGAAAAAGTATTAGCGAATCTTTTTTAATAGAGAAAAAATCTATATTAAATTATTTAGGACCATGACGCTGCAAATTTTTATTTGAAATTTTCATATTTTAATTACCTTTTTAAATAAATATTCGAAAAATTGGAGGTTTGGCTACGTTTGATGGTCATATGAACATAAAATTTAAAAAAGTAAAATAAAAATACATATTATTCAATATGTGCCATTAGTTTTAATAATTAACTTTTTAAACACATATTCCAAAATTGGAGGTTTTGGCCAAGTTTGATCCCCATATGAACATCAAATCTAAAAAGTTAAAATAAATAAAAATATATATATATATATATATATATTTCAATGTGTATCATTTATTTTAGTAAATATAAGTTTTATTAGTTTTTTTTAAGGGAAGTGATAAATGGATAACCATCATATAAACTTAAATTTAAGTGATTCTAATAAATTATTTTTAAATACATTTGGTAAATGATTAGAATTTTAGGTGTACAAAATAAAAAAGATAAAACATTAAAGCCCACTAACAATTAACTATAAACTTGATTAAGATATTTTGATCACATACATTCTTTTTTTTTACAAAGAATTAGTGATAAACTCAAGGTATAAGGATATAATTAGAAAGCCCAAACTAGAACAAGGTCTAGAATCAAGAAAGACTCAACAATAATTTGTTACGTAATAAAAATAAAACATTAATAATTTTTGTTTATGAGTAGTTCACTCATTTGGGCATTAGGTTAGCGTACAATTAAACTAGTGATCACCTTCATCTTAAGTAATAACGAGTAAGGGTCATCCACGCCATCCATGTTATCAAAGTTACATAGGACATGATCGCCTCCACTGTTTTGTCTCTCCGTGTTGGGTATCTCTAGGCCTTGCGAGTAAGGGTCATCCACGTCATCCACACCATTAAAGTCACCCACGGCATGATCCTGGCCTCAATTGTTTTAACTTTCCGTGTTGGAAATCTCCAAGTCTTACACTCAACAAGACTTGATGTCTGGGGGATTCATTAAATGCCTAACAACATCACCAATAAACCAAGAGACCTTAGTCTTATATTACAATTTGTGATTTTTATAATTATCCTTCCTCACAACAATAACAAATTAATTTAAAACAAAAACAAAAAGAATAATGGCCTAATAATAGTTCCCCCTGTTTGTGTTTGCAGGCAAGCCCGGCGTATGGCTTCTCGGCAGGCACATGCCCCACAGTCGGCAGCGGCGGTCACATCAGCGGCGGGGGATTCGGCTTCCTCTCCAGAAAATACGGGCTGGCAGCGGACAACGTAGTCGACGCAGAGGTGGTCGACGCCAATGGCGTCCTCCTCAACAGAAAATCCATGGGCGAAGACCTCTTCTGGGCCATCCGCGGCGGTGGCGGAGGGTGCTGGGGCGTTGTGGTCGCATGGAAGGTTAAGCTCCTCCCCCTTCCACCCGCTGTAACAGTCTTCAACGTATCCCGACTCGGCCTCCACACCGTCACCGACCTCGTCTACAAATGGCAAACAGTTGCCCCTAACCTGGAACGAGAATTTTATCTCTCCGCATTCGTCGGGGCCAATCTGCCGGAAGCACCTAATCAAGGGATTTCCGCTACTTTTAAGGGGATGTACCTCGGCCCTAAAACAGCCCTCCTAAAATCAATAACCTCAGTCTTCCCAGATCTCGGGATCGAATCCCACGACTGCGAAGAAGTAACATGGATACAGTCCGTCCTCTTTTTCTCCGGCCTCGCCCCGGCACAAATCCACGACAAAAACAATCTCCGGGACAGATACCTGTGGGATAAAAACTACTTCTTTGCCAAATCCGACTACGTGAGAGAGCCCATCCCGGAATCCGCCATTGTTGGGGTTTGCAAAATACTGCAACAAGAACCGAGAGGCTACATAATCATGGACCCTTACGGAGGGAAAATGGCGGAAATAGAGTCGGATTCCATACCCTTTCCTCACCGGGCGGGGAATCTTTACGACATACAGTATCTGGTGGCCTGGTATGACGACAACAGTAACGAAGCAAACTACATTGCCTGGCTCAGAAAATTGTACGCCTACATGACGCCTTTCGTCTCCAACAATCCCCGCGCCGCTTATGTCAATTACACGGACCTTGATTTAGGCACCATGTCTTTATTCTCCAACGAAACCTCTCCAGTCGATATCGCCAGGAAATGGGGGGAAAAGTATTTTTTACGTAATTTTGAACGCCTGGTTCATGTCAAGACAATCTTTGATCCGGAGAATATGTTCAGGAATCTGCAAAGTATTCCACCTGATATGCGGCTCAGGGACACCATTTGAGAGGGGAGGAGGAAAACTGTCTCCCATTGATTATTCCTCTTTAATCAATCGCGATTCGCCAAAATTTTGCCATTAGTTGTTTTAAGGACACAATCCACATGGCACGGTTGTTTGGGCATTCTGTCAATGAATATGGATTCTGCAAATTAATCTACATATTAATGGCCAGGATTGGTGAATGGGACTCCAAAACATATAAGGTAGCACCTATCCAGAAATTACAAAAGGTAAATGAAAAGTAATAGTGAAACATAGTACAAGAATCCTACGCACTAAGACAAATCTTGTTGTTATGGAGAAACACTTGTGATACTCATCGATGGGTGTAACACCATGTGAATCATTGACTTATTAAGTCTTACTAATCTATCATAGAAGTTTTGAAGATGGCCTTGGCGCTTCTTGGTCTTCAAACTTGCACCCACATCTCAGATCTGGAAGAGATGAGCTATTTGAGATCACAATGGAACCATCTCCAAGTTGTGGGACCTTGCGCACTTGAGACGGATCTCCAGAGAAGGCCGGTTCCTCTATCTATTTCTACTGCTACTGCTACTCCTAGTGCTGAAAGGGGAAACTAAGATAATAAATGCCAAGGGACCAGGGATAGAAGGATAACATGAAAATAAACTACACTAAAAGGGTGATAGCACCAGAAAAAGAGGGATGAACACTATCTGTTCTGAGTGGGAATGAAAAGGGAACACGTGAAAGGAGGCTAGGCACAAGTAGCACAACTGAAAACACGTTTACCAGATCATTCTCATGGAACACAACTAAATAAGGAACTGCAAGGGACGTGAAGTGGCACAATGAACACACAATGTAAAAGAAAGGCAAGAAGAAGAAATGCAAACACGTTAGGATAGAGAATAGTCACAAAATGATGCTTCTATTACTTCCAGAAATGCACAGAGCTGTTACAATGGAAAAAGAGGCTGATATCCACATGCATGAGCCAGATCTAGAGGTCTGTAACTCAGAATACAGAAAATATGAAGTCCTTAGCAAAAATGCGTAAGGATCCAGAGTATCCAACATTAATAATGAGCCCAACTCTTACATTTATAGATGAATACATAGAAGGAGAAGAGGAGGAGGGAAAACCTGAATTTGAAATACAACCACCAACAAGAAGCATTCAATGCCTACAAATCCACCTAAGAATCTATCAATGCACTTCCCTAGGTCTGTTTGGCATGTTGGAGGAGGAAGGAGGGTGGATCATATCAAATCGGGTGGTTGAAGCAATCAGATCTGCTCATTAATGCTCAGAAAGATGTTTTCCCATTTCTCACCTACCAGATCCACCAAAATTTAAATTTGAATGTCTAGCATTGTGGTTAATATCAGTAGCTCTCTGACAAGTCCAGGTGTATTCCGATCAGAGCTCTGTAGCAAAATATATGGCTGTCAGAAGGATGTCAGAGCCGTCTGCACATGCAAGACACGTGGCATGCACGAATTGGCTGAAAGAATGGCCAACTGTGTAAAATGTTTGTCGTTTCTGCCACGTGTCACTCACTGATTTGTTGCAATGATTCATCACCCTATTGGTGCACTTTGACTGGTTACATGTGGCACACTCAAGCATGTCAGAAGATGACCTGGCACAGAAGGGTGCAAAGGAGGGCATGAAGGAAGGGTGCATGGAAGAAAATAGAGGAAGGCGCATAGGAACGCGTGTGCATGCGGGGAAATGAGGAAAACTGGTGAGCAGAGAATGCATGGTCAAGGTGTAACCATTACAAGATGATGTGTGGGCATGCGTGAGGGCTAGGGTGAACACATGCAAGGTGTGCATGCAAAGAAGGGTGAATGCGCAGAAGATGTGTGCATGTAAGGGGAAGATGGAACAAAGAAGAAAAGGAAAGGAAGGGAAGAAGGGGAAGCACACAAGGGCGTGTGAGGAAAAGAAGGGAATGTGCCAAGGGAACTTGAGCACGTGCAACCTTGTAATGAAGAGCTCAGAGCCAGAAGATGTATACAAGTTATCCAAATCACTAGGAGAGTTATTTGGATAACAATTTTGGTGACTTTCGGGGCCATCTACCTGCTAGATGAAGGAGATCAGTAGCCTGAAGCATCCATTGGGCATGGAGTCTACTATGTAATTATTTGAAGAACTTCCCCTGAAGTCACTTGAAGGATCATTCTTGACTCGATTCTAAATCTTGCAACTGCTGAAACAAGATCTACATTTTTGGAAGCAAAAGAAGAGCACGCATGTAGGAAGCACATGAAAGGAAAGAACTATGTACAAACAAACAATGTGCATGCAACACACTTGGAGGAATTGAAACTACTCTAATATATACAAAATGATGCAACAAACTTAATGGAAGGGTTTGAGATAGATCCCATTTACTGGGATTTGCAGCACACTTCCATCAAGATGAGTTAACTCAAAAGAGTTAGCCTCTTTGCACATGAACTGATGATGTATGGGCCACTCCAAAGTGCATCAAACTTTGAATGGTGCCCTGGTTTAGCTCTGTCAGCATCCCATTTTAAGACTAAGTCCCCAACTTTGAAATCTTGGGCCTAGCCTTTCTATCAAACCATTTCTTTGTTGTTTGTTGATGTTGTTCTAGCTTGATCATGGCAGAGTTCCTTAGTTCTTCAAGATTAACCAGCTCTGCCATTCTGATTTCTCTCTGGTCTACACCTTCAAATTCCAGCTTCTGGGAAAGCACTAATGAGTTCAATTCTAGTGTCAAAGGAAGGGTAGCCTCCTTACCATAGACAAGCTTGTAAGGTGAAGTTCCTATTGCCTTTTTGACTGTGATTCTATCTACCCAGAGCACGCGAGACCTTTGTATGCCACTATCTTTGGCTGATGTTCATTGTGTGCTTCATGATTCTGATCAGGTTCTTGTTTGTTGATTCTGCCAAACCATTGCCCTGAGGGTAATAGTTGGAAGAAGTCTTTAGGTAGATGCTCAGATTTAGTGCCCAATCAGTGATTTTAGTACCAAGGAAGGCTTTTGCATTATCAGAGATAATGGTTTGAGGGATGCCAAACCTTGTGACTATACCTTCGAGAAAGTCAAGGATGACTGACTCGGTTGATTCCTTGAGTGCGAAAACTTCTATCCATCTGGTGAAATAGTCTATAGCTGTTAGCACCCACTTGTGTCCAGCACTTGAAGGTGGATTGATCATGCCTATGAAGTCAAGACCCCATTGCACAAAAGGCTGATCCGCTTGGATTGGTCGGAGGGGAAGCGCTACCAATTTTTTCTTTCCTACAAAGAAAGTGCACATTCCTTGCATTTTGTGACCCAATTGTGTGCATCTGAAAATAGGGTAGGCCAGAAGATACCTGCCATTATGATTTTCATTGTTGTAGTTTTGGCAGAAAAGTGTCCACCAGAGAATCCATCGTGAAATTATGCTAACACTTTTTCAGTCTGCACACGCGTTGATACATCTTAACAACACACCATCAAGATTTTTCTTGAAGAGAAGTCCATCAACCAAAACATAAGGGATAGATTGTAACCTCAGATGTCTTCTCTTTTCCTTGTTCAAACCAGGAGGGTATGCACCCTCAGAAAGGAATGTGATCATGTCCTTCATCCAGTCATGCATGCTAGGATCTATATTCTTGGTCAAGCTCTACGCGTGGAAGACCTTCATCCAGAAATAATGAAGTCTTAGATTCATTCTACGCATCCTCAACAATCTGCCTGCAAAGTGCGCTACCTCTTACCAGTCTTGTGGCTTTGATAGTCACATCATACTCCATGATTTTGGTCACCCATCGTGCTCTCTTTTCACTGATCTCTACTCCCATGATGAAGTCTCTGACAGAAGAGTGGGAGACTAATACCTTGATATGATTTGTGGCGAGCATACTTTTGAATTTCTTGAGCACGCACATGATGGAAAAGACCTACTTCTCCATGTGATTGTATCTTAATTCATAATCCTTTCACCATTTTTCTGAAGAAAGCCACTGGTTGTTCCAAGCTCTTGTTCATTTTCATGTGTTAGGACAACATCAACACTCGTATCTGTGCCATAAGCATAAAGGATGAAATCCTTGGAATAATCCGGGTTGATGAGTGTTGGCACACAAGTAATTTCTTGCTTGATTTTGTTGAAGCTTTCTCTTCCTTCTGTTATCCATCTGAAGGCTATGTCCTTCTTGAGCATCAAGGTGATGGGCCGAACCAGTCCTACAAAGTTAGGGATAAAACACCTAACAAAGTTGATCTTACCAAGGAAGGAATGTAAGGCCTTTTTGTGCACTGGTAGGGAAAGAGCTAGGATGGCTGAAACACACTCAGGATCAATTGTGATACCATCCTTTGAAACCACATGGCCCAAGAGCTTTCCCTATGCCACCGAAAAATTACACTTCTTGGGGTTAAGAGACACCCCATACTTTTTGCATCTCTCAAATACTTTCTCCAGGTGCACCATATGATCCACGCTCTACTTTGAGAAGACTGTTATGTCATCAAGGTAAACCAAGATGAACTCATTGATGTAACCTTTGAAGGCAATATCCATGGCACAGCTGAAATGTTGCGCCTGTGTTTGACAGACCAAAGGGAATTTTTTGATACACATATGTTCCCCACTTGGTTGTAAACACCGTTTTGAATTGATCCTCTTCCTTGACCAGGATCTGATTGAAACTTGAATATCCATCTAACATTGAGAACCTCTGTGCACCAGCCACAGTCTATAGAATCTTCTCCATTGAAGGAAAAGGATAATGATCCTTTAGAGATGCCTTATTCAAATCTTTGAAATCAACACAGAGTTTGATTTCACCATTCTTCTTGCACACTGGAACTAAATTCGTGACCCAAGTAGAGTATTTGATGGGAAAAATTATTTTCTCCTCAATGAGTTTAGATAACTCCTTTCTCATGAGGGGCTCTATCTTTGGATTGACTGGTCACTGCTTCTGTCTGACAGGCTTGATACCAGGATCAAGGTCAATGGAGTGTTGAGAAACACTTGGATCAAAACCTTTGAGGTCTTCATACTCCCATGAGAAGATATCACTGTATTTTTGACAGAAGAGAGATGAAGGCCTACTTTTCATCATGTATGCAAGCTTTACTGAGTAATAACTCCTTTCTGTGCACAATAGTGACTGGGGAGTAGTCTTCTTGCGCAACACATATACTTTTCTTCACCCTTGAACTCATCATCAGGGATAAACATTTTCTCTAAGGTGACCAGCCCTTTAGGAAACTTGTTTGTCTTTAGCTGTATTACTTGGTCACCATAGTTGTCATGCAAGTCAGCTTGCATGCTTGATGAGAACTCAACTTCATTTTGGATGAACTGGACGATCTGCGCGTCACTGTCACATACTTGCCAGCTGGTATTGTTGTTCTGGAATGGATGGTCTGATCACCATCTTAATGTGTTGAGTGTTTCCTTTGAAAATTCCTCAATAGGAGAGAACTGTGAACCAAGAGTGGCCATTTGATCAGCTTCCTTGTTCATTTTACATGGCACCACCTACAGGTTTAGAGCATCAAATCTCTCAAGGAGGTCCCAAAATCTGTGTTTATAAGCTTTGAGAAGCTTATTCTTTGTTAATAATTTTTTGGTAACCTAATGGATGACCAACTCTGTATCCCCAAATATTTGTAGCACCTTAATCTTCTTCTTTTCAGCAATCAGTAGACCATGCACCAATGCCTCATATTCTACCACATTGTTGGAGCATGTAAACTGTAGCCTATGTGTGAAGAAGAATTTCTCATCCTTGGGAGAAATGAGAACAACTCCTACTCCCACGTTGTTTCTGCTTCTGGAACCATCAAAGTATAACTTCCATAGACCAGGTTCAACTTGGTCTTTCTTGAGCACAGAAACACAGCTTCTTCTTCAAGAATGCAGTAAGTACCAAGCCCAGTTTCATAAGCTTCCAGTTCTTTAGCATATGGATCAAATTTATGGTGCCTTTCTACACATTCATCAAGTACTAGGTCAGGAATAGAGGGTGGAAGAGGCTGCTCTTCAAAAATTTAAGCTTATTCTTGGATTAACAATTGGCTTGGAGAGGGGATAGGACATATGACTCTACATGATAGGAAAATATAGGCTCAACTTGTATGGTAAACTGGGTACCATACCTTGTCTTGAGTAACATATGAGACCAATCAGAAGACAAGTAACCACCCACTTGAGCAGTGAAATCTCTTGATAGACATAGGGAAAACAAAGGAGGTAAGTCAATGATTGACACATCTTGAGTAATTGTTAAACTTGGACATGCATGAAGGGTCAACTCAAGATCCTTAATGACTCCTAAAGTATTGACAGTTGAGTCATCAAGTTGCAGGAATCCTTTAGACAAGGGGCTATACCTAAGACCTAGGACATCAACTATCTTCTTGGGCATAACAGAGGTACTAGCACCTGAGTCTATCATGTAATTATGGACAAGATGTTTTCCTATGATCAAGGACATATAGAAGGGTGGGGTTTTAACAACCTTACTTACTTGTTTCTCCTCTTCTTGGAAGATGTTGATAGAAGCGTGTGACTTCTGTATGGCTGGATCATCATGTGGGAGTTGTGCCAGAGCTTCATGTAACAGATCCCGCTGAGATGGAATAGTCAGGGCATCCCACATTGTGACATTTATATTTGTCTTCTTCATCTGGTCAACAATGTTGAATGGAAGACCCACTGACTTGTGCATTTGAGGAACAACATCCCTTTTTGACTGTTCAGGCATGGAAGCAAGAGTTTTAGCTGAAGCAGGAGCTTGACCTACCAAAGGAGGGGCACACACCACTTCAGGAGCCTTGCACAGGGCCTCTTGTGTAGGGACTTGAGCACTCTTACTACTAGATGCCTTGGCTACTTCTTTATACTTTTGAGGGTCAGTCTGTGTTGCTGGGAGTGTGACCTGCATGCCTTACTGAATCCAACATTCTCTTCTTATATCTTGTGTTGTCCACAACTTGGGCATGTGGTCTACTTGTATCATCTGTTACTTGGTTGATTACACAGAAGTCCTCAGCACCAAAGAACATCAAATTTTCCTCTGGAGGAGCTTCTGGTCTTCCTTGGTTTTCTGCTTCAGAGGCACTTGTTGAAGGCTCGCAAGCTGAAGCATTCTGGATCATGTAGGCTTGGGCACGTGCAACATTCACATAGTGATATTGACTATGAGGCATATTGCAAGGGAAGCACCATTCTGACTCTTGTGCCAAATTGTTCTAAACTGGAATGAGCACTGACTTGTACTAGGTACTGGGAGAGAGGGCGCATGGAGGAACAACTTGCAAGGGTAGATGCATGTTAGCATGCCATCTATCATTTTGTTGGTTGGGCACGTATCTTTGGTTTCCATATTGATTCCACCAAGGCTGATTGTTTTGGCTATGCACCTGATTAGAATTTCCTCTATAGGCTTGCACCTGTTGCTTTTCTAATGATATGACTTTGTTTGATAAATTTCTGATCAAAGTTTTTAATTCTTCATCCTCCTTTTTTGCGCTGGAGAGTATGATGTTGATGCAATAGGTTGTGCTTTTCTCAGGAACAAGAATAGGGGCCACAGAAGGTTGGGGTGCTTGTGACATTTCTAGGAACAAGGGCATAGGTGGTCTAGGAGCTATCTTTCCCACCTGAATAAGACTATTTTCTACCCTTACTGCAATACTATAAGTAGCTGGTAAGGTCCTACCTCTCATGGATTGAATCATGACTGAGATATCATTGTTCAACACCTTTAGATAATACAGAAAAGTGTGTTGGGTTGTAGGTCTTACCACAAGAGGGATTTTGTCCCAAGTCTTCTGAAATCTGATGTTGAAATCAGTCATCTACTCATTGGGCACCCTTTTTGTTGTTGTCAGTTGCTCCACCAGAGATAGGTGATCTGACTTATCTTCAAAGTAATTGCAAAGAGTTGTTCCCAGCTCATCCCAGGTGGTAATAGATCCAAGTCTTAAGCCTCGGTACCATTGAAGTGCTTTACCTTTGAAAGAGGCTGCAAGTAACCTTACTGCTACATCATCATGTGTGATCAAATAGAGTGAACACACATTTGCTACATCCTGGATATGCTCCTAAGGGGTGACTTGATTCTCACCAGTAAAGTATGGAATAATTTTGAGCGTGCCATTTGGCATGTCATTTTGCACAGCCAACACCAAGGGACTTCCTCCTGTGAAGTTAGGAAAATTTCTCAGTGGAGGAGGTGGCTGATGCGCCATCACAGAGCACACAGGTTGTTTGCTTTGAGGAGGAGTTGAATGGGTGCAACACTCTGGAGATAGAGATGCGTGCATGGAATTTCTGGAATGGACTCTTCTTGGGGATAGCTAGAGGTACTTGAAAGAATCTTTAGCTACTACACTTCTTCTTGTATGCACTCTTCTCATGAAAGGCACTCAGGACTACTAAAATAGAGATCTAGAAATGTTTGGGAGTCACCAGATGTGTTGAAATGAGCCTCCAAAGGCTGAAACACTAAGTCCACACACCAGAACTTAGCAATATGAAATTTAAGCTTTCATTTCTGGTCCCACCGGGCATGCCAGAAACTGTTGGTCTTCAAACTTGCACCCGCATCTCGGATCTGGAAGAGTCGAGTTGTTTGAGATCACAATGGAACCATCTCCAAGTTGTGGGACCTTGCGCACTTGAGATGGATCTCTAGAGAAGGTTGGTTCCTCTATCTATTTCTACTGCTACTGCTACTCCTAGTGCTGAAAGGGGAAACTAAGCTAATAAATGCCAAGGGACCAGGGATAGAAGGATAACATGAAAATAAACTACACTAAAAGGGTGATAACACCATAAAAAGAGGGATGAACACTATCTGTTCTGAGTGGGAATGAAAAGGGAACACATGAAAGGAGGCTAGGCACGAGTAGCACAACTGAAAATGTATTTACCAGATCATTCTCCTGGAAGACAACTAAATAAGGAACTGCAAGGGACGTGAAGTGGCACAACAAACACAAATGTAAAAGAAAGGAAAGAAGAAGGAATGCAAACATGTTAGGACAGAGAATAGTCACAAAATGATGCTTCTATTACTTCTAGAAATGCACAGAGCTGTTACAATGGTGAAAGAGGCCGATATCCACATGCATGAGCCAGATATATCTAGAGGTCTGCAACTCAAAATACAGAAAATATGAAGTCCTTTGCAAAATGCATAAGGATCCAGAGTATCCAACATTAATAATGATCCCAACTCTTTCATTTATAGATGAATCTGTAGAAGGAGAAGAGGAGGGAAAACCTGAATTTGAAATACAACCACCAACAAGAAGCATTCAATGCCTACAAATCCACCTAAGAATTTTCAATGCACTTCCCTAGGTCTGTTTGGCATGTTGGAGGAGGAAGGAGGGCATATCATATCAAATTGGGTGGTTGAAGCAATCAGATCTACTTCATTAATGCCCAGAAAGATGTTTTCCCATTTCTCACCTACTAGATCCACCAAGAATTTGAATTTGAATGTCTAGCACTATGGCTGATGTCAGTAACATTCTGACAAGTCCAGATGCGCGCCAATCGAATATCTGTAGCAAAAGATATGACTGTCAGAGGATGTCAGAGCCATCTGTGCATGCAAGACATGTGGCACACACAAATTGGCTGAAAGAATGGCCAACTATGCAAAATGTTTGTCATTTCTGCCATGTGTCACTCACTAATTTGTTGCAATGATTTGGCACCCTATTGGCACACTTTGACTGGTTACATGTGGCACACTCAAGCATGTCAGAAGATGACCTGGCACAAAAGGGTGCAAAGGAGGGCATGAGGGAAGGGCATGTGGAAGAAAATATAGGAAGGCACAGAGGAACGTGCATGTGACACGCAATGGGAAATGAGGAAAAACTCATGGTGAGAAGAGAATGCATGGTCAAGGCACAACCATTACAAGATGATGTGCAGGTGTGCACGAGGGTGAATGTCTTCCAGAAAGAAGGCGAATGTGGAGAAGATGCATGTGCAAGGGGAAGATGGAACAAAGAAGAAAAGGAAAGGAAGGGAAGAAGGGGAAGTGCACAAGGGCACATGAGGAAAAGAAAGGAGTGTGCTAAGGGAACTTGAGTTATACAAGTTATCCAAATCTCTAGGAGAGTTATTTGGATAACAATAACTATAGTTTTAAGGGAACCTTGAGGGTTAGATCTACCCATCACTAAAGTGAAGATACAAGTCTAAGTAGTGGTTATCTTTTGTGGCGAGGGATTCTTTAGGTTGAGGCTAAAAATATTGGAGGTAGGCTCTGTAAATTTCATTACAAATTTCATTGTTTATCTCTCTAATAGATATTAGGAGCATCCATTAAGAAGTCATATGGGGTTGGCCTATCAATACTAAGATCAATGAGGTGAAGTAAGGAAGGAGCTCTTGCATACAAACATGAATTGACCTCATGGTTTTCTTGCTCCATAAAGGATGTAAAAGCAAGATATGAATACCTATAATAACCACTCTAGAAGCTACCCAATTGTTTAAGCTTGTGAATCATTATTACCATGTGAAATATCACTAAAGCAACTATGTAAGATGATACGTATTACTAGTGAATGAAAGAGGTGGATATTTTTATGAACATCTTGAAAATAAATCCAAAAACAATGTTTATCAAGGCTCATGAGAGTTACATGTCCCTCATTTAGTTTGGCTTTTAATACCTTAAATCAAGCTAAAATGTGGTCTAAAGAAGAGTACCCATAAACAAACATATGAAGAGACTACCTCAAGCCTCTCACCTTTGTAAGTAAGAATCCCATGGCTTTCCTAATTTATAGAGATGTTAAAAACCATGACTTTTGCTTTATCTAAATTAACTTGAAGCTCGTGAGTATCACAAAAGGAGGCGAAGACATCAAGTTTTTTGTGGAGAGCTCTTAACAAGTGAGACATCAAAAAAATGTAATCATAAAAAGGAGAATTTCAATAGAAACTCTGAAGAGTAAGCAACTATCTATTGGACCAAACATATATGAAATTATTTCCTCTAGTTCGTCCATGTCAAGTCCAAAAATCATAGGAGAGAATGTGTAACCATGTTTTACTCATATGGTACTATGGATGTCTTCTATCTCATCTTGTCAATAATGGTCTCATTATGAAACTAATTACACTGGAATAACCATACTATCGATAGCCCCACTCACAGATAGATCTATATACTTAACATGAATAAGTTTGTAACAAACTATGATTGATCACATGATAATCATGTAGATCGATAAAAAACTACAACCCTCTATCCATTCCAATCTTTTACAGAGTATTCTGGAATATTTTTTGGGGGGCAATATTTTGAGGAAATTATGAACAAAATCACATCACAATCAAATCCCCCATCCCTAGTTCAAATCTTAGTGTCACCTTGTTAGGGTGAATAAGGTGAAATAAATGTTCTAAGATTGATTACCAACATTATATCCATATTAGGACATACTACCAAGGAATTCCTAGTCCACCCCTGAAGGTATACGAATGAATAGGGTGGGTGGGATGAATATAAAAACTTCTAGATAAAGTGTCATCACAAGTGAAACCGCCAAAGGTGGAAAACCCAAAGCCTCAAGCATGTTAAGTAGAAAGTGTGAAGGATCTATATAGACTACCATACGAAATTCATAAGAAATAATAAAATCCATGGTTGTTTTCCCTAGGTTCCTCAATGATAGAGTTTGAAGCAAAGATATAATCAATGGTATGGTGGTTTCTTCTAAAATTGGGTTATCCTTTGGCTCTCAACCTCTTTATCTCTTTGTATTTAGAGATATGACTATGTAGATATGGATATGGATATGGATTATATATATATATATATATATTATAATGTCCAATAAAGGCCAAGATTGGTCAATGGGACTCCAAAACATATAAGGTAGTACATCTCAAAAACTACAAAAGAAAATTGAAATAGGTAAATTGAAATTAATAACCAAATATAATACAACATCAAAAAGTGAAGGGTCTTGCGTACTAAGATGAATCTTGTTGTTATGGAGAAACACTTGCGATACTCATTAATGGGTGTAAAACCATATGAATCATCGAGTTATTAAGTCTCACTAATCTACCACAGAAGTTTTGAAGATGGCCATGGTGCTTCTTCCTATTATATGATGTGAGACTATTTGAAGTAAGAGGTTAATCTGGTGTTATTTCCCTTTGACAATACATATGTTAGAATCACAACCATTGGGGGGTGAATCAATGGATGATAAAACTTTTAATCACTTAAATAATTTACATCCATTAACCATTCAAATCATTTAGCATGCATGCATCAAGAACCATAACCATAGAAGAGAAAATGAAAGCACATAAACACAAGAACATGAGATGTAAGTGGGAAACCCTTAAGGGGAAGAAAACCCACTAAAACACAACCTTATTAGAGAAATGAATCAAATTTAATTTAACATCAACTCAACAAAGAGCACCAACCCCTAGGTTTAGTAAGGCACCAACCCTATAAGGAGCACCAACCCCTAGTTTTAGTAGAGCACTAACCATACAAGGAGGAACCAAATCTCAAGATGAATCAACACTAAACAAATCCACCTGATATTTTTTTCACCTCTGAAATGTTGCAACAACAACTGATGATGACACAATGAATCTCACTTTCCTTCCTCCAAATCTACCATCTAGGTCAACTCGCTCAAGATCTTCTCCAAAAAGATGATTAGGCCTAATGACCTATTTCTCCAACACCTAAAAACACTCTAGAACATATGCACACACTCTTTTCCCTCTCTTAAAGGTCACACTGACCTCCAACACCTCCTTAATCTTCCCTCTAGCTCGCACTTTTCCTTGCTTGCACAACCAACTCAAATGAGCTTTCTAATTTTCTTTTATACCTGACTCAAGGTCTTAACACACATAGGTCATCCATCATAACACAAATATCATGAATAAAACTTTAAAAAATCATAAGGAAATCATTCAAATGACCACTTAGGTCGCCAATAACACCAAGAACACTATTCCTTCATTAAGACTCATACATACCTGAAACACGCAAACAACCCACTCGCCAAAATCAAGATCACTTGGGCCAACAAGAGCTTAAAAAAACCTCATACACCACTTAAAAATGTTGTTTAAGCCTTCAAAAACCCTCCAGCAAGCTAGAACACATATAAAACAATCATCTCACACCATGAAGCCACTTGAGAACAAGCAAAACCAACATGCCCCAGAAACTAGTCTTTAAAAATGAATCTCAAACCCCCATCAAATGACCTAATCCATGCAAGTGTAATATATTAATGGAAATATCATGACCTCAGTGTAATCACCAAATTCATAGGATACCACAAATAGGATTGAAGAGACACCAAAACACCTCTGCAACTAAGTCACCTAGAACTTTCCAAATTTGCCCCAGAACCAGTCTTGAAAAATGAACTTGTACAGACCTCATAAGGGCACAAAAATGATCTGAAACCACCATGGACATGTATAATATCTCCCAAACTTCATCCATAACTAATTTAGTCATCAGGTGCAATGGAAAACTTTGGAGAAAACTGAAAATCTCCAGAAACTTGTTTTTTTGAGTGGGGTCCACACACAACAACACCTAACTTACACCTAGAGAAAGTTGGAGGAGTCATCTATAATCTCCAATCATTAAAATTTTACAAACAATCCATTTTGGGTCACTAGGAAGAAGATCTTCTCCATCTCTTTATAACTAGGAGTTTTAACCAATTTTCCTTCTTAATGATCGTTCATAAAAGTTTGGGCCTCAAATTTTGAAGTAATTCCCAAAATTTCATCTCAGGTCCCTTCCCCAACTACCATGAAGATATTGGACCACCATGCAAATATTTCACGTGCCAATGAGCATCAAACTGACCAAATTGACCTCAAATTCTCACTTCCACAAACTCAGTAAGGGCAAAAATCACATAACTTTCTTAATATTGCATTCCAGGACCTAAAACTTGGTGCACATCTTAGGAACAACCGACTCCATCTTATCCAATGATAAAATGTTCATCATCATGCTAAAAATAGTCCAATTCACTTCACTAGGGCATGTTTTTTCAAGGACTAGATCTAGGAATAGACCTAAAAACCAAGTCTAACACTTAAAACAACACTATAAGAAACTTGTGAGTGACTCTACACATCATACTCATGCTCCCATGCTATGAAAATGCATAACCAATTGCTACATACCTCACTTCATAATGTCATACCTCATTCTACTAACCATGCCTCTAAATTAGACCTCTTGAACATGCTTGATTCACTGAAATTGACCTCATCATCACTTGGACACACTTGAAAACCTGTAAGAACCTTCATCACACCTCGTGATATCACTCTAGCATCATTAAAACTTTTGTAAGTCACTATCACACTCTTACAAGCCACTACAGTGTTCAAAAACCCATGAAACACCATGCAATCTCAACAAGACACTACCTATCAACCTTCATGCTTCTTACTTAATTTGACATCAATGACACTTAGAGAACAATGAAAAAACCACATACACATTCTTTTGACATCAATGACAACAAAATGCAACAAACCCCCCCTTTTTCATTGATTACAAAACACACAAATAACTCAATCTCCCCCTAAGGTAATCACATGCCATCAACTCATTCTCCCCCTTTTGACATTAATGACAAAGAAACATATCTACAACACCTTCTTTGGACAACACAATAGGCTCACCTTTTGGTTGGAAATATCAACCAAACCAAACAAGATTCATTCTTCATCTCTGTTTTGACGCTTAGCACAACACAACCCCCCTTAGCAAATGTACAACATCAAAAGATCTTACTTACCTTCCTTCTCAACTCTTCATGACTACTAGAACGAATGAGAAACTTGCACACCTTCAAAACCTTTCAATGATAATTCTCAACACATAATTGATATAACTACCAGATGCTAGAAATAGTGAACACACAACTTACCTTACCAATGACATTTCTTATGCTCTGTCAGTATCTTCAAGCTTCAAACTGATCTTCAAGACTTTTTAGGCTTCTTGACATCTCATTCTGCTCAAAACCCATTTGTATAACTCATGGAATAGAAAGTACACCTCCACAACTCCCCATGACTTCCAAACATCTAACTGACAGTAAGATACCAATCATACAAACCTCACTTTTCTTGCCCTTAAACATGCCTTCTCATACTTGATTCACTCCTCTTGAGTCCTTGACCTGTTGGTAAATCACATTATCCAACCTGAATTGATGCTTTACCTTAATGAAAACCACACATTATTGCAACAAGAGCTTAATCAAGGAACATACTCCCCCTTACACAAAGTATACTACAGATCAATATCACTCACCATACTTGCATCAATAAATCAATCAAGTTTGAAAGCATAATTTTTTTTGAAAACTCCACCTATCAACATGCATTCTTTCCAAATGAACTCACCTTATCCTAAGGAAACATGACTCAAACTAATGCAACTTTTCATCATATGTATGATATCAATGGATCAAACTCTACCATCTACTAAAAGCTTAGAAACAAGGAACAACCTTTTTACTTACGTTACATGATGTCAACAACACTTCTCAACTCTGTCAACACACTTCAACCTATTTTCATGAATCATGATACCTTCTTGGATCACCTCTCCTGCTTATGGTGCTCAAAACACACCTGTTCAGCTTATTTGACTCAGATCCAAAGCAAAAAGTAGATTACAGCAAAAGCTGAGCCAAACCACATCCAAAACACAACAAATACACATCAGAAACATAAGAACCCCAAAAATGCACATCAAGCTTCAAATTATTGGTTGTACCCATCAAAAGCACTCTAATGGATTTGTTTAGGTTTTCATACCCCTTTAGGTCTTCACATAATAGTCTCAACATTACACATATTCTTCAAACTTGTCTCCCTACCTTCTAACATGTTTTCTTGCACTTGGAGCTAAAATATAACTCGCTTATCTCCCCTTAAGACCTTAACTCCATTAATGATTGTTGGGTACATGAATCACAACCAATTCCTTCCTAAGATGTTCAAAAGATTCCTTTAGTAGTGGTTTGGTTATAATATAAGCAATTTGATCCTTAGTTGATACATATTCAAGCTTGACATTTTTTTCATTCATCTGATCTCTTAGAAAGTGATATCTAATAGGAATCTATTTGGTCCTTAAATGCATGACAGGGTTATTTAACACACTTTTTGCACTTGTGTTATCACAAAAAATAGGAATGGGATCTTCATACATTACGTTGTAGTATTTTAGGGTTTGTTTCATCCAGAGAACCGAAGTACAACATGAAATAAGAACATACTTAGCTTCATAAGTATACGAAGCTATTAACGCTTTCTTCTTGCTTGACCATGAAACTAGGCATTATCCTAGGAAGAAAGCCCCTTCACTAGTGCTTCTCATATCATCTTTACTTCTTTGCCAGTAAGCATCGGTATAAGCTGTCAAATCCAAATATTTGCTTATTAGATACCATAATCCATATTCCATAGCCGCTTTGAGATATCTAAAAATCCTCTTGATAGCTTATAAGTGAATGTCCTTAGGATCATATTTAAATATTCCTATAAGTCCAAGTGTGATCCATAGGGATCCATAAAAACACACCACTTCATCAGTTCCATCAACACCAAGAAGGAGAATTGAAGAAAAATGAGGTATACAGAGGTTCTAGATAGAACCACCTCCCTTTAGTCCTGTAACCACCGGCCAGCCATGACGGTGGTCCTGAAACCACCGGTCTACTCCGGGCGACAGTCTTGACACTTTCGAACAGAAAAGAGGAATGAAGCACGAGTGGATGTGAATTTGAAGCACCTGATTATGTCTCTTCCCTCCTTGACCTTTCCCATTCTCTAGTGCATGATAGGACATGGGGGAAGGCTCTAAATATAAGGAGGAGAAAGAGAATTGATCATTCAAAGATCCAGAGAGATCAAAGAAGTAAAGTATTAATTATATGAGAACAAGTGAGCAAGATCTTCAGTGCTGGAGTGGAATTTTAGGAGCAAGGTGTAGAAACAAAGCAAACAAGCATAGGAAGGGAGAGGTTTACACTGTTGTCTCCATTTTCTACTTCTTGTAATATGTAATTGTCTATAATTGACCAATAAAAATGGGAAGAAAGAGTGTTTTTCCCTTCCCGACTGGTTTTCCTCTATTCGAGGTTTCTAGGATAAAATTGTTGGTTTTTGGAGTACTTTAGGCAGGGCATCAGTCAAAGCATGCAAGAATACACTATGGAATTTCGGAGACAAGCCATGTTGCTTAATATGGGCTTGGAGGATGAGGACATTCTCACCAAGTAATTGGGAGGATTTCACACTCACCTTCGGAGGAAGGTAATCTCCATAAAGCCCAAGGATCTCAATGAATCTTGTATACAAGCATACTACATGGATGACAAGAATAAGTAAGGAGAAATATAGCCAAAGGAAGACCAATCAACAAATCAATAGAAAAAATAAAAAGGGAAGACAAATAGCAGAGGTAAATGGAAAGGTAAACATGCCGCTACTACTTTTCATACTTGTAAAGATCCTAAGAATTTCTGTAAGAATTGTGATGTAAATGGACATACTAACGCCACATGTTGGAAGTTGCATCCGAAATTGCACCCAAAGAACCAAACCAAGGATTCCAAGAAATCTATGGTCGATGTGAAAACAAAAGGAGAGGTGGAGATTGAAGATGATTCATATGTAGACAAGAGGCTGGGATGTACGACCACTAACATGTATGGGGGTGCAGAAGAAGAATTGAGTAATCTATTTCAAATCAGAATCCAAATTAAGAAGACTAAGGTAAACACTTTAGTAGATTCTGGTTCTCAGTCAAATTTAATTTCTGATGCAGTTGTAGAACAACTGGGTCTAGAAACTTACACACATCCACCTCCATACCGATTGGGATGGGTGAAGAGGGGTGTAGAAATATAGGTTACAAGAAATTGTAAGTTTCAGTTTAGGATAAATACCCAATATATTTATGTATTAGAGGCTGATATCATTCCACTTGATGCATTTGATGTTGTCTTTGGAAGTCCTTACTTGTATGCCAGGGATGTTGTGTTCACAAGGAGGGAGAACCAGTATAGATGGGTCAAGGACAAAGTCAGTTTCAACATCTTAGCACACTAGAGAAAATCAATGAAGGATATGGTAAGTGCCAGCCAAACACAAAGACTTATTCAAGAAAATCATTAGTTTTGTTTACTTTCATTGGAAGAAAAGAAAAATGGACTTGAGAGTACAAATATTTTGGATAGCAGTTGTCAATTTTTGTAGAAGAAGCCATGACAAGAACTGATTAATTAAGGAGCAAAAAAAACTTCTGCTATGCAGTCACCGTATCTACCTACGGATTCACTGGACCTGACTGTGGGACAATAAGGAGAAGATGCGATACAAGGAACAACGATGACTATAACAACAACGTACATGGAGAGGATTCAACCAATCAATCTCAAGAGACAAAGACAAACAAGAAGGAATAAACCACTATATTATGGGACCTTCACCATACTTGAGCAGGTTAGAAAAGAAACCTTCAGGCCATAATTCATGCAGATGCATGGGATAGCAAGTTGCAAGAGCTCGCACCTACTAAAGCCATCTATGCATGGCAAAGAAGGAAACATATAGAAGCTTCCTTCCAAAGAGGATTTTACTCGAGGCAAATCAAAGGAGGATGTAGCACTGGAGCAGTAAATCAGAGATCCACAAGAGCCTTAGCAGGTTGGATGAGAGAAAACACCAAGGAAAACCCGCTAGTACTCGAAGGAGCAAGAGAGGGAGTTGATTCCTCTACCACTTCTCCACTAAGCTTTTGTGGGAACAAAAGCCTCCTAAGTAGGGGAGGTATGATCCATAGGGATCCAGAAAAACACATCACTTCATCAGTTCCATCAACACCAAGAAGGAGAATTGAAGAAAATTAAGAAAAATGAGGTATATGGAGGTTCTAGATAGAATCTCCGCTCTATGCAGAGCGACGGTTGTAGAAATGCCACCCTTCAGGGTGGCGGTCCTGTAATCACCACCCATTCAGGGTGACATTCCATAAACCGCCAGTCTGCTCATGGAGGAATTCCTAACACTTTCAAACAGAAAAAAAATGAAGCATGAATGGATGTGAATTTGAAGCGCCCAGTTGTGTCTCTTCCCTCCTTGACTGTTCCCATTCTACAATGCATGAGAGGACATGGGAGAAGTTTATAAATACAAGGAGGAGCAAGAGAATTGATCATGTAGAGATCTAAAGAGATAAAAGAAGCAAAGTATTAATTATATGAGAGCAAGTGAGCAAGATCTTCAGTGTTGGAGTGGAATTGTAGGAGCAAGGTGTAAAAATAGAGCAAGAAAGCATAGGAAGGGAGAGGTTTACATTGTTGTCTTCATTTTCTACTTCTTTTAATATGTAATTGTCTATAATTTACCAATAAAAGTGGGAAGAAAGAGCATTTTTCCCTTCCCGATTGGTTTTCCTCTATTGGAGGTTTCCAAGATAAAATTGTTGGTGTTTAGAGTTGAATTTGATTCCCTTATCTGCAATTTACTTTATATAGCACTAAATAATCAATCACTAAAGCTCTAATTTTCAAACAAATCCGTCATTTTCCAAAGTTGAAAGTAGAACAATATAATTGTGTGATTCGTGGAGTTCCAAAGTAGAAGTTTACAGATGAAAGTGCTTGCATGATATCAAGCCTTGAAGCAGTAGAGCACAAAAATATTCCAATCATAGATCTATAGATTATCTGATCCACTTTTGGTGACTCATCCTCTTTTCTTAGTCTACACCCTGTAACCATAGCTGTACTAACAAGCATGCTTTCCACCATTCCAATTTTTTTTCAACATTTCCTATATATAATTTTATTGTGAATAGAAAATACCTTTCTTTGATTGAATTATCTGCAAACCAAGAAAAAATGACAGCTCTCCTAGCATGGAAATCTCAAACCCCTTATTCATTTCATTAACAAAATCCTTTGACATGTCTTCATTGTTTCCTCCAAATATAATGTCATCTACGTACATCACTATTGTCAACTGATGGTCTCCTTTTGTTTTTATGTAAATATTTCTATCCGCTTCTCCTCTTTTGAAACCTTGGTCTAACAGATATCTATCCAATCTAGCATACCAAGCCATATGGGCTTGTTTTAGACCATAAAGATGCTTCTTCTATTTTCAAACATAATATTTATCATCTCTCAATAGAAACCCTTCAGGTTTCTCTATATATACTTCCTCTTTCAAATTTTCATTCAAAAAGGCTGACTTTACATCCATCTGGTATACTTTGAATCCCTTAAAACATGCATATGCCATAAATAGTCTTTTAGCCTCCATTCTTACTACATGAGCAAATGTATCTTCAAATTCAACTCCCTCTACCTATGCATAAACTTTACATGCATATCTAGATTTATTTCTAGTGACTTCTCCATCTTTGTTCAACTTGTTTCAAACACCTATTTAGTGCCTATGACATTTTGTCTTTGGGTCTAGGAACTAGTTCACAAGTCTCATTTTTCTCTATTTGATCTAATTCTTCATTCATAGAACTCACCCAAAAATCATCTCTACTAACTTCTTTAATGTTTTTAGGTTCAATTTTAGATAACATAGCAGTATTTCCATGATTCAAGTTACTTACCAGTCTTCTTCTTGTTTGCACACCAACTTCCTTGTTGCTAAGAATACGAGTTTCAAGATGATATTTTTGAATTTTTCTTGAAGGACATTTTGAGTCTCGTCTCTTCTTATCCTCCTCTTCTTCTCCATCTGATTATATAACTTCTTCCTTATTGTTAGAATGCATATTTTGTGGGGCATCCTTAGATCTTCTTGAGCATGTCTCATAAAATTTCACATTTGTGCTTTCTACAATCTTTTGTAGTCTTTTGTTATAACACTTATAGACTATGCTCACTCTTGAATATCCCAAGAATATCCCTTCATCAACTCTTGAGTAAAATTTTCCTAGATCTTCTTCATCTCTCTTGATGAAATATCTACTCCCAATACTCTAAAGTGTTTTGAATTGATAGATCTTCCCTTCCATAACTCATTTGGAGTATGATTGCTATTAACTCTAATTTGACCTCTTTTTAAGATATATACACATGTACTTGTTTCCTCTCTACAAAATCTATCAGGAATCTTTGAATCATTCAACATAGTCCTTATCATCTCTTAGACACTCCTTATTTTCCTTTCAACTACCCCATTCTGTTGGGGTGTCCTAGCAGCTGATAATTTCTTCCTTATACCATGTTATTCACAATAATCATCAAATGCATTAGACCAAAACTCACCTCCTCTATCAGATTTTAGAAATTTTAACTTCACATTCTTCTCATTCTCAACCAATGCTTTTAATCCTTTGAACTTGTCTAGTGCTTATGATTTGTCCTTTAAGAAGGTCACCCAATCCATTCTTGTGTAATCATCTATAAATAACATGAAGTAACTTTCTTCTTGAATGGTTTGAACCCTGGTAGGTACACATAGATCATTATGTATCAACTCTAGAGGTCCCGAGGTAGAATATTCCTTGGATTTGAACTTCCTCCTAGTTTTTTTCCATGTTGAAATGTTTTGCACAAAGTACTTGCTGGTTTGCTGATTTTGAGCATGTTCCTTGCACACCTCTTGGAGCTGATCTTGACCAATTTTTCAAAATTTAGATGCCACGTCCTTCTATGCCATAACCATCCTTCATCACCCTTGCTCATGAATCATCTCTCCTTCTTGGTTTCATTCAAGATGTACTATTACATTGAGGTGGTGATTATACCGCATGTTACTATAGTTTAGGTATATGCTTTGGATAATAATCCTCTATAAGTCTCGTAGCTATATTTATCCACATCCTTCTCTATCTGCCTCATGTACTAACTTTAGGTTGCCCATTTTTAACTTGTTCTTCTTGTTCATGCGCCTACTTCATACAAGTAACTCAAACTACATTTATTTTTTACTATTTTTAATATCATCTCCTTCTGAAGGGTCACAAATTTTCATGATGCCTAATCCCGCATCCTTTGCACTTCCTTCTAGAACTTGTATGCTTTCTAACCTTTTTGCATGTTCTTTCACAACTATTATGCTTAATTCTTCTAATATTTTTTACGCATGATTTTTGTGATATTCGTGTGCACGACTATCCTGTCTTTCTTACATGTAACCCAAATAATATACAAAATAAAGAAAGAAGAGTTTAGTTCCTAATGTGGAACTTAACCATTAAAATAATACAAGAATCTTGGGGTCCAACATCACCCCACACTATTTTTTTTGTCTTCCCTCGGGAAACATTTTTTGTTTCTCCTCGAATAGATCTGGAACCTCTTTCCTGAGCATATCTTCATGTGCCTTCTAATCATCTAGTGCCTTTTAGAAGAGGAGTAAGTTTATCTAGTTGTGTGGCTATTTTGGTAAAATATTTGGCACCTTTTACACCAATAGTGGTTGTTATATGTATTGATTTTGATTTTTCATTGGCCTCGGTGTTCTCATCTTCTATCTTAGCTTCATCATTGGCAGTGAGATTTCATAGATCATTCAATATCTTCTTGATATTTTATTTTTTGTGTTGGCTTCTTCCCCTAAAATTTAAAATTCCTCTAAGAGTTCATTCTAGGAAGCCTTGTCAATATCATTTCCTTCTATCTACGCTTCCAGGGTAACTTGTTTATATGGGTATCTTCTTGAGCATCCACGTGCATTTAGTGATTATTGGTCTGCTTAAAAAGATCCTTTGACCAACTTGTCTGCACGTATGCTGGCCTTTCCTTTGAGTTATCCTTTCCTAACTCCATGCATGTCTTTCAATTTATCCCTACAATAGTTGACCCTAATGTTATCTTGTTCTCACCTATTTCTACTATTGCATTATATCCTTTCATTTGTTTCCACCCTTTATTGAGCAGGAGTTTTAGTAGTTGCTCCAATTCTTATATATCCTCACCCAGGGTGATCAGGTTGTTCTTTTGTAAAGTTTAGATTCATTGAGGAGTATCCTCTTATCTAAATATTGTTTCCTTATTATTAGCATGTACGTATATTTATTTTGCATTGGGCCTCTATGTTCCCTAGTTAAGTCACCTAACTTACTCTTTGTTAGTTTTAAGCTACTTATCTAGATCGTTCACTCTTCTTATCTATATGCAGGTGGTTTATGTCATGTTGATTTAAAAAATTTTTTTGGACTGCTTCACCAAATATTTTCAAAAAATCGCCTCACCTTCTTAGGTCTTTGAATAGGTGGTAAGTTCTAGCGAGGGCTATATGGGATCTCCATATTCTGTGGGAACATAGTTTAAATAAATGTGAGGGAAGCTCGATTATGGGTTCCTCTATGCAAGAATCAAGGGAAAAATATAGTCACCTTCTTTACAAGACTTCGTTCTCTATTGAATCCTTTATGCAATCTCAGGAAAACAGATACTTTAACAACCCTCCCTTTTTGATACCTTGTGCGTGAATAGACTTGTGAGGTTATTCTTAGATCAACCTTGAATACTTCATCCTCCTTTTCATTTTATTATTCATTTAACATTTTTAAGTGTGATGCTTTCCTTTATATTGGTGAATATCTTATCTTCCTCTTGTTCATATGTCAGACTCTCCTTTTGAGTCTCCACCACATCTAGTATTCTTCTTCATCATCATCTAGCTTCTTCTTCTCTTCTTCTCTTCACACAGAATTCCTCTCCTTCATCTTCAATGGTAAACAACGTCCAAAGGCAGTTTTTGGAGCTATGGATGTCCATGTTCATTAGTATTTAGGAATTATCTTCTTCCTCTTGCTCATTCTCTATGCATGGGAATGGATTATAGTAGGGGTAGGCTTGATTTGGAGGAGGACTTTATTGCATTATCACACATTGAACCTATTTCTTTCCACTTCCTCAGGTGAACATGGTTTTTTAACCACTATTATCACATACACTTGTTTCAAGGTGAACTAGTGTGCTAGATCTTGTGGCCTAGTGGTAATTCCTACGCCACCAATATCCTTTCCATCCCACCCTTTGTTTAAATCACTTTCCCTAGTTTTGCGAGTTTCCTTGGAGTCTGGTGTCGCTACAAAAATTTGTGCAGTGCCCACTCTTCACCTCTTTTTGGGTGAGGCCTTATGTCCCCATTATTCCTCAAAATTACTTCTTCCATGTTTCATAAATTTCACCCCTTTTCTCTTTGTCTTGGAATGTGGAATCATTTGTTCATTTATGTCTTCTTCCACTTGTGGTTATTTCGTGTTTGACTTCTTTTTTAGCCTTAAGTAATAAAAAAACTAGTGTGCCTTGTTGTTTACTACTATTGTCTCCACTTGGCTAAGTGAGCAAATATTATGATTCATGCCTCTCCACATAGGCCTCCCTTCCCTCATATTTGTAAGTTTTGCGAAGGGTGTGTATGTCTGTATTAATCTTTAATGCATAAATTTTGGTTGTATTTACCTCTTTGATATAGTTTATGGATCACATAGAATATTATGTTGTAAAGGCATAAGGAAATTTGGCCCAAGGAGATTCATTCTTGTCAGTCTGTATAAATTATCCCAGGCAGTAGTTTTTCATTATAAAAAACTCTTTTTCTCCTTCTACCTCCTTGGGTAGCTAGAAAGGAATCATCTCAGTCTTGTTCAAACACATCTTGCAATTGTTTTATCCAGTTGTCTAAGCCTTTCATTATAGGTGTTATTGAGAGTGGTGGGCACCAAAAATTTCTTTTATCATTCGACAGGAGACTTGTTATCCAGAGGGTATACCCAATTAGGTTTTTTGGTGCCTTCAAGGAAAACATATCTCATTAAAGACCAAAAGCAAGAGTATTGTGCCCCATTAAAATTTTACTGCAGGCTTGTTATGTGCAAGCTCGACATCCTCTGTTATCCATTTAGTGATATATTTGGAAAAATTATAACATATCGATTGCACCAATTTGTGTGACAATATAAAGTAATTTATTTTTCACCTCCATTCCACCTCTCTGCACCCACCAATTTGGATACATTAGGAGTCATGCCAAAACTATTGTAATTGGGTCCTTTATTTCTGTTATGGGGAATGTGCATCCCACTTTCTTGTAATTTAAGAGGTATTTTACCTCTTCAATATATTTTTCATTACACAATGCTTGTGTCAAATCCTCTCCTAAATTGATTTTATCATTTTCTATGTTCATCAAGGAGTGGGTGACTCTCATGTGCCAACCTGCAAAAAAAATCTCCTTCGCACACACACGATATTAAGTATGGGAAGAACTCCACTCAGTTTGTTGAAGTAGGGTAGATCAAAAATCTGAAGGAATCCTACTTTCTCAAGCATCTAGTTTATGTTATTATCATAAATGACATTCCCTTTATCATTCTTCTAGTTTTTGGCATACACCATATCTCTAGCTATTAGTCCTTCTAATCCATGTGCATGTTGATTACATACATAAATTTTGCATGAACCAAATTTGGTCTACCTTATCTCCCCTTCCAATACTTCTTTTGGATATTATATCTCAAATTTTAGTTGCATGGTACTCATGTCCTTCTTGTATTTTTGATTGGGATTCATTATTTTCTTGTTCTTCTTTATAATACAAGCAAAATAATTGGTTCCTTCTTTAGCTTCAACCTCTTGTGCTTCCAACTCTTCTTCGATATAATGGTTTTCCTCCTCACTTAGAACTTCCTTAATGGTAGTGTCACCCGAGCCTTCACCTAACATTGACTCTATGAAGGTTCATGAACTAGTGTTGCTAGAAATACTAGGTTCTTGCGCAACCTTATTTTTTCATGTCTTCGTTGGTCTACCCTTCATACTACACCTAGATTGAAATACACTTTGGTTTACTTTTGGGTAGTTTATGGCCCCAAATTTCCTCATTCTTCAATAAGATATCAACATCCATGTTAATGGTGACCAAGGGTTAAGTTTTGTAATTTTAAGGGACCATTCTTCGCCTTTACTTCGTTGTTTTTGTTTGTTTTCTCTACATCTAGTTAATTCCACCACTCTTTTCTTGCTTGTTTTCCACTTAATCACCTATGAAAAGATTTGAATCATATCTAATGGAAAATAAGTTTGTGGTTTTGTGTTCTCTGAATCACTTTTTCAGTTATTTTTTATATTTACCACATGGAGCTCTTGATTTAAAATGGAAGGTAACTTTCCAAATGGATTACTCTTCCCTTTTTATACCCTATCAAATGGGTAATTAATGTTACAGATAATCCATTCACATGTGTGAAATTTCATTTCCTCACCAATTACATTTAATACCAAGTTGTTTTGAATTTTGTTTTCCACCTTTAAGTTTAACTTGATTTGATGGCCTCATTGCATGTGTGCGTCATGAACTTATGGACCTATTTTTCTTTTCTCCTTTGCACCTCTAGCTGTTTCAGGTGGCTTACATTCCTGGGCCACATCACTTTGCTTGTGCACTTTTCCATGCTTCTCCTTGCCCTATAGATTCCCTCCAAACATGTTTCCCTTTTTATATCCATCTTTTCATGCACCCCACTATCCCTTTATACAAGTTCTTCATTCCTTTCAAGATCTCCTCATATTATAATATTTTTCTTTCACGTGAGAACATTGTATTTATTTTCCTTTCCAAACTTGTTAAGAATATTCTATCATATTTTAGTCACATCCTTGAGTTCAAAATCAACCAATTGTGAAGCTGTAATTTTCCTCATTAGATTCGACCAATTCCTCGTACAATTTTGTCCACAAATCTCTTGCGTACCCAACACTAGCTAAGTACTCCACCTTTAATTTACCAAATTGTTCTTTTGGTGCTCACGTATTTGTTTTGTTAATGATGCCTACTTTTCTCCAACTTTGGGCACCTAATTTTTACCAACTTCACCCAGAAAAGTTTTTTTATGCGGCCCTCCACATATAAAACTTGAAGTTGTTTCCTGAGGAACCTTTTTCATTATGTGTACAATATTTTGGATTCAAAAACTGAAACCAAAAACAATGTATTAAAAAAATTGCAAGCTATTGTGCACTTATTACAACATGGTGAAATCAAAACTACTATAAGAATTGAAATAACAACTAATCTAGTAGCATACACATTATTTAATTACATATAGGACTTTACTAATAATAGGGTTCTAGCCTACTTCTATTAAAATCTCCTGGCAGAACTTCTCCACTTAGCTCTTTCAACTTGCATACCCTAGTGGGAAACATTTCATGTATCTCATATGGGCATAACCAATGTGTTTTCAAATATTTTTGGGGTGTTGTGTAAACTTTGAGTCATATCACAATATTTTTGTGCTCAAATCAAACCTCGTATTGTTTATGATGTTCAATCATGTCATGCCTTTTGTCTTACTTTTTCTACTCCTTGGTTCCACCTTGTCACATGCTCTTTGTTCATCCAATTGTATCAAAATTGTTAGGCATTTTTGTGATCGAATCCTCATCATCCAAATTTGTAATGTGTGTTATTTGAAGTGATGGAACCATAAATGTAATTGGTAGTACATCTTTTGTCCCAAATATAAGTTTGAATTGTGTTTCCCTATTCAACCATTTGTAGGTGGTTATGTATGCCCATAACAATGTTGACACCTTGTCATCCCAATCCTTATGTCCTAAATCATAACTTTTAGTGAGAGTAGTCTTGAGTTTTTGTTGAATGTTTCAATTTTTTCATTTTCTTATGGGTGATAGGGAGTTTTTTATGGTGCACAACCATAAATTATTGCAAAATAATGTGTTTTTTGTTCATTTAGGAAAATGTTACCTCTATCACTTGTAATGCTTAGGGGCACCTATATCACTATATTATATCCTCCCATCTTATTAAGTAGTCAGTTGCCGTAATTATATAGTATTTGCCTGTTCTTCACACGACTAGATTTATAGATCCAATAAAATCAATTTCCCACTTCTCAAATGATTCTTGATTAATTACTGGTATTAAGGGAATTTCATTGTTCTTTCCTGGATTTACAACCCTATGAAAATGGTTGCATGCCTTTGTATACTCTTTCACATCCTTAAACAAATTTTGCCACCATAATTCCATTAGAATTTTTCATTTCATAGCTTATCCTGCGTAATATCCACTTGTAATTACCTCATGTGCTTCGTAGAATATGTCATATCACTCATGTTTCATCATGCAACATCATCACAATTGATAAACTAATATGGCACAACTTTTATAATAAGTTTTTTCTTTTGATAAACTGTCCAATTTTTGCGTGCAAGTCCATATTGTAGTAACAATAATATCTCACTCATTTCATCTGGGTCACTCTTTATTTGAAGAAGTAGGCATCCTTCATCCCATCTTCAATTGATTTTACTTCTTAACCTGTACTAATGTGTGATAAATGATTAGGTCTTGCATTATTTTTCTTTATTTGATGACAACTGAAAATAAGAACTCTTGAAAGAGAATTATCCATTAACAAATCCTCACATGCAATACTGGCCTTGTTGACCAAGTGTTTTAACATCATATGATCTTTGTATAATACAAAGGAGTTACTAGTAAATATTGCCAAAATATTTGTAGTGTGTATACTATTGATAACCCTTCATGCTCCATAGTTGTATAATTCTGTTCTGCGCACGTCAAAGAAAATATTCTCTTCTCGGTTGTTTCCAATATTACTCCAACCATTGTTCCTAAGGAGTTTATGTGTACATGAAAATGTTTAATCCGGTTTAATAACTGTATTATTGGTTCACATTTGTCAATTTGTCTTTTAACTCTTGAAATGTCATTTCTTTCTCTTCTCCCCATTCAAACTCTCTTTGTTTGCATAACGATTTTTCTAGTGATGTGGAAATATTTCTGTAAACTTTCTTGTTTTTTTATAGTACCCACAAAGCCCAAGGAAGGCTCAAACCTCCATTTATGTTTGCAACACCTTTAATTATACTAGTACTATGATTTTGGCTAGATCAACCAACAAACCATCTTTACATATTATGTGTTTCAAGAATGTGCCAAAGGGTGTCATAAAGACACTTTTTAATATTCAAATATATTTTTAGATGGTGACATCACTAAAAAATTAGGAAAAAATTATCACATTGGTCCTTCACAACCCATATACCATCCATTCATCAAGGTAAACATGAAGTAATTTAAGAATAAAATATTTAAAAGCTGCAACAATTATGCACGAAAAGATTGTTGGTGTGTTATTCAATCCAAATGACATTGCAGTATAAGAAAAAGACCCTTATTCTATCACAAATTTTTTTTTATCTGATCTCCTACCATGATTTGCACTTGGTGGTAGCCTGAAAACCCATCAGTAAATGTATATCTCTCTCTTCATGCAACCCCCTCTAGAATTTCCTCTATGAAAGGTGCTGGGAATGAATTTGTAACACAAATTTAATTTAATTGTCATTAGTCCACACAAATTATTATGCACCCATCTGTTTTAATACTGCTAAATATGGGAATTACCCATTCTGAATCTTCCATCAGCATTGCGACACTTGCAACCAACATGTTGTCAATTTCTTGTTTTACTTTTGCGCATAAATTAAGATTCAAATTGATGCGAGTTGTTGTCAATGAATGTTAAAACATTCAAATTTGAAACTACACATCTCAATTTCAATAATGGGGGTTGGCTATCCATTTTCAATCCCAACAAGGTCAAAGTGACTTCTCCTACCTACCCCGATGCATTGGTTAAATTTCCCAGTGGTGGTGGTTGGTGAAACATCCCAAACGACATAGAAATATAGATCTACTGACCACTATTTTATTACCTTTTGGCCTAAGGCTATCCTAGTGATAGGATCGCATGACCCGCATCCATATCCCATGGTCCATGAGCACATACCCCATCCATATTCATCATAATTTTCCAAACAAGAGCATGCCAGTGTGGCACGATATCGGTCAGACTACTTTTGTTGCCACCGGATTATTTGAACAAGAAAGAAACAATTGACACCTTGGCACAAAGATCTAAGAGGAAGGATTGCACCACCTTCTCGCATATTTTCAGACTTAATTTCGGCGTCTCTCTCCCCATTCCGTCGATAAAGCATTGATGATACTAGTGAAAATATTAAATGTCTATCTGTGACACGAAGGCTATTACTTTAAATCCATATAATATCTCACATAATGATGATACAATTCAATGTGCACCTTTATTCATCACCACATGCGTTCAAGGATTCTTTCTTAAAAGGGTTATAATAGACAAAAAAAAATTGTCAACACATGTCATAAATCATTTCTTACAAAGATGGGTATTGCTCTTGTTGCAATCAATAAGTTTCCTACTATTGTACATGGATTTACTGACATAACATTCTCTACACTTGGATCTATCACTTTTGACCTACGTGTCGGTCCTAAGACATCATCCACCACATTTCACATTATGGAAATCTATTTGCAATATAGTTTACTCTTCGGACATCTTTGGAACCATGATATGCAAGATATCTCTTCTACTTTCCATTATTGCATCAAATTTTGACATAATGGAATGGAGTGTATTTTCCATGTTGATTCTGATTGTTATTTACATCGTAAATTATATATGGATAATCCATAATAACTTTCAGTCACTCCCCTGTCACTGCTTATTCCTATGGACACCCTAGATACATATATTGTTGGTGAAACTAGTACTCCTACTGAGAATTCATTATATATACCTCTACCTAATGAGTTATTAGTTGACATATTAAAATTCTATATGTGAACAATATTAAAATCTAAAAATTACATAGCCTCAGGTAGTTTCATTCACCTGAATATTTATTTATCATTCGTAGGGTTTCAAAAATATGACTTGCACATTTTGTTTTCTTGATTTTGCTATCTATTCAATGAATGTGTTGTGATACCTACTCAAATACATACACACACCTATACATACATATACATATGCATGTACATACATTTAAACATATGTATATGTGTGTGTGTGTGTGTGTGTGTGTGTGTGTGTGTGTGTGTGTGTGTGTGTGTGTGTGTGTGTGTGTGTGTGTGTGTGTGTGTGTGTGTGTAATTTCATATGTATATTTATACAGGCATATGCATATCCATAGACATGTATATGCACATGTTTGTACGAGCATACATATACATATGTACATATATGTCTCACATACCCAAACCTTTGTATTATCATATGGTAATGTTATTTGTGGTATACACACTCTGCTTATATCACATAAAGGAGATAAAAAACCGTCTATACTCTTGAATTTGCTGGCTAGTGAATGAATGTGTTGTGATACCTACTCGAATAACATACACATACTTATACATACGTATACATATGCACATACATATATGTACATATACGTATATATATGTGTGTGTAATTACATATGTATGTTTATACATGCATATGCATATCCATATACATGTATATGCACACATATGCACAAGTGTAAAGGACGTGAGAAGGTGGTAAGAATTTAATGCAAGCACTTTGGTTTTTGTTACCCCATTCCATCGATTAAACAAGAAAACCTTTAAGCACCAAAACTTTGAATCCAGACCTAAATAAATCAAGGAATTCACTGAAAAAAGGGGTCTCGAACCTTTGCCACGAGCTTCTTCTTCCAATAAAGAAACATAAAAAGGAAAGGCTCCAATTACAGAAAAAGAACCTATATCTCCCACTTCACCAGGTTGGGGTATTGAAGAAGATCAATTGGAGCATGTGATTCTCATCTCTAAGAAAGAAGTAATCATCAAGCAACAACAAGAAGAAATAAATTTTATAAAAATAAAGGTATAATCAAAAGAAACCCTTCTCTTCTTTACAAATGCAAAATTAAAAACTTGAAATGCAATGCAAGGAAAAGGAAGAAACAACCCTTTCTAATACTAAATTATAAATTGATAAGGAATTTCAAACTTCCTTAAACATAGATGAAGTCAGAAATGTCTGGGGTATAATTTGTAACAATTATGAAAAATTTCCTTCTCAAAACGAGACATTGAAAAATTAGTTAGAAGAGGAGGAGATTGAAAGAAAAGAAATAGAAAAAGAAAAGGAAAATATCAAAAAGGACTTATAGGCTGCCTGTGTAGTAGGGGAAAAATTGCTTGCATGCAGAAGACCTTCGTCAATATATAGTGCTTTCTTGGAAGAAAAGTTCTACAGGTGGAAATTATCAAGAATAACATGTGAATTGCCATTTGAAATAAAAAATGATTTTTTTTTGAAGGAATTTACAAAAAGATCCCCTAAACATTAAAATCTCATGTGTGAATTCCACTTGTGTAATCTTTTGTGGGTGACATGTCAGATTTTCAAATAAATCTCTTTGTAGGGGATTCCGAATTAAGATCCTTCGCTTCTACCATGAAAAATCAAATAGAATGAGATCGAAGGAAAAATGAGTATTTTGAGAAAGTGAAGGCAAAAGGTCTGTGCATGAGGCATCAATATGTACTTGTCTCACATACATAGATGTTTTTATTATCATATGATAGTGTTGTTTCTTAGAAACACACTGATTAAGCGTTAAAAATTTGTAACTATTTTCTGTGAAGGCTAATTGTGGGAGAATTCCCGAAGCACAACCCAGTCACCATCATGTGCACGAGTCATGCCAATTCCTGAGGCCGATTCCAAGGAAGATATGATCCATATGAAGGAAGAGAAATCAGAGGAGGAAAGGACGTGAGAATGTGGTGACATTTAATGTATCTCTTTGGAAAACCTGCCCCATTCCATCGATTAGACAAGCAAAAAAATGTTCAAGTGCCAAAACTGGAAACTTTGTAACTGTATTCCCAAAAGGTGGATTGTGGGAGAATTGACGAAACTCAGATCTCTGCAACTGTATTCATATAAGGTCAATGGGAGAATGAGAATTGGTTTGAAGGTCCATTGCTCAAAATTGGCAAGAAACATTAGATCTTAAAAAAATATTCATGTGAATGAAATTGCCTGAGGCTATGTGATTTTCAGATTTTAAAATTGTTCACAAATATACATTTTAAATTTTTTTTTATGTTCTATGTATTTGTGAAGTATTTAAGAGGAAAAGATGTACTTATAGTATCAATAGAAATACTTATATATGGTATTGTATATTTTCATATACACACTGTGTGTATACCACATAAAAGAGATAAAAAATTGTCTATACAATTGTCTTGGCTAACTAGTCAATGAATGCGGTGAAATAGAAATTAAGGATAATAATAATAGGATATACTAGATTTATAGATGTCTTTTTTTGTGTATGATCATGCTTTGTAAATCTAAAATAGCAATGTGTAAATCCAAAATAGAAGCAAGTAAATCAACAAGGATATCAAAATTATCAAAGGAATCAAAACTTAACTACAATACAAATACTAACAATGAAATACTGTTATAATAAATAGAGGAAAAATAGGTTCACATGATAAGCATTTTCAAAGTCACATGATGGTTGAATGAAGTGGGCACAAGATGCAATGATTACCTATTGTTCTCATTGTGATGCCACATGGAACATTCAAACAAAAAAGAATTATGACAACTATAATCATGTTTAAATCAAAACAACCAAGAGAAGAGTATAAACAACGTATTGAATGGCTAGCAAGTCAAGACAAGAGTATATACACTAGCCACATTCACAACCTAGTCATTTACTTATGATCAAAGACAAGATCTTCCATTTATGTCTTATGTGGTATACACACAGTGCCTATATAACAAACAACAATATCATATGATAATACAAATGTCCATGTATGTGAGACCATTACATATACATATTTATATGTATACTTGTACATATATGTTTGTATATGGATATGCATATGTATACACATACATATAAAAATGTATATATATGTACGTACATGTGAATATATGTATATGTATACATATACGTATGTGTATGAATATGAAATATTTTGGTAGTGATAAAATTGCTTCAGGCGGTATCGTGCCACGCTAGCAGGCAATTATTTGGAAAGGTGTGATGTATATGCATGTTGTATATGCGCGGGGATCATGCGATATGTATGTGGGTCATGTGATCTTGTAGCCAGGATACCTTAAGGCTTGTTTGTGACACCTACATATTCATACACATACACATATACATATACATACATACATACATATATGCATTTGTATATGTATATACATATGCATATTCATATATGTGTACATGTGTGTACGGATATACATATACATATTTATATGTATTGGTATATATATATATATATATATATATATATATATGACCCCCATGTGATAGACCATAAGATGCCATAAAATATGTCACCATAAAATGCCTTACATACATACATCGTCAAGGTTGAGCTGATTGGATGCCACAGATGATGATGTGGATCCCACAGAGGGCGATGAATGTATGCCATTCCATATGGCATCTTATGGTCATTTTTATGGGGGTCATGTGATCCCATCACCAGGATAGACAGCTCCCTATGGCTATTTTGATGACTAAATTTGGAGCCGTCTATCCTTGCGACAGGATCACATGACCATACAAGTGTGCATATGACACATGGTATACACAAATCCAGGACTTAGAATTTTTTTGGTTTTGTGGTATACATATAGTGCGGTATACATAATGTGTATACCACAAAAGAACTAGGATTTGAACCCGCGACCTCATGTTTATTATTACAATGTCATACCAACTATGCTACATTGTAGCACATAAACATGCATGCAAAAATTTATACCTAATTACTTTACTTTCGAAATTTGCCACCTCTTGAGTAGTGGGCCCCACGAAGATGCATGCCTGTATGGGGCATTACATGCCCCGTGTGATCTTGTCACCAAGATAGCCACAACCAGGATAGAAATGACATTAGCTATCCTGGTGAGAGGGTCCTATGGGGGCATGTAATGTCCCATACACATATGCATATTTGTGGGACCCGCTACTGATGAGGTGGCACATTTTGAAAGTAAAGTAAATAGGTATAATTGTTTGCATGCATGTTTATGTGTTACAATGTAGCATAGTTGGTAGGAAATTGTAAAGATAAACAAGAGGTTGCGGGTTCAAATCTAGATTTTTTTGTGGTATACACATTGTGTATACCATAAAACCAAAAAAAAATCAAATTCCTAGATTTGTGTATACTACGTGCTACATGCACACATGTATGGTCATGTGATCCTGTCACCAAGATAGACGGCTCCTGGATCCCCGTGGCTATCCTATCATTTTCCAATTCTTCATCGCTCCTTTGCTTCTTCCACTTCAAGCACGAGATCATCCTCTTTTTCTCAATTCTAACAATGGCCAACTTGTCCCGATTTGAACACATTTCATCACTATAATTTTTTTCATCCAAAACATCTAGGGAAATAGGGATCATATTTATCCCCCTCCCTCTTGGGCTGAAGAAATGGCCCAAGTGTTGGGCGTGCAAATGTAGGTCACGGGAAGAGTGCATGACAGTACAGTAAGGTTGAAGTGCCTAGGATTAGGACTTAGTCATTTTGTTGTTAAGGCTATTTTTGGAGATAACATGTTGACTATACTGTAGCATGGATACTTGTAGATCATGAAAGGATATTTTTGGATGTGCAGTAGTTTGAGTGCCATGAATAGTTTCAATCTAATAATAGAATTTCTACTTAGAGTTAACTACATGAAATCTCTTATTAGAATACTTACATGCTTTTGTATTCCTTTGTAAAGGTGCATGGCTGTTATTATCATGTAGCTTATTTTTGGAAGGTGCATGGGTAGTGAAGGGAAAGTCCCCATCCCCATATATATGTATTGATTTGCATGGTTTGGAGAGACCAATTGTTGTAGAGTTATGTTGCGGATTTGCTAGCGTGCATAACCATGGAAATATGATCTTGAATGCATGATGCTTATATGTTTTGCAGTATTTAATTTAATGGATCATATTGGTTGGATATTGGTGTTAGATGTTACTGAACATGGTTCCTCTATGGTAAATCTTATTGTGATCATTTTTTAGTCAATCTTTCATATGGTTTAGATCTAGATCTGGTTCATGCACTGTGGGTTACTTAATTATTTGTTATGAATATGAACATACACACGCACAATCATGCTAAAATTCTAGACAAACAACTCTAAAGAGGAACTTGGTACCCTTGTGCACTTCAGGTGAGTGCTCAATTCTTGTTAAGTGATGTGCCAACAGGCCTTGGGATTTATGGGTATATTCTAGGTTGCATCATTGGTTCTGTTGCCGGGACATCTTTCTCAGCTATTTTTCAGGATGTTGCGCGATGAAGACAAACTGATTGACCTTGGCTAGTATTGAGGAGTGGTTAGTAGATTTAGAAGAGGGGTATGCTCGTAGATTTAACATCGGACCCAATTTTAATGCACACATGTGGGTTGAGCAGAATTTGTATGAATGCTTATATGAGAGCTTATTTTCTATCTTCCCGATAGAATTGTATGAGTGGATGGTTTATTATGCGTCAAAGATGAATTGGAGGTTTCACACTCTTGTTTGGATGCAGGAAGAATTTCAGGCCTTGTATGATGCATATCTGATTTGGACACGTTCAATGGATGTCTGGTTCCATGGTGTTTTGAACAGTTATATTCTAGAATACGTAGTTTTGACTTACTCTTGCCTAGAGGTTGTTGAGTTTCAATTTTTGCACGAGCCCAGAGGATCGTATTTGCACGGTATTATATTGGCGATCAAGATCCTGATTGTATCCCTGGATTTGGAAAAGAATTTGATGGCTAACTAAACCCCACAACGCATAGGGGTGGGATTAGGTTTGGTGAGGATGGTAGACCTAGCGGTAGAGAGATAGAGGGAAGAAAGGCAACTTAAGTTCAATGAGGCACATGAGAGGGATTTAGAGAAGTCGCGAGAAGCTGCAACACAGATTACATTGTGGAAAGATATGGGTCGTGAAGGATTTAGAGCTCACATAGAACATGTGGAACAAGAGCATCTAGATCTCCCCCATTTGGGAAAACATGGTAGGGAACCCTCCTGATCCTCATATGAGAGCACACTGACATAGATGACATGGGCCGTGAGCGCGCATTTGAATCTACTTGGTGAACTATCCTTTGTGCTTGGTTTTCTAGTTTCTACGACAGTTAGTAAACAACAAGCTAGTGTGAGCAGTAGAGTTGCAGTAGATAAAATTAATTTGTAGTCAAGTTCAAGAGTTAATCAGGGAACACATTCATCTATGGCGTAAAATTCCTCTACTTTATTTGGAGGACTTGTTGGAGGTATCTTTTTTGGCACATCGTTAGCACAAAACGTAGGCACGCAGAACCTTGGCATCACATATGGAAGTAGTGCAACTTCACAAACTGTGGGTGTTTAGTTTAGCACAACCATTAGAACACAAGATAGTGCATCTGACATGTTACCTAATGGAGGAGGTGGATCAAGAGGATCAAAAGGCTCGAGTGTTGGAGGATATGGTGGATATAGAGGCGGTGGAAATATAAGAGGAAATACATGAGGCTATGGATCTGGTGGGCAAGGTCCGTACCAACCTCAACAAATTTATATGGAGACATCTCTTCATCTTCCAAAGTATAGAGGTATTGAGGATGTAGTCGAGCACATGCATATGTGTGAGATACTGTGGTGCACAAATGGGATTATGGCTCAAGAGTGTAAGGGAAGCCAATTTTTAACTACATTATATAGATGCGCCCATAGCTGCTACAAATTTTTTGATCTTGATTAGACTTGTGTGGATTATACAGTGTTGTGAGATGCTTTCTTAAAGGAATTTTATATCCCTGAGTTTGAGTAGAAAAGCATAAGTGCGCTCAAGGATATTAAGCAAGGCACTACTGAGAGTGTTCAGGAATATGATGCTCAGTTAAAAATCCTTATGTCTAAGTTATCTTATGACATACAAACGAGCCAACATGCATAATGGTTTGTTGGAGGACTGATCATGCCTTTCAGAAGGGCACTTTCACATAAAACTTACATAGATCCACACGAAGCACTTGAAGTAGCTTTGCGCACTGAGGTGGTAGGAAGTGTGGACATAGGAGTAAGCCCATTCTTAGAAGCTCAGATTGTAGTAATGGTGAAGTAGTTAGAGAAATTATCTACTAATTCAGTGCATGAGACACACATTGGGATTTGGTTTATAGATTGCAAAGTAGAGGGGCATACTAGGGATAGTTTCCCTCAAAAATAATTGTGCTCCTTGCTATTAGATTATGAGATAAGTCATTTAGACCACCATTCAAGTTGATTCTCATTATTGTAGCACATGGTAAGAAAGAATGTGTCTAATTACTGTAAGATTTATAGGTCCTCGACTCATGATATTGAATATTGTAGATTGATCGATCAAATCCATGATGCTATTAATGTTGGCATACGATATACTGTTGTTACAAATAATTCCAAGGAAAAGGGAAAACATAATGACTCTGATCATAGTGAGGGACGTTCTGATGGCGGTTGTGGTATAGGTCGAGGTTACAGAGGTGGATTCCGAGTTCAAGGTTATAGGGGAGGAGGAATTTATTTCCCTTTTGGAACTTGTTATATGTGCGGATCTCCTGATCACTACAGGCACGAATGGCCACAAAATATTGTGTTATTTCTACATAAAGAATCATAGTTATGAAGAGTAACCTGACTTGTATGAACACTTAAGAGAAAAAAAAAAAAGAAAATAAGAGCACGGGAATGGTAAGAGTGAAACGCGCTATGGAAGACCAATGGATGCCAAATTTAGCACTAGATCTTGAGTTGGTACCTGTGAAGATTACCACACACGTTGAGGCATCACACGCTAGGGAAAATCTGTAACAAAAGCCTACTATTACTAAGGAGGAAGTACTGCATGCCAAGTATCTAGACCCTACACATTAGAAAGAGGTTTATTAAGAAACTATGGAGGTAATGTGGAATTTATAGGGTGAGATACAATGTTTGAAGGAACAATCACATAAGCTAGAACAAAAGAAAGTAGTTGATCTCCATCAGATAGATGTTGATGACTTGAAAGAAGTTTGCAAGATGTTGCGCCAAGAGAACATTATGCCTTTGTTAGGGAGTTGGTTGAAGGGAAACCCTCTGTATGCTGGGACTGAATATGAAATAAAAATTCTGCATGTTAATCTTCCTCCGGAAAGTTTGGACTATGACAAGGAGATTACTCTAAATGTTGTTGTTGATGGTTGGCTCTTAAGTAACATCTTGATTGACATAGGCGTGGAGGTGAATGTGCTCACTTTGGATGCATGGGTTCAGATGGGTAGGCATCCATTACAACCTTCTTATAATGTGTTGTTCATGGAAAACCGAACTAAGGAAACACCCATTGGAGTTCTACAAGATGCATCAATTACTATACAAGGGGCCAAGTTCACTGGGGACTTTGAGGTATTAGCTCTTGTAAAAGAAAAAAAATTTCCTGCATTACTTGGGTGGCCTTGGTGCTATGCAAACAATGTTGACTTGTATTTCAATAAGGGGTATATCATATTTGAGAACAAGGAAGAGCATGTCATCATACCTCTGATAGATGGGAAATTTGAGCCTTATGTAGAGCCCTTAAGTGAAGAAGACTTGAACAAAATTTATGTGCGCACCATTCAAGATCCGGAAGTTCTACAACCATCAAAGGAAGGAGTTATCTAGTGGGATGATGCACAATCCAGAGCAATAATAGAAGTATTGCATGTGATAATTGGGCGCATGACACTTATGAAATGATTGTGCATGAAGTAATAAGTGCAATTGAGTGTGTCAGTAAGCCAATCAGTATAAGACATTTGGGCAACAATCATATACCAAAGTACATAGGTGAAGATAATCCAGAAGTATTCATGCTTGTTATGGAGGTTCAATGGGAATGTCAGGTGGAAAGAAGGAATATGCTAGTATATACCCTGAGCGGGATAACAGTGCGTAGGTGGATTTTTCGTAAGGATAATATCTTGGAATGGAGAGAAGTAAGGATTTATTTATCTACTTAGTTTCTAAGGAGTAATGCACCTAATCAAATTTGTGCCTTTCATGGTAATGATCTTGTTCAACACCACGTTCAATAGTGTGAGAGACTTTGGATGCTGGGGAAGGAAGCTTTACCACCTTCATTGTGCGTGCACAAGTTTTATTTCACCTTGTGAGGATGCACGTGTGGATGTTATGTCTATGTAGAGTTGAATAGAGTGACTGGGAATTCGAAAGAAAATTTTGAAGTTATGACTCAGACCTTTGATTACTTTTCTTCTAAACCCCCAGTAAATGAGGCATTGATGGTTATGAAGTGCTTAAATATGGGAGATAATGAAAAGGTTGAAGAGTTACTTCAGGAGTTGTTAATAGAATTAGACCTCAGGGCACATTTTTAAGAGGAAGAAACATATGTTGAGTAACTTGGGTGCGCCTACCTAGAAATAGAAAAGGGTAAGATGATTTACATGATTGATGATAAGGAGGTAGAAAACCTAGACATTGAGCACACAAAGGGTACACACAAAGTCTTGGATAGTGCAGATGAGAAGGTACACACCTATCATGAGCCTATGAAAACCAATAAAGTGAATATTGGAATGAATGTTGAACCTAAGGAAGCTATTATAGGAGATTACTAGTATGAATCTGAAGTTGCTAAGATTATTGAGTTGTTACATGAATTCAAGGATTTATTCCCTAGAGGTTTTCATGAATTGAAAGGTGTACATGAATCATTGGGAGAAATTAAGATAAAGCTAGAAGAAGGTGCACGCCCAGTCCGTAAGAGGCCTTACAAGATGAATTTGAACTTACGCATCAAGGTAAAGGAATAAATTGACAAAATGTTAATTTTTGGAATTATTGTGCCAATTGAGAAGTCAGAGTGGGTAAGCCCTATGGTGATCAGCATCAACAAGGAAGGAAAAATTAGGATTTGTGTGGATTAAAAGGAGTTAAATGTTACATGTGTGATTGATCCCTATCCCACACCCTTTACTGAGGAAATCTTGGAAGGTATTTCAGGGCGCGAAATCTACTCCTTCACTGATGGATTCTTTGGATATCATCAGGTGATGATAGCTATTGAGGATCAAGAGAAGATGAATTTCACCACCGAGTGGGGAAATTTTGCATACACAATTATGCCCTTTGGATTAAAGAATGTGCTTGCAATATTTTCACGCATAGTGGTACAAGCATTCCAGGATTTTATTCACAAGTTCTTACAGGTGTATCTAGATGATTGGACAATCTATGGGCTCATGAAAGATCACTATGATAACTTGTGGCTGATGTTTGAGATATGTAGGTAGTTGAGCATCTCTTTGAACATTAAGAAGTGTATATTTACCACACCCTTTGGAATTTTGTTAGGGTGCATAATTTATAAAGAGGGCTTGCTAGTGGATTCTACTAAGGTAGCTGTGATTTTGGAATTGGAGGAATACTAGCTGAAGCAAGGTGTGTGGATTCTTGGGGCACACAGGTTATTTACAAAATTTTTATTAAGGGTTTTGCTAAGATCGTCGCGCCCTTAGAAGAATTACTCAAGGGAAAAGGAAAGTTCTATTGGGGTGAGGCACAATAATGCACATTTGACACACTAAAGGAAAGGCTTACTACAACACCTATTTTGCACTTTCCTTCATGGTCTAAACCTGTTCATGTTCATGTAGACACCTCTGGCATGGCCATTAGTGTCGTATTATCTCAGCCTAGAGACTGGATTGTCGATCATCCTATTTATTTTGCTAGCAAAAAGTTGACTCCAACAGAACAAAATTATACAACGAAAGAGCACAAGGCCTTGTCTATGATCTACGCACTCCATAAGTTTCGATAGTATTTGCTGGCTACACCTTTCATCTTTTATAAAGACCACATGGAATTGAAGTACTTGGTGAACAAGCCTATTTTGCAGGGGCGTATGTGTCATTGGGTAGTGTTATTTTAGGAGTTTAATTTTACAGTGGTGGTTAAGCCCGGTAAGAGAAATTCTGGTCTAGACCATTTATCACAGTTTTAATCTAGAGAGGATGTATAGAGCATTGAGGACATGATGCCAGATGCACAACTATTCAGGTTAAACCTGGTACCCTCAAACTTAGAAGATATTATTGTCTTTTTACGTATAGGTGTCTCACCCGAATGAATTAAGGCTTTAGAGAGGAAACAACTTGCTATCCTGGTCACACCTTACATGTTGATCAATGGAGACTTATACAAATTAGGTCACGATGAAGTTTTACGTCGGTGTGTGTTTGAGCATGAGCATGACACAATTATGGCAGAGGCTCATGGTGGTATTACAAGTGGACACTATGTAGGGGATGCCATCCCGCACAATATTCTACTTGTTGGACTATGGTGGGAAACATTGTACAAGGATTGCAAAGCATATTGTAAGGCATGTGACCATTGTTAGCACCTTGGAAAGCCTGGGCAACGTGATGAAATGCCTTTGAGGCCTATTACTAGTGCAGAACCTTTTGAGAAGTGGGCAATTGACTTTTTGGGCCCTATTTCACCAGTCGTGCGCATGAAAAGATCATGCTACATTATAACTTGTACAAATTATCTTATAAGGTGGGTGAAAGTGGTGCCTACAAAGGATTTCACAACAACTACAACAAGGTTTCCATGGAAAATATTATTAGCAGGTATGGCTTCCCTTTAAGTTTGACAAGTGATAGGGGTACTAATTTCCTTAATGAGACTATCGGAATATTATTGGATGAATTCATGGTTGTACACCATAGGACAACCCCTTATCACCCTCAGGAAAATGGAATTGCTAAGGCCTTCAACAAGATATTGAGCCATACTTTGACCAAAATTTGTGATGTTGGAAGGCAAGATTGGGATCACAAGGATTCTGTGGTACTTTGGGCATACTGGATAACCTACAAGAGGTTGAATAAAGCAACACCATTTCAGTTGGTGTTTGGCACAGAAGCAGTTCTTCCCATGGAATTCATGTTACCTTCCTTGTGTATTATGTGCGTAGGAGGTCTAGCTGATGAGCAGGTACTGGAAGAATGGATTGACAAGTTGATGAAGTTGGATGAAAGGCGTGCCATAGCATGATGGAGTCAAAAGCAAGAAAAATCTAGGTAGAAGGCATGACATGACAAACACATCAAAGATAAGAAGCTTGAGGTTGGGAAAAAGGTGCTTCTGTATGATTCAAAGTTTTTGCACCATCTTGGAAAGCTGAAAGTTCCTTGGTTGAGACCATATGCTATCACTCATATACTTGATTTAAGCACTTTCTAGTTAGAGGCATTGGATGGGACATGATTGCCTAGTTACTTTAACGGGAGTAGGCTGAAGCCCTACTATAAATAAATCTTATTGGTGTTTATAATAAGGTATTATTTCCACTTAGCTTAGGTTTCCCTTAATGCATTTCCTTTATATGTGTTTCCTTCATCATTTTTATGCTTTGTCAATTTAGTTCAGTGTTTTGTGTAATAAGCACACTTGCGCGCCTTAAGCTGATTACTATTGAAGTATTTTACATGCGTAGAGGACCACACATACCCTTAGTGTTGGGTGGATAAAGAAGGATTGATTGGTATATAAGAGAAACAAACTCACAAGTGACCATAAAAGGGACATGATTTCAAAATAATAAAACTTTAAGAAGATTGCTCAAAATTAAGACCACCCATAAGGAGATGGGTGCTTAGTATAACACAAAGGAGGCTACAACATTGGAGACGAGGTAGGATGAGTCACATTGGATAAGTACTTTGGCACAAGGAAGTGTGAGTAGAGGAGATTTGTGACAAAAAGGTAGTAGGCACACCAGAAAGTTATGTCTGAGGCTCAAGAATTTAAGGTGTGGGAAATTTTGAGGTGCAAAAGAAATAAGTGAAAAAATGCGTGGAAGTGGAATTAATGCCGTGTATGATGGTAGGTGGAATAATTAATGAAGGTTTTTTTTTTTAATTGTTATAAATCCAGAGTTTGAAACGTCATTTGGTAACTTACGATTTTGAAGAGAAGTGATAACTGCGAGGAAGAGCTGGAGAAGATGAGAACTCTGTAGAGTAACCAAGCCTATTGGGAATCAAAGCACATTATTGAGAATTCAGGAAAAAAATTAAGATTAAGGTAGTGGTGCATGTGTGTGGCGAAGGGTTTGTGTGTGACTAGGGTTTGAGGAAGTTGGACAACAACTAGGGTTTCGTTCACACTTACAAAATTAGCAGGAGAGATGGCACCACAAAGGGCTATAGTTGTGGAGAAAGAGATCGACAACCCAACAGAAGAATGGTTGGTAGAAATGTTATACTCAGAAGAAGTGATTGAGGGATGACCATGGAAATGAAAAATAACATAGTGTAGGGTTTTCGACATCAACCATCAAACCGATAAATGCATGAAGAATATTGTAGCAGAGGTCTACAAGAAGACTAACTGGTGGTTGGCAGATGACACTAGGGTTTTGGATGCCTCTGTGAAAAAGTTACTCGACAGCATGGGGGTCATGCAGATCCTTGAATTACCCTACTTTGGGAATCCCAAGAAGTTATATCAATGGATTATGTCGCACATACATGAGGATTTCTTCTACTTCGTGGGAAGGAGGATGTAAATCAATGCCAAGTTGATTGGTAAGGTGACAAGGTTGCATGAATCTGGCTTAGAGATTCCTAGTGATCTATCAGACAATGAGGGCATCGATGCAATGACCACCTTGTATAAGTATAAAATGGGGGAGAGAGCTTTTAAAGTGACCAATATTGAAGACATGGCCACCAGGGTTACATCATGCCTAGTGAGAAGCAAGTTGGGTGCCACTGAGCGGTGGAATGAGGTGAATATGTGTTGGTTGCACATAGCGCACAAGATGGTGAATAAAACATACTATAAGATTACTGGGCATATTATAGAGATTCTAGTGAATGAAGTGTGCGTCTAAGTAGATAAAGGTGAGAAGATCACTTAGGGTGTGATTCTTTTGCTAATTGTATTCAATGAAATTGGCATGCCTGATGGACCAAGGGAGAACGTCTAGGAGTTCCCTTTGGAAAACAAATCTCCAGCAAAGAAATTTGTGAAGTATACTCTGCGTGGAACTATTTCCAATGCATATAAGGAGCACCTAGAGAAATGGTTTAGGAGGATGCACAGTGCATTTGAAGGAGAATGGAACATCCTGCGTGAACTTCCTAAAGTACTGGATAGAGAAGCTGAATTCACAGTCTACCAACATTTCATCTTGGGACATTTCCACATGAAGACGAGCAAAAGAATCCCTTGGTGTAATTTTTCATTTGCTTTCACTACGAGATATTTTAGAGATTCGGTGAAAATGTTCCACAACATGCACAAAATTTAGTTTGATGCGGAAAAAGTAGATGCAGATGTTCACATTCTACGTAAGACTTATGTATGGCCAGGAAAAGAGGCATATGTAGAAACAATGGAGTTTGACAATGTTGATATTATGCCAGAGAGCTTGGCCGTAGGAAATATTGAACCAACACACATATATATCTACTTGAGGGTACTTTTCAAGGATGGTAAGGTAGTGAAAGGTGAAGAAATGGATCTTACAGCTCCTCTGAAGAAGGGGCAAATGGTGGGGGCATCAAGGCCAGTTGTAACTATGCCCCCCACTCAAGAGGATCTAGTGCCTACGGGCTTAGAGAATGTCTTGGAGCATGAGGAACAAGAAGAAAGCACCGGACTGGATCACATAAGGAGATTCTTTCGTAAGAGGTGCACATCCAGGGAGTCTGGAGTAGGGACTTTGTAGCCAGTGAGGAGATCTCAACGTGTCACTCCGGTGAAGAATGAGGAAGAACAAAGGAAGAAGTGTAGAAGATATGTTCCAGTGAAGGATAGTGAGGAGAAGTCCCCTCAGTAAAGCGCACAAAATGAGGAGGCCACACTAAGTATGTAAGAGAGATGAGAAGAGGAAACTCTGAGTTTTGAAATGCAAGATGATGAGGACATTGGGGGCCAAGTAGTTTATGAGGTCATTGACCAAAGTATAAGTACCCATGAACAATGCTTGGGTGGGGATGAAAGTAGCATTGGTGGTGACACCGAGGTCATAGAACACCCCGCACTTAGAGAAGGAGAGAATGAGGATAAATTAGAACAGAATGTGGGAAACACAATACAAAAGACCTAGGTGCTGAAGGTCAACATGAAGAAGGCGTGTCTATCCAAAAGAACATTGGGGAGCACCCAGGCTAGAATGAGGAAAAAGAGATGGTAAGGACTCAAAACTTAGGCTGCGTGGATGACCAAACTAAAATTATCCATGCCCACTTTTAGGGTGCCCTACCCAATAAGTAATTGTATGGCTGAGATTGGATGGGTCCAGACATGGCGAATACAAACACTCACAAGCATTTATCATGGAGTTTACAAACTCACATGGATGAGCCTAACTTTGATGTCTACAAGGAGTCATGTAGTTTGAAGAAGGTGAGAAAGGTGCCTCATACCCACCATATAACCATAAAACCCATGCAGTTCTCGGATGAACAGGTTAGTAATGCACTTGTCAAGGTGTCAACAGAGGTAGCGCACCACAATATTGATAAGGTGGAAACTATCAGGGAATTCCTGGATGACAAAAAGGATAAAGACACTAAAGTCAAGCGACTTACTGAGGAGCGAGATAAGGTAGTGGCCGAGGCACATAATGTTAAGAAGATGGTCAAGCAGATAGCTGAAGAGATTATGCAGAAAAGGCCTGATTATCAAGAAAAAGTGCCAAGGGATTTCCCTTCCGCCCTTCACTATTTGCACACAATAGTCAGAATACTTTTGGAAGAAGGACATGTGCGTCTGCCAAGACAAAACAATGTTACAGAGGAAGCAAATAGGAACAAGGCTGTAGTTGTAAGGAAAATTTCCAGCTATGAGGCTATTCTGTAAGCCTTGAAGGATGAAATGAAGAAGGTAGATGTGATCTTGACCATGTGTGCGGTGCCTGATAGCATGGTGTAAACAAGAACAAAGGAAAAAGAAAAAGAAGTTCTACAGGCGGCGAAGGACGAAACACTCGGGCACACATATCAGATTGCATTAGTAGAAACTAAGCGTGACACACTTGATGCTGCCAGGAAGCAACACATAGATCGAATAAAGGACATTGGGAAGCTTATAGCCAAGAAGATGGATGTAATGGAGGGGATGGTCTCTAGTATGACCAATATCTATTGGATTCTGCAGAATGAGGGGGGAAAGATGACTCTTGTCAAATTATATGGCATAGTGGCAGACATCCCTGACAACAAAAATAAAGCGCTAAATGACTGGTATGCATTTGAGGTAGAAATTCAAAGTGAATATCCAAAATTAATTCTTCCAGAAGAAGAAAGAGATACCAAGTAGGCCGACTTAGCGCAAGAAGGATTGTTCTTTGAATACAAGTATTTATTCTTTCATTCATTATTATATATTCTTTGGATTGACAAGAGGGCTAGCCATTGTCGGGGCGACAATCCATTTTAGTGTGGGGTAATGTTGGGATGAAAAAAATGGCCAAAGTGTTGGATGAATGTAAATGTAGGGCATGGGAAGAGTGCCCAATGGTATAGTAAGGTTGAAGTTCCCAGGATTAGAACTTAGTCGTTTTGTTGTTAAGGCTATTTTTGGAGATGGAGTGCTAAGCACCAGTGATAACATGAAGCTTACAAGTCACATGGATATTTTGGGATGTGAAGCATTTTGAGCACCATGCATAGTTTCGATCTAATAATAGGATTTCTACTTAGAGTTAACTATAGGAAATATATTATTAGAGTACTTGCATGCTTTTGTATTGCTTTGTAAAGGCGCATCGCTATTATTAGCATGTAGCCTATTTATGGAAGGTGCATGGGCGGTGAAGGGAAAGTCTCCCCACTATATATATATATATGTATATATATATGTGTGTGTGTATTGATTTATATATATATATATATATATATATATATATATATATATATTGATTTTCACGGTTTGGAGAGAACAATTGTTGTAGAGTTATGCTATGGATTTGTTAGCACACATAACCATGGAAACATGATCTTAAATGTATGAAGCTTCTATGTTTTTCAATATTTAATATAATGGATCATATTGGCTGGATATTGGTGTTGGATGTGACTGAATCTGGTTCCTATGATGGTAAATCTCATTATGATCATTGTTTAATCAATCTTTCATATGGTTTCGATTTAGATCTGGTTCATGTACTACGGTTTAATTGATTATCATATTATGGACCTAAACATATACTTGCATAATCACGCTAACATTCTGGATAAGCAACTCTAAAGAGGGACCTGGTACCCTTGAGCGCTTCAGGTGAGTGCTCAGTTCTAGCTGAGTGATGTGTCAGGGTACCTTGGGATTTGTGGGTATATTCTAGGTTACATCACTCCCTCCCTTATTTCTTCCCTATATGTGTTTCTATGACAACTTTTGGGGCATTAGAGATCATATATATCTCCCCCTCCCTCTCTAATTTCTTCCATATAAGCTTTTCTTCCACTACATCTGGAGCAATAGGAATCATATTTATCCCCCCTCCCTCTCTTATTTCTTTCCTATAAGTTTTTCTTCCATAACATCTGGGGCAATAGGGTGTAGACACCTATAGTTTTATTAAAGAAATATTATTCCTAACATTACACTAGCTATTCTGTTCCATACAAATTGATGAAACTTCGTCAATTAGGCTTCTTTTCCCTTCAAAACCTCTTAATTGATCAATACACGTTGATTAAGCGTTCTTGTGTTGCAGTTGACTAATGGATCTTCTCATTAGCTAACTCCCATTCCTAACACTTCTGAAATGTATCCACACCCCCTCTTGATGCTCCTAAAAATCTTTCTAAGTATATTTGGGACCCCTAATTAATCCTAAGAGATTAATTAGTCTCTAAACCTAGTCAAATCTTACTTTGACTTGCTAAAAGTGCTTTTTGGACTTACCTTTTGTCCCACATGCACCCAAAACATTCCATTCTTGGAAATAAAAACATATAAATACAAGCATACCCTCCCCCTTTTTGTTAAGAACACTCCTCCATTTTAGACTAGCTTATGCCATTTCTATATTTTAGTAGTTTTCATTGTTAGTTGAGCTATTTACTTTACTATAGCAATCTTTCACTCAAAGCATTGGGTAAATAGAGAGAACCATTTGGCCTTATAGCCATTAATGAGGAGACTCTACTCTCAAGCTTCTTGAGGATCAAACAAACACAACTGATTGCTAGGATCTTCAATAGATTCATATTTCATAGCTTTCATGGAGTAGAGAGATATTTAGATATGCTAGGGTTTGAATGTTTATTTCAAGTTTATATATGCATGCAAAGAGATAGTTTTTTATTTAGCTCTAATATGATGGTTCATTGTTGAAGTTTGGAAAGATTTGAGCTTTCTTGAGTGTTCTAGGCTTCATTCCATAGCTACACCAACTTACAGATGAATACATATGGCACTCCCGGTGGGTCAGAAACCTATAGTCCATTAGAAGTTGTTTAAATTTTATTATTTACATGATTTTCCTAGCCATTTTCATGTTTTTTAGGGAAAACTAGTTTGTCCAAGCATTTGGTAAACTTATATGTGTTAAATCTCCCTTTGGCTTATGAATTTAATGGGTTTATGTAAGGAAATCATTTAAAGGACTAAATTAAAACATGTTGGCATTTTTTAGATTTTTAGTTCTCATCTTGTTTGGTGGTTTTTCAGGGCCACGCATAGGCATTAAAGAGATACACGCACACGTGTAAAATGATGTGCACCTATTGGAAAGCCCGCACACACATCGAAAAGGACATGTACACATTGCCCTTGGATGCGTACCTACAAGTTGTGTTCTTGACCCTGTCAACTAAACCAAATCCGTGCACTTGTTCAAAACCACGTGCATAAATTTAAAAGCCCGTGCACAAATCATTTTGGATGCGCAGGCATAAATCCATCCTCTGTGTCATTTGGCATTTCACCTGGGACACGCACACATCATCTGTGGTGCACACACATTGATAGACACACACACACATCATTTTGGACGCGCAGGCATAAATACCCTCTGCCATTTCCATAGACCCCTATACTTATCCTAAAGTGCGTGCACATACCGAAACCCACACACACATGCCAAATAGGGCGCATAAGCATTCTCTGTCATAACTTAATTTTTGTTGTAAGTTACATAATTTGATATTTTGGGTTTTTCTGACATTCTTACAGGTTTTTGATAGTGGTTTGCAAGTTCTTATTGATTATTTGTTTTATACTAACTTGATTTGAAGTGTTTGCATTTGTTTTGCTTTCTTATGCTTTCCAAACACTTTAATTGAGTTTATAAATGGGAAAGAAGTTAAAAGTTGGATAAAAATAATTTTACTAGTTGTAATTTGATTAAATATTTTTTGTTTTTACAAGTCTAGTGAGGTTTCGTGTTGCATATGCTCTTTCCTTGCGTCTTAGGACAATCTTGGAAATCAAAAACAATGTGTTATCTCCTTTATATGATGTTTTGATCACTTGGAAAATTACTAATAATTGTGTGTAGGACCAAAATATGCTAGTGAAAGAATTAAGATCAAAACAATACTAACATGTTTGATGTAGGTTGCCAAACAGTGTGCGAAAAAACCCACATTAAGTCTAAAAAGAAAAAACACACCACATTCAACCCATTGTATATGCAAGTTAAAAAAAGGATACGTCCCTATCCGCTCAACTAGAACATAACCCCTTTGGCATAATGCCTTAATTTATAACAACGGGGGTGGTTCTAGGAACCCTAAAGTAGTCCACCGCTAAGTAAGCTCGTAGATGAAATAGGAAACGACTCGCTTTACCCACTTGACTAGAAATCAAAATGTGAGTTAGAGCTTTATCATACAGTATATTGCAACCCCAATGATAAAATAATGGATTTACACCCATTATATTTGAAGGGGGTAAATTAAAGCTGAGATACTCCAAGGGTAACTCCTTAGAAAATTGAGCTCGCATTGTGTGTTAATAGCACCTAGTTGAGAGATATAATAGGAAAGCCATTTCTTCAAGAGGCCAACTTATGCTAGTCCAAAACATCAATTCAAGAGCTATAAAAAAACAATAACTTCTTTGGAATCAAAACCTTTTTTGATAAATAAGGGGAGAGTCTCTCAAAAGTTAGGGTCTAGTGATATTCATCACGAAGCTCGCAACATATCACTTTTGCTTAGTTCTTCACTTGCCCTAAGGCAAGGCAAAACTCTACCGAATTTGTACAGTTCGTTTCACCATCACTTGGTCTATTCCTTTGTATTATTGTTTCCCATTTGGGATAAGAGAAGGCATGTTTTGCGAGTGTTATCAATATATTGTGTTAACCACTTTTTTGTCCGTTTATGCTCATCCATTTTTTGCGACTGAGTTGCTAAATGTTTAAGGTGTGTGGGCACATTTTTTATATCTTGATAACCACTTGATCTTGATTTCAATATCATCATCATAGTTAGGATTGGTTCATCATTTGATCCCCTTAGACATGTTACCTTATTCGCGTTGTCTCAACACAATTAAGATACTTACTTCACATTTCTCGTAAATGTGATCTAAGTGTCTACATTGTGGTGATACATTGCCCACATTTTAGCACTTCCTTAGTATACTTTGACTTAGTTTGACTTTAAACACTGTACAAAATCTTAAAGAGTCTCACTTACTTTGTTTACATCATTTCGATACCACTTTGAGTCTAATATCTTGTTTCTCCGCGAAGCTTGATCAACGTGTCCAGTTAGTGTGGTTACGTGGCTTACATTTGTCATCCTCACCCTTTGATGTTTTTGACCTTATTAGTTGTTGAGCTCATCGTTGTATCGTTTGATTGGAATTCATGCTTACGCTTTGTTAATACTTACACCTTGTTCATTTTTTGGACTTGACCGAAGTATTAACATAGAGTTGGCTATCTAGCGTCAAGACTATCATTAAAAATGAAAGGTGTAAACACTTTAATTGATTGATTGGGTTACCTATGTTTGCATGATTTGTTCCTTGAATGATTGAGATTGCATATAATTGTACATAGGATAGATCATTTGATCCTTGATTCTTTTAACATATCATTCTTTCGAGATAGAGGCTAAACCATCTCGAGATATTCAAGTGAGATAAATTACGTTACACTTAGGTTGACTATAACTTAGTTAAAACTAGATAAATCTTGTGTAGAAAAAGTACCCATGCCACCTATCACAAGGGTGGTGGTCAGAAGAATGGAACGTGAAGCAGAGATGAACCCCTTTGTTGTTAATAATGCTCTATGGAACAATACCTTTACTGGAACTAACCTAAAACCTCATTTTTCCGAAGTAAAAGACAATGAAGCTTGGGTTGATCCAAGCAGAAATGACATTGATTCATCACAAGGTGAGAATAACCTCGATCTCGCACGATTTGACAATCTCTTATACCTAAATAGAGACCAAATACTTATGCGCATCCTAGAATTAGGAGCCAAGCTACCACAAGACCATGACATGTCTGTTAAAATGATTAACATAAATGAGGAAGAGTCACAAAGACCTCTTATCGACATGCATGGTACGATTCACACTAATCCCTTTGATGTGGGATATGCTTCCACTTCTTTCTTGAAAATAACAACCTTAAGAGTGAAGCACCAAAATAAAATAATGGTACTTGAAGAGTACCTTGTAGAGCCTCACATAGGGTCAAAATTGAACACGAAAACAAGGAGTTACCTCCTCAATATGACATAGAAGATGATCACCAAAACAAAGAATAAGTCATCCAAATATAAATACTTAATCTTAGCTAAAGGTTAATGAGCTTACACGCATCTAAAGATACAAACATAGGTCCACAAAAGGAGAAACATAAATCTAAGTCTAGTTAACTACACACTAACCCTCACAACGATGAAGCATTAAAGGTTAGTTTGAATAGACCACCATCTCCAAAAAAAGACCAGATCATTACACAAGAGCTACAATCAATGAAAAACATGCTCACAATGCTACAAGAAAGTAACGTGGGCCATAGCAAGAAATATCAATATGAGGAGATATGTCCCTACCCTTTTGATAAAGACATGTTACGAGTCTCGTTCCACAAAAAAATTGATACACCGAAGTTTGATAAATATAAAGGTAAGGGTGATCCTTGTGATCATATAAAATACTTCTACATGGCTTGCTAAGAAGTTGCATTTAGCGAAAACTAACTTATTTGTTTATTCCCTCGCAATTTGATGGGACAACCACTTGAATGGTTCCTACATCTACCTAAGGGAAAAATTTCTACATGTCTTGCATTAGTTGAAAAGTTTGTGAGACACTTTTCCTTCAACATGGAGAGTGATATAACCATGGTAGAATTATGTACTGCCAAGCAGAGACCTAATGAATCCTTCATCAGTTTCTTATAACGGTGGCACGGTTTGGCTAGTTATTTTCCTTACAATGTCCCTAAAAAAATATGGTTAGCATCTTTGTACCTAATTTAAACCCACACATAGCCTTTCATTTACTAATGCAACATGTCTCTAACTTCGAAGAAGTTATAGAGAAAGGTAGTAACATTGAAAAGGATTTAATCACAAAAGGGACTATTAAACCCTTCTCCAAGGACAAGCATATTGAATCAAAACCTATAGAGAATCCTAAATTCTTTAAAAAAACAAGAATTTCGTAGGGGATGACATCACTAAATCTAAAAGAGTCTAGGATGTCCAGAGTGGTCCTCTTTTGAAACTCACGCAAGGACCTCGTCAAGAAAAAGAAAGGGCCCAAAATGGACATTCATGCCTATAACTGAACCATTGTCTACAATTCTAAAATAGTTAAATACCGTGAACATGGTCACTTATCCTCCGACCACAGTACCCTTCCCTGAAGATGCACCTAAACCAAGATGGTATAAAGAGCACGAGCACTGTGACTTTCATCATGTTAAAGGACACAAGACTGATAGGTGTATGAGGTTACGACACTATATACAAGAGCTTATTGAAGAATGTAAGATAAAGATGGATTCACCTTAATCTAGGGAAGGTCCTAATGTAAAAATGAGGATATTTAAACAACCTTTCCCTAACCATAAGAAATAGGAGAACAAGAAGCCAGATCAATGAGAGTCATCTAATAATTATAGGGCTGCAAATTATGTATATACCTCTACAAATAATCCTTTCGATTCCCTTGTAGGTTGTATTCAATCATCTGATGAACAAGTGAAAATAATTAGGATTATATGTGACACTTGTGTTAGAGGAACGTGATGCACGCGCTTAGTGATTTCAAAGCCTACTCAATCTCTCCCTCAGGAAAATCAGTATGCTTGTTAGACCAATTAGAGAAAACCACTGCTAATATTTCCATCTTAGATCTTCTAAAAATCTCAAACAATCATAATGACATATTGTATAAAACCCTTCAGGGTTCTAGAATATCCGCAAACATAGATCTCGCAAATCTCCAAGAAATGACCGTAAACCTTGCTCCCAGTGCATCTATTTCCTTTGACCAGAATGAGATATTGCATAACAAACCTAGTCACAATATGCCCTTATATATAGTAGTCTTTGTTACTTGTTGTAAAGTCAAAAGAGTGCTTGTAGATGGTGGACCTGGTTTGAATATCTACACTTTGAAGCTTGTCAGGAAATTGGGCTACATAGAAGTATACTTGGATCCTAATACCATCACTATCACAATATATGATAATGAGGAACGTGAGACGACTAGTACCATAATGATACCCATAGAGATAGGGCCAGCTTATCACAATACATAGTTTCAGGTTCTTGATTTGGACCTCCCATATAACATTCTCTTAGAACGCCCATGGATACATGCCATGAAGGTTGTTCCTTCAACTTATCATTAGTGTATTAAATTTCCTCATGAAGGACAGGAGACCACCATTTTGGGTGACCCTGAACCATTTACACATATTAGAGAAATGTATAGTTTCTCACATGTAGTGTATGAATGTCCATCTACAGATAGTGTGGTTCCATTACAAATGGAGGCTATGAAGGATTGTATAGATTCGGATACCTTAACACCATGCAATCAGAATTTTCCTATGTTGGTTAGTCCCTTTACTTCATGGGAAGTAATGTTTGGGAAATATGGCCCAGAGGATAAATTCAATCTTGAACAATCCCTATTAATATATGATCTTTCAGTATTTCTTAAGACACATAACATACCGTATTTCCAATTCAAAAGTGTTTGGGCTAGTTGCCTTAAGCCCCTTGAAAGGTTTACACCTAGTGGTCTCTTGTCAGACGATAAGATGCTAGATATGCCAACTAATTGGGTACTCGAAGGAACTATGGCTTCATGTCAACAATCTCCCCATTTTATCAAAGCATACCACATGATGCAAGTCATGGGGTATCAAAGAGCTGGATGCAACCCATATGCACAAGGTAGATTAGAACCTATTCCACTTCCCCCATGGAAGTATAATAAGTATGGCCTTGGAATTCAACCTCATAGAGCTCTTATTGCAAAAATAAATGACACTTACTCTGAACATGAGGATGACTTATCTAATTCAGACAACAACACAGATTCCCAGTATAGCCTATACAAGGTTCTTGCATCTACTAACATATTTCCAGATTCTACCATCCTTACCCTTTCTGAAACAAACCCCCAAGCCAATTCCCAAGTTACCCTGGTATATCTTGATCTAATTGATTGGGATCAACAACTTCACATGTCGATCAATCTCTTTGAAAATGATGAGGTAATTGAAAAGTTCATTGTAATTAGGGATATCATTCCAATACTTGATCACAAAAAGGGCTTCTCCATTGATTTATATGCATGTGAATATTTTGGGGAAGAGGTAGAGATGTGTGGTTAATCGAATATCAAAAAACTTGAGGGAAAAAATAATACTAAGAATCCTCAGCAAAATAAAAAGACCAAAACACAGTGAAACCCTCTTTAAGGAACTCCCCAAAATTCCCCTCTTTTGAAGTCAAGTTTAATTTTTTTTGAGTTTGTACCTTGGAGTATTGAATCGTGTCGAGCCTAGCATTGTTTGTAGTTTTCCTATTCATGGAGAACAATTTGAAAGTCAGGTGTATGGTGAAGTTCCTTTCCTTTTTTTTATTTTCTTCCCGCAGTCGAGAATGACAGGCGTATTTTCCCTGTTAATTTTTTCCCCAGAGTCCACGGGTAATACATGAATATCTTTGATTGGATGAGGTTTGGCCATATTTCAAGGTTCAACAGAAGCCTCCACATGTCCAAATGACACAACTCCAGGGGCAGGGTCCAAGGGACAGTCCTCAAATAAGCGCAGGCTTTCCACGTGTCCTAGGTACAAAATGAAGACAAAACAAGCTAAAATCAGCTAAGTATGGAAGGTTCAGCGGATGGCAACACGTGCCTCATCGGTGTAGCTTCAAGAGTCAAAGCTGGGGGCAGTTCTCAAACTTGTGTTGGTTCTCCACGTGTCCTAGGTCTAAAAAGGGATAGAGCTGATAGTTAAAATTTACCAAGTATGGGCGGGTTGGTGGAAGCCGCCACATGCCTTAACGATGCCATTTCAGAAGTGAAATCAAAGGGTTAGTCTCCAAGTAGTGCCATCTGGCCATGTGGTTAAAGTCAATATGAAGATGGAGTTGGCCATTGAAAAGTCTAAGACCGGCGGAAGGAGACACGCGTTAGCTCGGCACAGCTTCAGGGGGTGTTTCCAAAGTAGAAACTCAAATGAGCGCCAGCCCTCCACGTGTCTAGGGGTCAACATAAGTCAAGCAAAAAATTGGCCCGAATCGGCTAAGTATAAAGGAACTGGCAGAGCTCTCCATGTGTCAGTCTAGCACTGCTTCAAATGCAAATAATGAAAGAGGTGTTCGTAGGCCCGCTCCAATCAATTTCTCCCATGTGGGTGGCCCAATTTTGAAGTTGTAAAAGTAAATCGAATGGCCCATGTTTTAACTGGTAAAATAATGTAACGACTCTATATTTAAAAAATGGTTTTTCTGCCATTAACATTTTCTTTATGTTTTCAAGAATTTGAAAGGGCGTGGATGATTGGAATAAGTTGTAACTGTTTCTTGCTTGCTCGAGGAAGTTGTAACCATTTCTTGCAAGCTATATCATGAGATTTCAAAGCCATTGTATGGGTTGGAATTTTGATTATTCTGGAATTGTAATTTCGAATTGGAAGAAATCAATACAAAGGTTTTTCCCTTTTTCTTTTGCTTTCTCTTTCCTTCTGGTTCTGATCTGTGAATCATCTAATCCTTTCATGCTTGGAAACTTTGTGTTCTAGTTTGTACAATCTCCAGAACTTTGAGTCTGTGAATTGTGTCTGTTATAAACGTGGATGGTTCTATTCTGTATCTCATTTGCACAATACATATAAGGGTTTTCTCTGCCATCTCTTTTCCCTGAAAGTATTATCTTCTTCTGCCTCCCTCCTCTCTTCAAAGTCTTCTATCCTCATGTATTGATAACTTTCCAGGCTTAAAACACATTTTAGGATATCGAGAAACCACCATTGAATGAAAGACTGCATTTGTACATAGGTTTTCCCCCTGCTTTCAATAAGGGAACCTCTCCCATTAAAGAGGAGGGACTTGCTTGTCCCCTAACTGTGGTTTCATCCCAAGTGCTAATTTGAAACCCAACAGTTTTTGGTGACTCTACTGGGGAATTTGTTCAACAAATTTCCTTTCTAAAAGAAGAACTAATTTGATCATTTCTTTGATCTGGCGACTCTAAGATATACTCGTGGTAGAAGGGGTCTTGGAATTGAAGATCCCCAATTTCAACTCTTGGATCAATAAGGTTTTCAACTTCCTCCAACAAGAAGAAATAGAAGAGATCGTTCCACAAGCACACCTCCTGTTGAAGACAGAGCTTCTGGTAGTAGCATTCCTCAAGCACAACTTAGCCCTAATCTCCATGCCCTAATTCTTGTTGGTGTCTCAGTTCCACTTCAAGCAATATTTCCAAGGATGGTGGCACCTCGGCCTTGGGGACAAAGAGTTGGGCCTCTGGCTCTTCCTCAACCATTGCATGAGTTACCTAGGGGTAACAGGAAGAATTTTCCCAAATTTAGAGGTGATGGAAAAGTGTACCCTGATGAACACATTGTAGCCTTCATTATTGCATGTGGGGTCCTTGGAGTTGAACATGAGGATGTCTCTGTGAGGTTGTTTGTGGAAACCTTGCAAGACAATGCTGCAGATTGGTTTTATCATCTTCCTGTTGGGACCATCATTGATTGGACTACTATGAGAACTCAGTTTGAGCAGCGTTTCAAACCTGCTGAGGATGTGCATGCTTTGCTAGCTCAAATTTCTCAAATCAAGAAGGAGCCACATGAGCCTATGAGAGAATTTGTGGCCAAGTTCAACAAGTTGGTTAACAAGATTCCACTAGATACTAGACCTGTTGATCATATTCAGAAGTGTTTCTTCTTGAATGCTCAATTGCTGGAAGTAAGCTATGCCCTGAGGAGAGAAAATCTTGCAACTTTGGATGTTGATCAAAGATTGGCTGTCAGTGTGGAAGATGACTTGATCATGTCTGGCAAACTGAAAAGGGAGTCTTTCAAATCCAAAGCATCTTCTTCTTCTCCTTATCTTAGAGGTAATGTAGATCAGTTGGTGAAAAAGCTGGTTAATGAACTCATTGCCATTAAGAAACAATTGGCTCAACATGCTCCATATCAAGATGTTCCAAGGAAGAACATTCAACCTAGGAACCGTTTGCCATCATCTCAAACCAAGTTGGCCATTGAAGGTACACCCCTCAAGGTGCCTGTTAATGCTACTTGTGAAGTTCTTGAGCCTGATGATGAGGAAAAAAATGGTCTCTATGATGAACAAGAAGAGGAAGTTGATGAAGAACTGGAGGAGCCTGGTGTTTCTTGAGTTCGTTTCCTCACTATTGAGGGTATGGAAGATGTGGATGATTATGATGATGTAGTGGCTGAGATGAACAGTGAATCATATGCTATTATGACCTGGGAGTAGACCAACAAAAAGGAAAAAGTGGTGCAACCTGCAAAAATATCCAAGGAGTACCCCATCACCATCCCGGTGATTGCAAGAAGAGGAGCTCCTATTCCTACTACTTCCACTCAAAAGGTAAGCTCTGCTAGTCCTTCTCCCTCTACTTCTACTTCTAGAAATTCTTGCCCAACAAATGATAAAGCTGATAGATCAAAAGCTCCTCCTACTCCTAGTAGTGATTCCCCATCCACATCTGGATCTTTTGACATTATAGACCATCTTAAAAAGACCAAGATTCAGATTTCTGAAGCAGAGTTCTATCAAACCCATCCTAAAGCCTTTGCCAAAATGGTTAACTTTGTAAATTCCAAATCCAAAGTCTCATCCAGTACTTTTAAGGGCCTTTTCCCACTCCCTCTCCCTCACCTCAATCAAGCCTTGTGGCTGCAGTCACTTCCTCTAATGAGAAAATTGAACCATTCTATGTGACCCTTCTCATAGCTGGCCACAAACTCAGTAATTGTGTCATAGATTCAGGAGCATCAGATAATGTAATTCCTGTAAAGGTAGCCCATGCTTTGGGTCTGGCCCTAACATGTGCCTTTGGTTCTTGTTATTCCATGGAGAGTAAGAAAGTACCTTTGGTGGGCAGAATTAAAGATGCACAAGTAGCTTTTTCTACTTTTCCAGAGAAAAGAATCCTAGCCACCATTTTGGTAGCTGATATTCCTCCTTCATATGGGATGTTGTTGAGTAGAAATTTCTACAAGGAGGTAGGAGGGGAAATTCAAATGGATTGGTCACATGCCTTGATCCCTGTCAATGGGAAGATGAAGAAGTTACTGCCTGAGAAACAAGCAGAGTATATTGTGCAAAAGACAGATGATCCTAAAGCACAAATATTGTATGCAGATATAGGGCATGGGAACTACATGATCATGTCACAAGAGGAGACAAGTCTACCAAAGGGAGTGTTGCTTGATCCTAATGGTGTGTGGACTTTGGAGTTTGATGGGAGCTATTCTTCAGCTGGTTCTGGAGCTGGTGTAGTGCTCATTTCTCCTGGGGGTAAGGTTCATCCTTTCTCCTTCAAATTTTAGTTTGAAAATACCAACAATACTACCGAGTATGAGGCCCTTATTCTTGGGTTGAGCATGGCGAAGGAGATGGGAGTGAAGAACCTTCTTGCTCATGGAGATGCCGAGCTAATTGTAAAACAAGTTAGAGACCTTTATTAGGTAAAGAGTAGAAGGTTGAAACACTATAGGAATCTAGTCTGGGATTCCATTGAATTCCTTGATGCTTTTTCCATTGAAGTTGTGCCAAGGGAGAGGAATACTAGGGCTGAATCTCTAGTTGTTTCTGGGTCCTTGTTGATTCCTCACCCTAATTTCCCTCGGGAGAAATTCACCATTGAGATGATCCATAGACCCAGTGTGCCTGACAATGAAAATATTTGGCAAGTTTTTAATGATGACCAACATTTTCTTTCTTTCTTGGAGCTCAGAGACAACTTTGATCAGTTGTACTTTGAAGGAAGTGACAATATGTCTATAGATTGTGTGTCATCAAATGAAGAGGGTGTCAAAGAAGAGATGGATCAAGATGGATACATCAAACTGAAAGTCAACAAAATTCCTAAAGGGCTGGTGAGTTTGGAGGATCTTTTTGATAAACATGATAGATATATGAAGTCTAAAGTTTCCCGAGGAGTTCGGTAATCTGCTGAGACTAAGAAAGTGAATATTGGGAGTCTTGATGATCCCAAAATGGTCAACATTGGAAAATGTTGCACTCAAGAAGAGAAAAAGAAGGTGGTGAATCTGTTGAAAAGGTATGTTGATGTTCTAGCTTACTCTTATGATGATCTTAAGGATTTTCAGCCTAAAGAAATGCAAAATTTCATTCCTCTTAAGCCTGGGATCAAACCCTTCAAACAGAAGCAAAGGAAATATAATCCAAAGATAGCTGATACAATTTTCCAAGAAATACAAAAGCTTTTGAAGGCTAGGATCATCTTCCCCATCCACCATTCAATGTGGATTGCTAATATAGTGCATGTTAGGAAGAAGAATGGTGAGATCCAGATCTGTGTGGACTTCAGAAATCTAAATCAGGGTTCTTTGAAGGACAACTACCCTCTCCCCATGATGGACCAAGTATTGCAAGCTGTCACAGGCTCAGAGATGCTATCTATGTTAGATGGATTCTTAGGGTACAATCAAGTAGAGGTGAATACTGCAGATCAACATAAGACTACCTTTACAACTCCTTGGGGCACCTTTGCATACAAGAGAATGCCATTTGGTCTCATCAATGCTGGTGCTACTTTCCAGAGGGCCATGGACTTGGCTTTTGGCAGTTTGAAAGGGAAATGCATTGTTGTGTATTTGAATGACTTAACAGTGTTTTCTAAAGCAAGAAAAGATCACTTCCAACACCTTGAAAATATTGCAGAAGTGTAGAGAGCATGGGATTTCTTTAAACCCTAAGAAGTCTATGTTTTGTGTCACAGAAGGAAAGCTGTTGGGACACATTATTTCAAAGGAAGGGATCAAGATTGATCCAGAGAGAGTTCAGGCCATCCAAAAAATTCCTCTTCCATCAAGTAAGAAGGGTGTCCATTCTTTCTTTGGTAAGATCAATTTCCTAAGGAGATTCATCCCCGATTTTGTAGAACTTACTATGAGCATTGCTCACATGATGTAAGGGAAGAAAACCTTTAGTTGGTCCTCTGAAGGGAAGAAATCATTTGAGGACATTAAACAAGATATTGCAAAGACTCCAATCTTGGTGTGCCCTGACTTTAGCAAAGATTTCATTATCTATTGTTATGCCACTGAAAATACCCTAGCTGTTGTGTTAGCCTAGAAGAATGCTGAAGATCATGAGCTCCCAATTGCATTCATGAGTTATGTCTTGAAAAATCATGAGTTGAAGTACACTATGATGGAGAAGCATGCTTTTGTAGTTGTCAAATCTGTCAAGTAGTTTAGGTTTTACATCCTTAATTCTCATTTTGTGCTGCTGATGCCTGATACAACAATCAAATCCATTCTTACTCAACAAGAATTCTAAACCAAGAGAGGTAATTGGGTAGTAAAGGTGCAAGAGTATGATCTTGATATCAGGCCAACAAATCTAGTTTGGGGTAAGGGCCTGTGTGAACTCATTGCTGAGGGAGCTGCCAAGGAGTTGTCCAAAGATGAAGTTGATGTCCCTGTTGTTTTGTTCCTCAGCTCAACAGATGTATGGTATGCTGACATTGCTCACTTTCTGACCTATGGAGAGTGTCCATCTCACTTGAGTTCCAAAGAGAAGAGAGCCATCAAACTAAGGTCTACACAATATGTGCTATGGGAAAATGCTTTGTTCAAACGAGGCATAGATGGAAGGTTTTTGAAGTGTGTAGACAAGGAACAACAAAAGAAGTTGTTCTCTACTTTTCATGACCAGGCTTGTGGAGGTCATTTCTCCTCTACTGTAACAACTCATAAAATACTTCATGCTGGTTATTATTTTCCCACTCTATTCAGAGATGCATCAAAATGGGTTGGTAAATGTGAAGCATGTCAAACATTTGTTGGAAGACCTAAGTTGGTTGCTTTGCCTCTCAAGCCTGTAGTGATTGAAGAGCCATTTCAACAATGGGGTTTAGAATTCATTGGAGCACTCAATCCATCTTCCAGTGCTAGACATACTCATGTGTTGACTGCCACAGATTACTTCACCAAGTGGGTGGAAGCCATCCCAGTCAAGAGCACTACCTCCGAGGTAGTTTGTAACTTCATTAAAGAGAACATATTGATCAGGTTTGGGATCCCAAACAAAATTGTGACTGATAATGCTTCCAAATTTTCTTCTGCTGAGATGATGGACTTCTGCTATGGGTATGGGATCTCCCTTGCTCATTCTTCAGACTACTACCCCCAAGGGAATGGATAGGTAGAATAAACAAACAAGAACTTGGTAACCATAGTTAGAAAGCTTATAAATGATTCTCAGAGGAATTGGCATAAGAAGTTATATGATGCACTTTGGGCTGATAGAATTACACCCAAGAGAGAAATTGGAATGTCCCCTTTCCAAGTGGTGTATGGTATACAAGCTCAATTTCCAGTCACAGTGGAATTGACAGTATTGCATCTAATGAAAACCATTGAAGATTCAAGTTTTAGTAGCTCTTTGGATAAGAGAATTTTGTACCTTTAGAAGCTTGATGAAGACATATTGCAAGTGGTGGATAGGATAACAACTCATCAGTTGAAAGTGAAGGCTTTGTTTGACAAGAAAACCAAACCCAGAGTTTTCCAAGTGGGAGACATTGTGCTACTTTGGGACAAAAGACATGAGCCACGAGGAAGTCATGGTAAGTTTGATTCTCTTTGGCTTGGTCCTTTTAGAATCAGACATTTTGTCTGGAGAGAACTCTTTTTATCTGGATTACATGGATGGTTCTCCTCTCCCACTTCCTTATAGTGGGTAGTATCTGAAGTTGTTCAAGTCCTAGGTGACTAGGTGGTCCTTCTGTATATTATGTACAGTGTTTTGGTTTTGGGTCATTCCTTTGTGTTTCATTTCTGTTCTTCCCTTTTGGTTTGTTTTGTTTCTTTTCCCATCTTGTGTGTTTTACCTTGTATTGGTTTTACTTTCAAATCCTTTCCCTAATGGATAAAGCACTGGTCCTCTTTCCCCTAGAGTTATCTATAGTTCTTGATCTTTCCTTGTGTCTTTGTTCCAAGCCAAATCATCCCCAGAAAGAGCCAGTTGTTGTCGGCCCCAAAATTCCCCTCTTTTGAAGTCAAGTTTAAAAATTTTTTGAGTCTGTACCTTGGAGTATTGAATCGCGTCGAGCATGGCATTGTTTGTAGTTTTCCTATTCATGGAGAACAATTTGAAATTTGGGCATATGGTGAAGTTCCTTTCCTTCTTTTTATTTTCTTCCCGCAGTCAGGAATGACAGGCATATTTTCCCTATTAATTTTTGCCCCAGAGTCCATGGGTAATACGTGAATATCTTTGATTGGATGTGGTTTGGCCATATTTCAAGGTTCAACGGAAGCCTCCATGTGTCCAAACAACACAACTCCAGGGGCAGGGTCCAAGGGACAGTCCTCAAATAAGCGCAAGCTTTCCGCGTGTCCCAGGTACAAAATGAAGACATAACAAACTAAAATCGGCTAAGTATGGAAGGTTCAACAGACAACGACATGTGCCTCATCGTAGCTTCAAGAGTCAAAGCCAGGGGTAGTTCTCAAACTTGTGTCAGTCCTCCATGTGTCCTAGGTCCAAAAAGGGACAGAGCCGATAGTTAAAATTGACCAAGTATGGGCGGGTTGGTGGAAGCCGCCATATGCCTTAACGATGTCATTTTAGAAGTGAAATCAAAGGGTCAGTCTCTAAGTAGCACCAACTCACCATGTGGTTAAAGTCAATATGAAGATGAAGTTGGTCGTTGAATAGTCTAAGACCAATGGAAGGAGACATGCATTAGCTCGATGCAACTTCAGGGGGTGTTTCCAAAGCAGAAACTCAAATGAACACCAGCCCTCCATGTGTCTAGGGGTCAACATAAGTCAAGCAGAAAATTGGCCTGAATCGGCTAAGTATAAAGGAACCGGTGGAGCTCTCCATGTGTCAGCCTAGCACTGCTTCAAAGGCAAAGAATGCAAGAGGTGTTCGCAGGCCTGCTCTAATCAATTTCTCCCACGTGAGTGGCCCAAATTTGAAGTTGTAAAAGAAAATCGAATGGCCCATGTTTTAATTGGTAAAATAATGTAATGGTTGTATATTTAAAAACTGGTTTTTCCGCCATTAATGTTTTTCGTTGAGTTTTCAAGAATTCAAAAGGGCATGGATGATTGGAATAAGTTGTAACTATTTCTTTCTTGCTCGAGGAATTTGTAACCATCTCTTGCGAGCTATATCATGAGCTTTCAAATCCATTGTATGGGTTGGAATTTTGATTATTCTGGAACTATAATTTCGAATTGGAAGAAATCAATACAAAGGTTTTTCCCTTTTTCTTCTACTTTCTCTTTCCTTCTGGTTCTGATCTGTGAATCATCTAATCCTTGTGTGCTTGGAAACTTTGTGTTCTAGTTTGTACAATCTCCAGAACTTTGAGTCTGTGAATTGTGTCTATTATAAACGTGGATGGTTCTATTATGTATCTCATTTGCACAATACATATAAGGGTTTTCTCTGCCATCTCTTTTCCCTGAAAAGTATTGTCTTCTTCTGCCTCCCTCCTCTCTTCAAAGTCTTCTATCCTCATGTATTGATAAATTTCCAGGCTTAAAACACATTTCAGGATATTGGGAAACCACCATTGAATGAAAGACTGTGCATTTGTACATAGGTTTTGCCCTTGCTTTCAATAAGGGAACCTCTCCCATTAAAGAGGAGGGACTTGCTTGTCCCCTGATTGTGGTTTCATCCCAAGTGCTAATCTGAAACCCAATAGGAAGTAAATCTGACTCTTCCTCCTGATCCTACATGGATGGAGGATGCATCAAGAATGTTGGTTGAAGAGACAATCAATGTCAACATCAGGACAGAAGAAGAGCCTAAAATGATAAAGCTGAGAGATTCACTCTTAGTACAAGAACAAAAAATCCTCGTAGCACTATTACAAGAGTATGCAAATATATTTGCATGGTCATATGCTGATATGCCAGGATTGGATCCATGTTGGTTGTACACCCAAAGTAAAAAACTATCAAACAAAAACTAAAAAAGATGCATCCAAAAATTACATTACTTTTCAAAGAGGAACTGGAAATATTGTTAGCAACAGGCATCATCAAACCTATTGACTATTCGGACTGGATATCTAAGATAGTCCCAGTTTAAAAGAAACTAGTTGGTATCAGAATATGCATCAACTTGCAAGACATCAACAAATCATGTCCTAAATATGAATTTCCCTAGCCTAACATTGACATGATTTTTGATTCGATTGATGGTTATGACATGATATCTTTAATGGATGGCTTCTTAAGTTATAACCAAATCAAGATCACGGAGGAAGATCAACACAAAACTGCTTTCATTACCCCTTGGGGGACATTTTGCTATCAGGTCATGCTTTCGGCCTCAAGAATGCCAGGGAAACATATCAACAAGCTATGACTATTATTTTCCATGACATGATGAATGATATCATGGAAGATTACGTGGATGACATATTAGCAAAATCAAAAACTAGAGAATAGCATCTTGAAGTGTTGAGTTCGGTTAAATCCCAAGAAGTGTGTCTTTGGTGTACAATACAGAAAAATGCTAGGTTTCATTTTTTCACAAAGGGGGATTGAGGTAGATCCCGCTAAGTACACAACTATAAAAAATATTCCTCCACCCACAAACCTTAAGCAACTAATAAGTCTACAAGGAAAAATTCAAGAAATCCACTAATTTACATCACATCTTGCGTATAAATGCCATCCTTTTACGCATCTATTAAAGAAAAATGTTCATTTACATGGGGAGCATATTACTAAAATGCCTTTACATTGCTCAAACAATATCTAGAAATTCCACCTATTCTAATGCCACCTATCCCATGCGAACCCTTGCTGCTATACATTTCAACTACTCAATTTTTTGTTGGTGCATTGCTTGCCCAATATGACCTAAGCCATAAAGAACAACCGGTTTATTATTTAATCCATAACTTCATTTCCTATGAGTTAAATTACCCTTAGACTAAGAAATCTTATCCAGTTGTGGTGTTTACCTTCCAAAAATTACACCACTATCTCCTGAGCAATAAAACCAAGCTGATATCCGAGGTTGAACCTTTAAAGTACCTCTTATCTAAACCTACCTTGATAGGATGGATGGCTGATTAAATCATCCTCCTTAGTGAGTTCAACATTGATTTTGTAAATCAAAATTCCCTTAAGGGATAAGTTCTTGTAGATCAACTGGCCAAACCTCCGTTACTAGGAATGGAACCATTATGTATGGATATGAAATACACATCCATGATGTACATAGAAGAATATATTGTGTGGAAAGTCCACTTTGATGGATCAGTCACCTAACATGGTTCAAGATCAGGAGTGATACTCATCACCCCTACTAGAGAGATAATCCCATAGGCCTTCTATCTCGGATTCCCCTGTATAAATAACATTGCAGAATATGAGGGGCTCATCGCCAAGTTGAATCTGGCCATCCGATGGAATATCAGACAATTACTAGTCATTGGTGATTCATAGCTGATTATCAGACAGGTCAATGATGAATACAAGGTCAAGGATGAGAAGCTTATTTCCTATAAGAAGTTGGTGGAAACCCTGAAAGAATATTTTGTTTAAATCACTTTTGAACAATTACCAAGATCTCACAATAAATCAGCAGATGCAATGGCTATGATTGGATCTCTACTTCACATACCACCACAGGCAAACAAGATTCCATTCTTTGTTGAACATCTGTAAATGCCCACGTATGCCATGCCATAATCATGCTTGACATGTGAAGTTGTTGGCCCTTTCTCCCCCTAGTACGACCCCATTTATAACTATTTATAAGATGAAACCTTTCCCTTGATATCATCCATACTGAGAAAAAAAACTTATCCATCGTATATCTCGTTATACCCTCCTAGGAGGCCATGGCTATAACAGGAATTTGATTCGTTGCTTGGATTTGACTAAGTCAATCCAAGTGCTTAAATAAGTGCACTGAGGAGTGTGTGGAGCACACACAAGTGGAATGGCTCTTGCAAAAAATTTATTGAGAGTGGGTTAAAATTGGGCCATTATGGAAATAGACTATTACAACCATGTCAAGAAGTGTGAACTTTTCCAAAAATATGGCAATTTGATACATGCACCAGCACAAGCTTTGCAACCTATCACAACACCTTGGCCAATTTCTAAATGGGGACTTGATCTCATAGGGAAGCTCACTCTAACTTCCTTAGATGGCCACACCCATATCATTACTGCCACCGAGTACTTTACCAAATGAGTGGAGGCTGTACTTATAACTTATATCACTAGTGCACATATTTTAAAGTTTATCATGAATCATCTCATTTGTCGTTACGACATCCCCTTTTCCATTGTCGCATACAATGGAAAATCCTTCAAGAACAAGATAGTTAAAGCATTATGCCAACGCTTCCAAATCTAGCCCAAATGGTGTACTCCCTATTACCCTCAAGGTAATGGACAAATAGAGTCCACAAATAGGTTAGCAAAATAGTCCATAATTGGCACCTCCAGATTCATCCTGCCCTCTGGGACTATCGAACCTCCATTCACACTCCTACTGGTGCTACTCCGTATTCACTAATCTATGGCATTGAGGCTGTTATACCCCTAGAAATTGAGCTTCCCTCCCTGATAATACCTCTCGGGATTATCTAGACAAGGATGAAGACTACAAAGTTGCTCGCCTGACAGAATTGGAGCTACTAGATAAGAAAAGAATGAGAGCCCTTAATCATTTAAAATTTTATCAGAACCAGGTTTCACGAGGGTACAAAAAATGGATCACACCTCGTTAATTTGAGGTAGGTGATCTCATTTTGAAAGAGAACTAGAGAAACACTGTTAAATACAAAAAAAGGGGGAAATTTGAGGCTAACCTATTAAGACCTTATGTAGTCACTGAGAAATATGGATCAGGGGATTACAAACTGGCTCACTCAAATGGTTAGGAATTAAAGGAACCAATAAATGCAATGCATCTCAAGAGATTTTATGCTTGAATATGAAGTTCCTTAAAAAAGAAAGAAAAAATAAGTAAAAAAATTAAAAAATCAAGAAAACAATAAAAAGAAAATAGGTTGTCCAAGTGCAAAAACCATGAAATGGTGGCACATTTGGGAAAGTCCTTGGATGAAAACCAGTTTTCGGTGCCTCAAGAGGATTCATTGTTTACAAGTACTCTCATAGATGGATGAGTAATACTTTATTTTCTTATGGCTAGTTTACTTAAGTCTAGGAATTCTCTCAGACCTATCCATTATGGCCTTGATCTGGCTTGTTCTACTCCTATCTATCGCTATGAAGATTTGTCTTTGTACATTCTCATCTAACACTAGGGAAAACTTCACATATTATTTCTATAACATAACATGTGGCATTCTGTCTTTGTATATTCCCATCTAACATTGGGGGCATCCATGCTTCTTTACCTCACTTTGGAAAATCGCTTCACAAAAACACAAAAAACATTTAAAAACGTTAGAAAATCCTAAACATATGAAAAATCATTTTTTGGTATAAAATCACAAAAACAATGTGAATAGTAGCCTTGAAAATATTCTTTAGAATGACACCAAAAACATTACAAAACGAATCAAAATTGACTCAAAAAAACAAGGTAGTGGTTTGATTGCTTTTAGTTGTCAGTTTGTAGAGTTTTGATTGCATTATCTTTTCGGGGTTATATGATTTAAAATGGGTTCATTTGCTTGACTTAGATTAAATATTATTTCATCCATTGAATGTTGCATTGAGTTCATTTTAAACTTTCATACTTCTAAATAATGGTGTGCTTTCATCATTGGTTGCATTTATTATGATTCATTCACTTGCATAGATTAAGTACCAATTTAGTCTATTGTTAAGCATGCCTGCATTCATTCTTATTTGCATATAGTTGTATTGTTTTGTATGTGTATAATTTGTTTAGTTTTATTAAATTTTTCTTGTTTCATGCACATTGTTTGGTATCATCTATCATCCATATCATCACATCTAACATCATCTATACATCATTTATAAAAAAATGCTAAGTTTAACATCAAGCATGTATACTAAGCTAAATCATCACATATTTTATCATCAATGGGGAAAGAGGGGTTGTGCATGATCATAAATCTACCCCCCACACCAATATCCATAAATAAAAACATAGTTTCCAATCACATAGTATCTCATCAAAAAAGAGTGTTATCATATACTGCAAATTCATACACGATAATACAATCAACTAAAGTAGTGAAACATATTATCAAAGCTTATGATATCATCTAAACAATGCTATCTCATACATCATAAAAACCTATGATACATCATCAAAATCCATCAGGATACACACATAAGAAGTAAATCATACAACATCATGATATAATCATCCTCATAATCGTAATCATCATCATAAGTCATATAAATACATGGTAAATATAACATCAAATGTCCATTACATGGAAAATATAATGTCTATCTCAAAAATATATACATCATCCATCCATACAAAATATTTTGTCAAGGGCATGTATCAAAACAAGCCTTCATCAAAAGGCGTGATCAAAATGATACATCATACAATCGATCAAAAATGGGCCTTCATAAGAGGCGTACATAAAGAGTACATACATATATCGTATACAATAAATAAAGAGAGTCATCCACGACCCTCACCCTCTCCTAGACTGCCTGGTCTAGGGTCATGAGGAGGAGGCTATTACTGATGAGATGGCCCTACAGAGGCTGTAACACTCTGTTATACTGTGGGCTACTACAATGATCTGGCTGATCAAGAGGTCCGATACGACTTGGATCTAGACATGCTCACATCTAACTGATCAAATGGGATAATCCTCTACCCATTTGGAACTACCTGATGATATGCAACCTTATAATAAGAGGCCTCACCGCTAGCTCTCATAATATCCAATATCATATCCGCCACCCTGGATGATGAAGAGACATGAACTACAGCATCACGCTCTCCTGTAACCTTGACCACATCAGCCTGAGCATGCACACACTTTGTGATCAATCGATCTCTCTACACAATGATAGTCAACACATGTGCCTGGGCCTGGTCCCTATGAGTGGTCACTTACCCAGGGATAATTTTAGCGGCAAATATTCGTAATATGGCGAAAATTTCATTTTATGAAAATTTGAAAAGGCGAATTATTCGGAGTGGGTTGGTGTCTTGTTCGCCTAAAATATATAGTATATTTTTTTTGGGGGGTCAGCTTCGCCTTCATTTGAAAACATCTCCTATAAAAACCTAGCTGATTCACCAGGTAGTATACCTCAAGTAGCTTAAAAAATTACCAATACTGTGAAATTTGAACTCGCATACCCTTAAGCACCAAAGATTTAGATTATTGTTATCATGTGATTGTTGACGCACGACAACAGCTGTACTGGCACGCGACAGAGGAAGTGTTGACACGCGACTTGGGCAGTGGTGACGCGCGACAGAGGAAGTGGTGACGCGCGACAGAGGAAGTGTTGATGCGCGACTTGGGCAGTGGTGACGCGCGACAGAGGAGGTGTTGATGTGTGACAGAGGAAGTGTTGACGCACGACTTGGGTAGTGGTGACGCGCGATAGAGGAAGTGGTGACGTGCGACAGAGGAAGTGTTGACGCGTAACTTGGGCAGTGGTGACGTGTGAAAGAGGAAGTGTTGATGTGCAACTTGGGTAGTGGTGACGCGCGATAGAGGAAGTGGTGACGCACGACAGAGGAAGTGTTGACGCGCGACTTGGGCAGTGGTGACACGCGACAGAGGAGGTGTTGACGCGTGACAGAGGAAGTGTTGATGTGTGACTTGGGCAGTGGTGACGCGCGACAGAGGAAGTGGTGACACGCGACAGAGGAAGTGTTGATGCATGACTTGTGTAGTGGTGACATGCGACAGAGGAGGTGTTAACACGCGACAGAGGAAGTGTTGACGCGCGACTTGGGCAGTGGTGACGCGCGACAGAGGAAGTGTTGATGCGTGACTTGGGCAGTGGTGACACGCGACAAAGGAAGTGGTGACGCGCGATAGAGGAAGTGTTGACGTGCGACTTGGGTAGTTGTGACGCGCGACAGAGGAGGTGTTGACGCGCGACAGAGGAAGTGTTGACGTGCAACAAGGGTAGTGTTGACGCATGACACAGAGATTTTTTGATGGGAAAGCAGAGGTCGGAGGCTGCAGACGCGCGACAGGAGATTTTGCTGTCACGCGTCAAGAAAATGCAATGACGCGCATCAACAGACCTTAGTGACGTGCATCAACAACATCCTCAGTGACGCGCGTCAACAGACCTCAGTGACGCGCGTCAACAAGGTTATTGACGCGCGTCACTAAGGTCTGTTGACGTGCATCACTGCATTTTCTTGACGCGCAACAAAAAAATCTTCTGTCGCACATCTGCAGCCTTCTGTCGCACCACTTGACAATCAAGTGAATTTTTTTCATACAACCCCCAAAAAATTCACCTTCCCGCGAAACCGGTTTCGGGGATATTCGCCAGGTATTCTCCACCTCCGATTTCCAAGAGGTCTCTTAAAATGAACCTATAGCTACCGAATTTGGGATGTAGACTGCTGCCATAAGCTCATAACTTGGGCCATTTGAGTAGCCATCTGTTGGATCTACTGAAACCAGGTAACACCATCTCCACCACCTCCTTGATTAGCCCATGTTCAGGCTTGGCCTTGCCTTAATGTAACAACCTATAGCTACGCTCTGGCTTGATCCCTCTTGGCTGTCACCTGGAGATAAATGGCTACAAACTTCTATAACTACTGCTATAACACAACTACCTACCCTCCATCTCCACCATCATCTCCACCCCCTACATCTCTCAGAGGACTATGTGGCAGGCTAGGAACCAGCTCGTGCGGTGGTACTCCTCCTAGAGGTGGAGCCTATGGTGCTATTCTCTGCACTGACACTTGTTGTAATGGAACATGTACACCAACTGGTATGCCAACTCGGGGCATATGTATCTGGCAAAAAATGGGAATCTACCTCTATCCCTAGCCTTGTGCCTACTACTATAAGGATGGAGGACCCTTTCCACCACTGTCATCATGGCTATGTCCATCCAAACCATCATCATCATCATCATCATCATCATCACCCTCATCATCATTGTACTCCTCAAAAGGAGGCCTAACTATAGTATCCCATGCATCCTATGGAATAGTAAGGTTGCATGGTAGAACTGTAATAAAACATGGGGAATACTCAACTATAACTCTGGGGTCTCTGATCTATCTCAAAAGGAATGATACCTATGGTACCATCCCATCAAAACTAGCTCGAGCTCGATCTAGTTGAATAGGTGGCCCCAAGACAAATCTCTCAGTAGCCCTACGTTCATACCACATGTCAGGACCCGGTACATCCTGTATAGTGCCAAAATATCTCTAGCATCGATCTATCTTGTAGAAATATGTAATATAGCATTGACTAACAATCACAAAATGCTCATCCAATGGCTATGTTGAGCTCGTCTCCATCCTCGGTCCACTGATAATGTTGGTAAGGTCTCCACACTATCATATGTTGCACAAGTTCATCAAATTACTTGCGATAATGGTAAGTATCACCCATATGCTTGTGGATATCATCTCAAATGGAGACCCATCCCATGACTTAAGGCTCCTCCATATCCTGAACTCGAAGAACACTTTTAGGGTGACTAATCACTATGTGGTCCCATTCCCATATCTGCAGTAGTGTGGCTAAACCCACAGTCTTCTGACCATGGTTTGTGATAAGATGTAGGTCCCATTATAATTGTGCCAGTATGCACTAGCCCCAATAGTATCTCTCACCTCGGAATAAAAAACATATCACACCAAACCTGCCAAATGGAAATGAGGAATTTTTCTTGTTAGTGAGTAAAAAGCCACTGACAATAGCCATCAAATATACCGGCATGCGATGAAATCTTGGATCTTTGATACATCGGTGTAAGTAAATTATCATACCTCGGTGAGTTATATGATCATTTCCAAATACCTCAATAAGGCAGTCTAGAATCTCAGCATCAGTGCCGGTATACTTGATCAAATTTCCTCTAATAGGTACACGTAAAATGTGCCAAACCTCCTCAAGAGCAACTATCATCTCCCCTGTGGGAAGCCAAAATCACTGGCTTTCGTTGTGCCATCTCTCTACCAAAGCTGTAAGTATCCCATGATCCAGAGTGAGTAACGACATCCTTGCTGTGTGGGCTAACCCACTCACCTCTAGCAGTATGTCCATCATCCATCTATGACGTCGATGGAAGCTCGCCTCTATGGCCACTAGATAACCATGTCACTCCCTCACCTGTAGTGATGACAATCGTCTCTACAGAACAACACAATACATATTAGAACTCATTTTTCTTCTATCTTCTACTTGTCTTCTAAAAAACTAATTCAAAATTCATCTACACTAACCTAGTCATCAAACTAATATTCTTCTAAGTATCAAAATTCCTCTCTTTAGTGCATGCATGCCTTTTTGGGCATGTGCACACCCTTTCTAGGGTATGCACACCTAGGACGCATGCACGCAATTTTGAATGCCTGCACACCCATATTTTTGTGTGCACGTACCATCCTAACTAATTTTCTTGACTCAAGCATGCACACCCTTCATGCTGCATACACGTGGGGTTTTGTGTGTACACTTGCGCACACCCCTTTCTAAGACAAATGTGCATACACGTCGGTTTTTATGCCTGCGTGCGCACATACATATCTTGACATATGTGTGTATGCGTACACATAAGTTTGATGTGTGCACGCCCTCATGAATGCTTGTGCACACAATATTGACGCCCTAATTACCCTAATAAATGCTATTAAATGCAAAAATTGAGGAGGAAGGATTGGGTACTAAAAAATTTCCCATCATCCTCCTCACGTGCATACGCCCAAATGGTGTCAACCTACCTTGTGTGCCTCTGGACTTGTGCCATCTCTCCTGTGGCTCAGAAATCACTCACGGTAAAAAATGGAAAAGCTCTGGTAAAAGATGAATTATTCACAATGATTTACCCCCTGAAGGGGTATATTTAGCTGTGATGCCCCTGGGGCATGTTTTAACACACCGTGATCATTCTAACTTCTTCTATTACCCGTCATGATGATTATTTTGATTAAGTAATCATTTTAACATGTTTTCTTCTCGTTGGGGCATACTTTTTCTACCCTAGGGCATTTTCATGTGCTTTTAGGTGATATTTCCCTTTCTAAATTCTTTTGACCAATCAAAAAATCAAAAAATTACAAAAATCGTCAATTTTCAAAAATCCAAAAAATCGTAAAAATTCAAAAATGGATTTAAAAAAAAAAGCTCATACGTAGCTGAAATTCATGTCTCACTCATGGTATCCATTTCATATCTTTCTTATGTTTTCACATGTTTTCGAAACAAACGACTCATGGATCATCTAGATCTACAACCATTTACAAAGCTAGACTGTTTGCTTCATTGGTAATCTGGGGCACAACGAGTTTCCTGATACCGTTTCATCATGCACAAATATTTTCATTGGACCCAAGTGTCCTCCATCAATTCCTCTCACATATATCCTTTCCTGGGGCATCAATTTTACCGTTGTCATTCGTCAAAAACATTTGGGAACTGAAGCTCGATAACATAACATTTGTGCAACTTTCTTAAATGTTGTTGGTTTGAGTATGTGTATGTACTTGTTTCCCTATTAGGTCAACTTGTTTACTTCTTGTATTCCATTGAATTTTTATGTTGCATGGGCTTGGCATGTTTGTAATGGCCATTTTCTCGTATTATGGCTTTTCATGTCATTTTACACTTTTTCGTATGCTTATATTTTTAATAAGAACCAATGATGAATATTTCTAGCAATGTGATGAAATAAATATTGTTTTACACAATACTAGATCAATGATAGCTCAATATCCCTTGTTATTTTTCTTCTATCTCCCCTTTCTTCTTTCTTCACTATTTTACCATTTCAATTAGGACATCATGTCCATCCTCATTCTTCTATTCTATTCCCTTCTTCTTTTCGATGGTCGATCAACCTCTTCCATCACCCCATCGACACTTGAGGGGGCATCCTTCACTCTACCAATTTTTCTTCCACTCCTTCAAAAATTGTAGCTATTTATGCTTGTCTACATTCTTTGAAGTAGTGTAGCTTACGCCAACCCAAAGAGGGGAAAATTTAGACACCCATAGTTTGATCAAAGAAATATTATTCTTAACATTGCAGTAGCTATTATGTTCCCTACAAATTGACGACACTTCATCAATTAGGCTTCTTTTCCCTTCAAAAGCTCTTAATTGATCAATACACGTTGATTAAGCCTTCTTATCTTGTAGTTGACTAATGGATCTTCTCATTAGCTAACTCTCACTCTTAACGCTTCCAAAATTTATCCAAACCCCTCTTGATGCTCCCAGAAAGCTTCCTAATCCTATTTGGGACCCCTAATTAATCCTAAGATATTAATTAGTCTCTAAACCTAGTCAAATATTGCTTTGAGTTCTAAAAGTACTTTTTGGACTTATCTTTTGTCCCACATGCACCCAAATTAATTCATTCTTGGAAACATAAACCTATAAATACAAGCATACCCCTCCCCCTTTTTGTTAAGAACATTCCTCCATTTTTAGCCTAGCTTATGCCATTTCTAGATTTTAGTAGTTTTCGTTGTTATTTGAGATATTTTCTTTACTATTGCATCTTTCATTCAAAGTATTGGATAAATAGAAATAACCATTTGGACTTGTAGCCATTAATGGGGAGACTCTACTCTCAAGCTTCTTGAAGATCAAACAAGCATAACTGATTGCTAGGATCTTCAATTGGTTCATCTTTCATAGATGTCATGGAGTAGAGAGATATCTAGATATGCTAGGGTTTTTTTTGGAATTGAGGGTAAATTGAGGGTGTTTGAAAGGACCCACATCCTTGTCAATTGAGGATTTTTTGAGAGGATCCACAACCTAGTTATAATGAAGGGGGCCACTATTAGGAACCCAATTGAAGCAACCATGAAACCATAGTGAAGATGCAGTGACTAATGACAATGACCGCAACTAGTGGGACAACTATCAGTGATGGAAGCGAAAGGAACAACCACCAAAGTCGGTAGTGAGAGGAGCTACCACTAGTGTCAACAGTAAGCGGAGTAACCACCAGTGTCAATAGCAAGAGGAGCAGGCACGACAGCAATGAGAGGAGCATCAACAGTGAGCGGAGTAGCCACTAGCGTCAGTAGCAAGAGGAGGAGCCACCAACATCAACAATGAGAGGAGTAACCACCAACGTCAGCAACGAGAGGAAGAGCCACGAGTGTCAGTACGGAGGAGGAGCCACCAGCGTCAGCACAAGCAGGGAAGCCTCCTCTACTGACGAAACCACCTTTGAGGAGGATTGTGCCTTGGGGGGATTTGAACATGGGTGGGCAAGCACACAACCATGTGACTTGACCACACCACTCCCACCCCATCGACTAGATATGCTAGGGTTTGAATGTTTATTTCAATTTTATATATGCATGCAAAGATATAGTTTCTTATTTATCTCTAATCTGATGGTTCATTGTTGAAGTTTGGAAAGCTTTGAAGCTTTCTTTAGTATTCTAGGCTTCATGCCATAGCTACACCAACTTACACATGAATTCATAGGGATCATATTTACCCCCTTACCTCCCTTATTTCTTCCTTATAATATTTTCTACCACAACATATGGGACAATAGGGATCATATTTATCCCCCTTCCCTCACTTATTTCTTATATACATATGATACACTGCTTATACCACGTAATGTGCAGTAAAGTATAAATATTTGAATTTTCATTTGTATTGTCATATGCACACAAAACACAATGTGTATACCACATGAAGCAAGGAAAAAATAGTTTGTATACCACAACTAACACAAAAAAGAACCATGTATATATATATATATATATATATATATATATATATATATTGAAATATATAGATATGCATATGTCTTGTAATGTTGATAGTTGCATTGAAAATTTCAAATTTTTAGTGTTGAATATGCAAAAAAAACATGTTGTATTTTTTTGCTTACAATATATGTTTGTCCATTGTAAAGGTAGACATGATTTCCATTTGGAGATTGGTTCATGGAGTATCTAATACCTAGGAAAATATTACATGTTCATCATTTATATTATATGACCCTGATAACAACAAGAAAGTAGAGAGAGGCACCATTGTGGGAGATACCAGTATGACCATCCACCAGGCTGAGTATTAGGGCCTTGATATTGGGTCTTGAGGAAGTGTTACATCATGAAGTTTGGAACATTTGTGTTTTCTCATGATATGATTGTTGTGACTCAAATGAATGGTGTATACCAATGTAACAATGTAAATATTTTTGTTCTTCGTGTTCAAGAACTAGAGATTGTATATTGCTTTGTGAAATTTTCATATGTACATGTAAAAGTTTCTAGAGGTAGGTTGGATGTATGTCAAGTGTCTAGGGCCATAATAAATGAAGAAGCGGTAGTGTTGTAAGAACTTTCCATAGATGACATTGTAATATGATATATGTACACACCGTATTTCCTTTTGGTGTTATGTAAAATTATGTTTGTAATTATTTAATGGCTTAATACGTATTATCTGTGATGCATTTGTGGAGTGGTAGACATAGCTTTTTTATCACAGGAATAATGCGGGCCGTCGGACATATAATACGAATGTTATCACAAGATACTCAGACCTTGGAGTCATCATACTCTGCTATGGTGTGTAATCTTAACAAAATACATGTAGGCACTATATCTATCCAAATTGTTATTGTGAAGCTGAATTATGATTGTTTGTGATTTTTTGTTATTTAGCCAGTGTCGCGGTCATATTTTCCAAAGTTGCATATTGCGGACATTGCATCTTCGTCATAGGTAAGAATACAAGTTTTTCAATTACATTTTACATTTCTGCAATTAAAAAATAAATACTTGTATTATCTTTTATGTCGAAACTAATTTTTTAAGTAACTAACACTATCTTATTTTAGGCACTTGTTCTTGGTCCTCCAATCAGAAGATCAAAATGACGAAGGCGGAAATTGTACATTCACATATCTTCTTTGGTATGTGTGCGTACTTTGTCTACTAATCATTCTAACATTGCTTTTTAAAAAAAATTGAACTTTGTTATTATTTATTACGTTAATAATGAGTTTTTATATGGTATGGATTGTTGAGTGAAGGAAGAAAAGGCGGTTGCAACAAACGTTGATTCGCCGTCACATGTATAGGATGATATAGCTGTAGAGGAGGTAAATTTACCTTAATTTGTGTATTTTTTAATCTTAATTTAATTTAATTTTATTATATATTATTTTGCATGCATGTAACAAGTTTCTATGACTCACAATGTGATATTTGGAATGACGATTGTAGGAGGATGCACACAGTGTTTCTTCTCCAGGTCATACAGAGGATGATATTGTCGTCGATGAGGTAAAATAAGAAAATTGAATCTTGTAAGTTATTGTTTTCATTTATTTCCATTAGTGACTAATTGTTTATATGATGTTGTTGAATAGGCTCCTCTTCACTATAGGAGGGAGCATTATGGGGATCACATACTTTATTATTGTGAGTACCCCAGTTGCGATAAATGTTTTTACAACTAACGGATGCTAAAAGTCCATAGGACAAATGCCCATTCCATCTCTCATGTTCCCCCTGAGAGGAAAGGGAGAGATTTTACTGGGAAGTATCCTCGGCGGGCCTCCAAAAAGTGGATGCAATACAAGGAACAGAGAGAGGGAAACATTGAGAGTGTGTTGCATACGTGCTCTATATTGTCAAGGCGACACATGATATGACACATTTGCAAGAAGGGTGATAAGGCATCATTCACCAAGATTATTAGACACTCAAATAAAGAGGTTCAAAATGCCATGAGGGACTATGATTCGGAGACAGTGAGGGATAAGATGAGGGCAGACATATTGCCTTTGAGAGAAAAGAAGAAAAACAAGGTAAGTTTATTGAGTAACAGTTTTATTTCACTCATTTCTCATTTTTAGTACATAAGTATTATCTATTTCTTATAATTTACATGCCATTGTCTTCACAAGACAAGGAGGGTGAGATGGATGCAACAATGGAGGGTGTCATTCCCAAAAGAACTAGAGGTGACTGCGACGTAAGTTAGTCGTTTTATATATAGTTTTGTTAGTTAAAAATGTGTTCAAGAATCGTTCATTAACATTTGCATTGATAAAATATGTATGTAGAAGGATGACATATTATTGTTGCATCTATATGAAAAATGTAAAAAAAAGTAGCAACGAGTCGAACCAACATAAAGGAAGCTAAGGTAAATAAAAGTGTACACAAAATTTGTGAATTTGGATTTTTAGTTTTTGTTATAAAACCATTGTAATAAAAAAGTTGTTATTTTCTAGGTTGGTTCGTTGCAAGTGGATGATGCAGCGACACCTTTTTAGCTGATTGTGGATGTGGCAGTGCAAGCAATGTAGGGCATGGTAAGTCATGGACCTCAATTGAAATCTAAATTTTGAGTTATCATCTTCCCCTCTAAATATAAAAAAATCTAAATTTGTATTGTAATAAGGAATTTTGGAACTTATTAGATGTCTAGTTTAAGTACTTGCTTTAAGTGAATAAGTACTTGTTTGATTTCTAAATATTTACTTAAATGATATGTAGATATTTCCATCTTTATGCATATCTTAGATAGATAATTATAACGTAAAGGTGTGTCGTTAGTAATAATTCCCGATATAAAACTAAAAAGTATGGATAAATATGTGTAATAGTCATTTAAATATGCACAACATTGCATATGTTTGAACTCTTGGATATTTTATTTGACCTTGTAATCACTTGAGACTCTTTTCTTTATCTTCTTGCTTTCCTAGCCCTACTGGAATGTATCTTCACCTATATTTTGACATGATTTCAGTATTTACATATGTATATGTTGCACTTCTTATTCTAAGAGTAGATTGTTGATTCTCTGAGTGAATACAAGGTGATCTTAAGCACTGTGGTGAGCATTTGGGTCTTGTAGATTGATTCTTGTGCATTATTATTCCTTATTACTTAGGTATGACTATATGTTTGCATTTTATAAGGGTGTAATCCTTGGATTTTTTGCTCTATACTTGTATAATGGATTAAGATTAACAAGAGCTTCAGTTTTTATAGTTATGGGGTTGGAGTAAGTTCTTGATGACAGAGGAAGCTTGAAATTTTTTCAAGACTGCATCATTCCTAGTACCTTCTTCGAATTCCATGCAAGTGAGTTTATGTGAATTTTTTTTTTATGGATGGTAGGGATTAGATAAAATTATACATGTAAAGGTAAAATGTAAAGATCCATAACTGATATCCTTTTTTGCATATTGGGAAGGTTGAAAAACAAATACAAGAGTGTGAGGCTAATTTTTTGTGTCCTTCTTGCATGCTAGAGTTCTTCAAGGAGAGTAGGAAAAATGTGTTTTTCTTATGTGTCATTCTTGGTATAGTAGTGTGATATGAAATTATGTGTTGTGGTGGAGTATAATAGGGGATGCATGCCTTATAAAGTAGTGTAAGACTGATTTGTGTTGAAATTTTATGTTGATCTTTGTAAGTTTTGTTGTTTCCATGCAAATGTATGTTTGACGAATAGGGTATCTCTATGCCTGTTATGAATTTACCTTAGTTGAGAAATAATATAGCAAGGAAGAAAACCTTGAGCAGGGTAGAAGAGTGATGAGACAATTATTGTGAGATCAAGGATACTTGAAAGTTCCCGGTGATGGTATAAATGAACACAGACACAAATAAATTGTATAACACTGTAACACGTTATTTGAGATCTCAATAAGTTGAGATTTGTCATTATGGAATAAGAGGATTTCAGAAAGAGGATACATTTATGTTGAATTTTTAAGTCTTCTACCATCTTCAGAAGCTATGAGGAGCAACATTTGGTTAAGGTTTACTTCAAGACTTCAATATCTTGCTTTCTAAGCACTCAAGTGACAAGGAACTGAAACATGAAGCTACAAATAGAGATTAGTATTAAGATAATTTGAATAATTTTTCTTCCCTTGTAAGTTGATTTCGTGGAATAGATGCAAACAGAGCCTTAGCTAAAATTAGGAGTCATGACATCAAGTTTAAGGAAATTTAAGAAAAAGTTTCTATACTCGGGTCCCTATAAACCTTCACTAAATATTTGGCTAGGGTATGTGAATTTGAGGCCTTAAACATCGTATTTGATCGTGAAACTTTGAAGAAACCATCTTGAAATACTCCTTTAAAACATTCAACAAGAATTTTGGCATTTTGTTGGAGGATTTTTAAGTTGTTTTTTACAGTTGGTTGTCCCAGAGGTTATTTCAGTTTACAGACCTAGGGTTTGGATGGGATTAAGGAGTTAAAGGCTCAAATGGTGGAATTATGGATTGAAATTTGAAACATATCATTATTGCACAATCCTTTCAAGGGATCTTGAGAATTTAAGGAGTAAGTTAGTCTAGAATCTTCCCAGTTCGTGACAGTTAGCTATCTCAGTCTTTGTTAAGGAAGAAGACATGATATTCAATGTCCAAAACAATGAATTAAGTAAGATTTTAGGATAGAATACCATCTTGGTTTTTGCATGCATGGAGAATTCCTAAATGGAGGACAGAAAAGGTAAGGAGCTAATTAGTTGGAGGAAATTACAAGCTAGAGTAATCAAGAAGTGACTTTTGTGGAAAGGTCATTTGCACAAAGAATGAATTCACAAATTTTTATAACACCTTCTCCTTGTAAAATGGTATTGGAACATGCCCTTAGATTTCTTGTAATACACCTAGAGTTCCCTAGTCTTGAGTAACCAAAAGGCATGGTTTTTAGGATCTAAGGAAGAATGTGTGTGAAAGAGAGTGTAAGGTTGAACTTTTAGTGAATATAGGGAAACTTGATTGATGAGACAAGATGAATGAGACCTTAGGAGCATGTAGGAATGGCTAATGAAGGTCACTAAGGTCTGTAACATTAATAATGACTTGTTGTGAAGTTCCTCTGCTTAAGAAGAAATGAACTACTTGGACCATGGTTAGAAGAATTTGGGGTCAAAACGGGGTAATAGGGATTCTTGGATGGCTAAGAAGTATGGAGAAAGTGGGAAAATATTGGAGAAGGATAAGAGGCAGGTAAAATAATAGTGTTGAGAGGTCATGTAAGAGAGGTACAATTTATGCTTGTTATAATCCTATTTTCTAATGCCTATATAATGCAAGTTCAATTAAGGTAAGAATATTGGTTCTAACCATTACTTATGAGTTTTTTTAGTAATATTATAGCATTCCCCAAGGTGGATAAAAATGACCACTTGTACAAAGGAGAGGCTAAGATGTAAGAGTTACTTGTGTGAGTATTTTTATCCCATTCCACTCCCCTTGCGAAATTGGACAATCGACAAGCCTGCATTATGACAGTTGGTTACGGGGCCTGCTTGGTAAAAGATGGCAGAAATTTGAATTTTTTTTTGAGACGCTTCCTCAACATTTCCAATGCACCTCAAGAACCCCAAATTTTTTTTATAAAATTTATAAAGGAGGTGTATATTTCATATGGGAAAGTTTCCAGCTCTTTAGGTAACTCATTGAGATCGTATCATAAGAGGTTGAGCTATACAAAATGGCCACCGAGCCATCATAGTGTACATCAAGCTCACATCAAGCTGGGATCCTTGAATGTTTTCCATAAAACTGTTGTATTGTGCACTAAGCCTTGTGTAAGGTCGAGCTCAACCATTGTAAAAATGAGATGGTTTAACACTAATCAGGCTCTGTAATCCAAGACCGAGGGTTCATCAAGGATTCCAAGCAATACAAAAGCTTCCATGGACAAATCACACTGAAGGAAATCAAGTAAAGAATGAGGGGCAAGATGTTTGAGTTTTGATCGAGCTGAGTTGTTTAAATGAAAAGTTGAGCCCATACGAGATTGCCATGAGATGGTTCGATGTTTCCTTGACCTACCACAAGGTTAAAGCAAGTAGAGCTAAGTTTGGTGTCAAGAGAAATGTATATCTTTTGTTCAAGTTGTCCACATTAGTAACCAGGAAGATTCAACTATTAAGGGACTGAGTTGCGAGTTCTGAAAGGAGCAAGTTATCAATGAGGAACTCAGGAAGGTTTTTTTTTTTGAAGGAGATTCGAGCCATTTAGAGAGGAACGAGTTGTGAACTTTACACAGCGGGCCAAACCAAAATTGTCTATAGGCCATGGAATAGTGGAAAGAGCCATTGAGCCAGCTCTCCAAAGGATAGGCCATGCATTTGAGCTTTCCCCACTGAATAATCACCCAGGCCATTATTACCAAGCTCATGTTAATTGTAACAAAGGCGAGCTCCCATTCATAGAAGTGCATAGCCGAGTCAAATAACAAGGAACACCGAACTCAATTGAGTATAGATTGACCCAACATGATTTTTAAGGAATCAATTATTTTCACAGATGTCAAGTTTGTGATTAAGGGGCCGAGCGAGATCATGTTCCCCATCATTCACGATGTGCAAAGTCGCATGCCAAGACTTTGCAAGCTCACTTGAGCTAATGCCAGTGTAATCAAGCTCTCAGATCAAACTAGTGGTTGGAAGGCTTGAAGATGGATAAATGTGTCAGGCCCCACATCACATAAAATGAATTGAGTTTCATCGTTGCTGTCAAGCCATGGAATATGGCGGAACTTGAGTTGCTACAATACACACTTGGTGAGTTTATGCTTAAAATAAGCCGAGCTTATGCTCCACCAGATGGGTAGGGAGAATGATTTCTAAATATCAATGTCACACCAAATACATGAGCCCATCGATGGGACATATTGAGCTAAGGAATCATCTCTAAAGGACACAAGGATAGGTCCAAACCACGTCTTCAAAACAATTGGCACATGGATCACTCATTGAGTCCAATGTTGAGTTCATGGTGGGTCATGTGGCAAGTGCGGGTTTGGACAGCCAAGGAGGCACTCAGGCCACTTGTGCAAGAAAGGGACAACTTTGCCACAAGGAGAAGCATGCAGATGTATCAGGTGGAAGTGGTCCAAGCCACATGGGACAAGTGGGCTAATAAATCCCAACTTCATTGACAGGGTAACAATGCGAGGAATGGCCCGGTCAACGTCACCTCACAGGGTCAACAAGGGTGTGGTGAAATAGTTTCGGGCCTGAGCTAGTTCAAAAGTGCATTGGTTAAGCCAAAATGGCCATGTGGCTCAAAGGGAGAGTTGTGAGCCCATGTTGCGGGTGGATCAGATAGAGTCAACACAAATGGCCTGGGGCACAGAGAAATGGGTTCACCATGAAAGGGTTGGACCTGCAGCATAAAGCAAGATATTGGCACTCAAAATGAACTCGTGGCATGCATGTTACAAGGAAATTGGTGAGTAATCTGCCATATCAATTCTTGTGCACATAGAGACACGTAAGTTGACTTGGTGATCACATGGTACCGCGTGATGTGGGACACATAAGCTCACCAATGTGGGAGGAATGGTAAGTCAACAGTGTGTATCAGAGGCTTGACATCCAAAAAAATAGTTATGTTATGGTAGGATTTATAAGGGATCATTGAGGCATTAGGGGGGGCTTGGCATTAAAGTATGGAGAGAGTCAACTTGACCGAGATGACTCAAAAAGGATGTTTTAAAACACTAAAACACCAACCCCTAAAATGCATAATGAAAGGATAAATGAGCCCCACCATTAAAAATAAATAATTTCAAATATATGCAGAGAGCTATTAAAACTAGAAGGAAAATAATTTAAATGATCTATTCCAGCCAAAGAATTAATTCTCAGTCCTGTGAAGAGCAAACAAGCTTGTGAAAACCAAAAGAGTTGCATTCACTCGGAAGGCCATAACTAGAGCAATCCTCAACGGATTTTTACAAAATTGGTGTCATTGGAATTGTGAATCTGAGCCTGCAGCATAGGAAATAAGAAATGTAGAAATTGATGAAGTTTTGATGGATATTTTTAAGGAAAACGAGCCCAGTTATGTTTGGTTATTGAGAAGTGGTTGAAGGAGCATTCAATGAGCATGGGAAAAAATTCTTCACTATTGCAAGTTGTGATACACCTTGGATTGCTTCTTCAGGTCTAAAATCCCCAACCACATTCATTTTTCATAAATTTAAATTGGTAGGAAAGTGAATTCCAGGAATTACATTCTCTCTCTCTCTCTCTCTCTCTCTCTCTCTCTCTCTCTCTCCTCTCAAAAACTTATAAATTGAAGTGTTGGGTTCATTCTAGGGGGGACAAGTTTCAATAGAAAAACTCTTTCATTTTGGTTTTGTGAAGCCAATGTGTTTGCAGGCCTTTGTAGTGAACTCCTTGCATGGTGATCCAGGCCTTTCTTTTGTAATAGTTTGGATTGTGCATATTAATCAAGCAATAGATTCAAGATCTTGGATGTATCTTCCATTGTTGAGTTTGTTGCATTCTCTTTGCCTCTCTAATGTTATTGTTGATGTTTGTGTCTACTCTATACTCTTGAAGGGACCTATTATTATTGTGTATGTATGGAAATGTGTTGTGAATAGTGTTATTAGACTACAGAGAACTATCATCACCCTATATAATCTGCATATTGCTTCCATTTTCACACATTGGAGACTATTCTCATACCCTCCTTTTCTGGTGTATCACCGTTGTTAGTATAGGATTTATTTTCATGCAAACTCTCTCTCCTTGATCCCTTAGAAGGTTAGATTAGGATTAGATAGTTTTTCTTACACCGAGAGTAGCTTGTGGCATGTAGTTTACGAGAAAGAACCAGCTTTCTCTAGAGGGTTATCTCAAGCCCACAAGTCCCACAACTTGAGAGATGACCCAATGTTACAAAAGTTACACATAATGCCTCATCCACAAATTAGGCCATTCGGGGGTGATGTAATTTTGTGATAACAAGTATGATGGTTGAAAATTGAATTATTTTAAGTGATTTAAGGATAGAGTTCAAGATGTTCTAAGGTAAAGATGGTTGGAGTACAAGAATTTTACTTAGTTACTACATCACTCTGTCTTCTTAACGTGCACGGTAGGAGGTTTTTCTTGGCTTAGGATAGACTTGAATAAGATTTTCCTAGACTAGAAATGATCCTCAAATTGCAGAGTAGGTAGAAGTCAAGTTTGTAAATATCTTGATATCTGAGTATATGCTTTTGTTTACATCACTCCTAAGATATTTTCTTTCATTGGGACACCTCCTTGCTTCTATACCTTGTTCCACTACTTCCCTTTTACCTTTTCTGAGTTCCTTTTAACCTCTGTCAGCTATGATATGTTTTTTTAACAAATATTTACCTCTTTAAAAGTTTAAAAGTGGTTATGATGAATATTGTTCTTTTACATCTTTATATGTTGTTTGTAACTCATATTTACGTTCAATTCATTGACTATAGGCATATCCCAATACCCATGGGAGAGAGGAAAATGAGGAGTTCAAAATGCACCCTAGTTTATTATAGGTACACAATTAAATATAGGTTGATTACAGTTTTCACATATACATGAACATTTAATTATGATTTATTTTTCTACAAACTACAACTAATTTAATGTGTAATGATTACAGGCATCTGCCAATGGCCTCAAGAGAAAAGGGGAGGATTATATTCCATTACAAGAGGATTTACAGGTAACCTTTACACGAAGTGGAATCGAGATTCTATATTGTGAATCGTTTTATTATATAAATAGTATTAAAAATAGGAATAAAGTTATAGTATATAAATTTGTTTTTGTTTGGACTAACTACCAAAATTATTTCAAAAGATTAAAATGTTCCTATAATGCAAGTCTCATCCACTCCTACTACATCCATAGTAGTTCCCGCTACGGTGCCAACTATTGGTGATGTGGTGGATCTGGATGTATGGAGAATTGGTGGGACATGGAAAATTGCACAATGTCGGTGTTGATGCAATCTTCCAAGGGAGGAAAGTTCCATTAGATTGTGTCATTGTTAATATCCTCAGTGTCATCGATCCTGATTGCCCTTTACTATTTTATACCTCTTTCACGGACATGTTGGCAGATGTTGTTGATGGTTTTACCATTTAGACACTTTCCAAAATGTATCGTAGCCAACCACCTCAGGTAATAGGTTGTTTGGAAATGTTTTACATGTATTTTTGGCTTTGTGGTATTCTTAGTATATATGAATTAGAGTAACGCAAACTATTTAAATTTTATAGGATGATGTGGTACCCGCCAAAAAAACAAGGCGGGCACCAAGTACAGGAGTGACACCCAACTCGATACATAAGAACCCCAAAAGAAAAAAATAATATTTCGAAAGAATTACCTCCGTTGCGTGCACTAGACAACTAAGGAGAAACTGATTTCATACTACTAACCAAATTATTTCAAAACATTAACATTAATTTAATGACAAATTTTTAATTGATAAAATTGTGGCTTGTTTTAATATAATAATGTTAACATTAACATGTGTTTTAATTGTGTATTTGTTGGATTTAATCATGATTATAGTTGTCATAAGTTTTTTTAGTTTGAATGTGACATGATGCTTCACAATTGGTGCATTATTCATTATTATAGCTATCACAAATGTTTTTTGTTTTAGTGTGCCATGTGGCATTGTAAAGTGTTGATTATTCATGATTATAGCAATGTGCCATGTGGCATCACAAAGGGTTGATTATTCATGATTATACATATCACAAATGTTTTTTTGTTTGAATGTGCCATGTGGCACCATAATGGGTCAATTATTCATGTTTATAGCTGCCAAAATTATTTTTTGTTTGTATGTGTCATGTGGCATCACAATGACAACCATGGGTAATCATTGCATCTTCTCCCCACTTTATTCAACCATCATGTGATTTTGCAAAATACTTAACATGTGAACTGATTTTTTCCTCTATTTATAGCAGCAAACTAACATTGTTTTTTATTTGTATTGCAGGTGAGATTTGAATCCATTTGCTGCCATCCATCAATCTTAGTTAAGGTGATTTCTTTTTTTAGTAGTTCATTTATCACATCTGCAAGTGAATGTGACATTTTCTTCCTACAAGTTTATTTATTTTTACTAGTTTATTTATAAAATCTGCAAGTTCATTTATCAAATCAAGTTTTTCATATTTTTTGCCAACAAAAGGAAAGCTTTTCATATTTTCATAATCATCATAACAAATTACTTTTTGTTAGATAATATAACCTATGAATTCAATTTTTAAAAGTCTCTCAACGCCATTTTAAAAAAAAAATGTGCATGTTCTTTGTATTCCATGCATTATGTACACTGTTACCAACATGATCATGAAATTTTCTCAACACAAATAATTATCTTATAAGTAATGCACTAAGGACTAGTTTTCTTTTTCTTTTTCTTTTTCTGACTACTTTTTATATTCAATGATTCTGAGGAATGAGTATGAAATGAAAAAGGGCCTCAATTTACATGGTCATAGAGTGATAAAAATATAATTATCTAAGATAGCCAATTGTGGAAGGTATGTTGTAGCACCAACAAAAGTGTGCATTGTAAGCTATCGATGATGATAAACTTTGAATAAATGGATAAACTATTATCACATTACAGCGAGGCAACACCATATACATTGGAATTCTTATTTTTCCACAGAATGCACAGTATTAGAATGATATTTCTTGAAAAATCCTATGAATAGTATGGTTGTTTAGTTGGTTACATCTGTTGAAACAGTTAAAATGGGCCATTTTTAAAAATTGAGAAAATTGCAAACTGCTAAGAAATAAAGTGTTACGTGTATTTTTCAACCTCGTAAACACAAATGTAAGGCCAAGGTTTTGGCATTGGTGATGGATTAATATGCTTCACCAATGATTTACACTTTCCATAATCCACATTATTGGGAATATTATGTAGATGAGGAAAATCAGAATGGTGCACATCGAGTTCAGCTTTTCTATCATTATACCACACTCTTGTTTTCAAACAAATAATATACCTACAAACTATTATTTGTAGCAGAAGATTTTGTTCGTGATTTTTATAGCATTTGCTAATCTTGTAAGTTTTCTCATTCATTTCCACTTTCACAAGGAAACAAGAGCTAATCTTTTAATTTTTCTGATTCGTTTCCACTTTCACAAGGAAACAAGATTTAACAACAAAATTTGAATGCCCAGTCATGGAAGCTATAAAATTATTAATTTTTGAATATTATAGGAGTTTTGGTGGATTTTTTTGATATTATAGTAGTTTTTTTTACTCATCAATCTAATGTGGATGTGAAAAAGACAAGGACATAACATTTTCAGCCTTTTCTATACTCCTAGGTCTTGTGTAATACTGCAAGTGTATTATTGAATACATTGTATTGTATTGATTCTTCTCTATTTTGTATTGATTCTTCTCTATTTTTCTTTCCTTGTACATCTCTTTTAGGAACAAGAGTGGTGAAAAATATATTTTATGTAGGGGAAAAAATGGGGATATGAAGTACTCTTATTTTCAGCACTGGATTAAAAGGTAAGCCTACAAGATGTATAAATGGTGTTTCATTTTACTCTTACCACCCATAAACCTGAACAACTGCCAAAAGAAACTCATAAAATCTACTATATTTTTCATCTATGTCAAGACTTCCTTCAATTCAATCTAGCTCATGATTTATTAGTAGCCAATAATGAATTCAACCCCATTTAGCAGTAAGTTGTGACATTTAAAATGAAGAAATGGTGTAATTTTTATTCTGGCATTGTCTGGTTGGACAATTGTTTAGGGACATAGTAGGTTGTAACATTGTAATATTAATCATTATTCATATTAGAAATTATTACTTTGTGGGAAATCATTCATCTTATCTGTCACATTTCCATATTCACACCGTCAACAGTGATGGTTTGGACTAAAATTCCCAGTAATGAGAAGAAAGATTCACATTTCAAAGATCCATTGGAAAATGCCGAAAAGTTTGATAGTGACACTGTTGCATCCAAGAGGAGAAGGGATGAATTGCATTCTAATATATTTGGAGGTAAACAACGTAACAAATTATTTACTTTGACATTTTTTTACATTGATTTTACAAATGTAAAGATGTAACATAATGTTTTCACACAGATTTGTTCACCTTAGAGGAGTACTTGCAGAAACATTACGAGGAGAAGGTGGAAGTTGAAAAAAAACATATTAAGGTTTTGGAAGAGAAAATTACATTTTATGAAAAAGAGAACAAACAACTACGAGAAGAAAGAAAAGTTTGTAAGGATGAAGCTCATAGATCTGCGCGAGTCGAAGGCCAATATAGAGATGGACTTGCTTCAACTACAGATGGCACATAAAGGCCTAGAAACAATGAGTGCAACAAGGTTACAAATGTCAGAAGTTTCCTTGGCCAAGGTTCAAGAGATGATCACTATTCATGACCGGGAACACAAACATTTGAAAGAACTATTCAAAACCACGTTGGGATTTTTGGATCAATGTAATGAGAAAACAAACTAAAATGTGGCATTGACACATGTTTGTAAAACTGTTTATTGTTATAATTTGTAACACATCAAATGTTATTTGTTGTGCAAATTATATTAATTATATTTGATGATATTTTAGTTTTTGTTTTGGATCCACATGTTCTTATTATAATTGTATTTTATTTTTAGTTATTATATGGATTTATGTCTTTGTTTCAATGGAAGAAGGCTGGGAAGATAAAATAATATGGTAACGATGACTAAAATCTTACACGATGTTACAAAAAATTGTAAGTGTGACATTAGTTTCTGGAATGGATTTAGTTCTATCAGCAATATACCTCAATTGGAGTAGAGAAAAGAATTATTTGGTTGCTCTGTATCTATTTTTTTAATCAATATAACTCTACTTTGAGTTGGGCCCCTCTTGGCTTTGTAAGATTTATAGATTTCTTCACTAATACCTTTATTTGTCTCCCTTCTAGATAGATCTAGTGTATTAATTAAAAATTTATGTGAGAAAAGTTTGTTCATGTCAATATCTTAAAGGTATAGTAAAGAGGAAGCTTTTTGCATACCATCTAAAGTGGATTCCATATTATTTAGGTGTACATTGGATGGTATTAATCTCTAGACACTTTATGATAACAATTTTTGATGTAGAAACATCTTTTGGTTTAGTGGGCAAGTTGTCTTAATTTTTCTTTGCATTTGTGTTATGTTCTTTCGTGTTTGAACTATGGTCCTCTTTTTCTTATTTGATATTTCACCCATATCATTGCCATCCTAGGATTCTTGATTCTTTCATCATTGTTACACTCTATTTGGATCCTTGTATGGTAAAAAAGATTTTACATTGATCCTTTGAAACTCTTAAGCATAAGATTTGACATGAAATTCATTTGTACTCTCTACAACATGTTGTGGTGCTTTTGAAGTATGTTCCAAAAAGTGGTTTTTTATTCAAACCCTTCTCTTGATTTTTGGACTCTCTTCACAAACTTTCTTTTCTCTATATCCTTATTATAATATCAGTCCTCCTCTACATATGTCTAAATATGGACTTGAAGTAGTTGTTCTTCAATTTATCCCAAATTTTTCTATGGGCATGTATGAGAAGGTATTACCCTAATCTTGGATTCAACAATGTTTGCTCACCTTGTCTTGCCTAGTCTTATGTCTCAATTCTACATTAATGGTATACACTGGTAATGTGTATACCACAAACAAACACTACCACATGATAATACAAAGGTCTAGGTATGTGAGACAAATAAAATACATGTATATGTAAATAATTAAAATGATCAATGTAAATGAAATTTCAATTAAAAATAAAGGAAAGATAAATAGGACACCTACAGGTTCACAAAAGAAATAATTAATAAATGAAAGGGGGTTATGGTATGACTATTTCAATTTATAATTAAATTTAACACAATGGATTTGGGTTGTCTATTCTTGTTATTACCATGATTATATGGACTATATCCTTGAGATGGATGAAGAGAGTTTCATTGTCCTCAAAGTTGAGGTATTCTTTTACATACGAAATGCACATAATCCACAAGTGTATTATCATTGATTTTTTATCCTACTTCAATACCTAAAGTGATGTATAAATTTTCTAACTTTTCTTTTCCAACTTGTTTACCTTCTTTCACAGCTTCAAGATTATACTCTAGAAGGAAAAACATTACGTATCCAACACTCTCAGAATTTGCAAGTAGACTATACTTTTTCCTTGAAGCTCAAAAAGTTAGATTTCTCCTTATTGGTAAAACTAGAAAATGAGTGAGTTTTTTTGTAAACACATTAGAACAAAAACCTCTCTCAATTTCAATTGGATATCTTATTATTCTTCCTCATTTTATGAAGTTCCGCAACTAAATCTATAAGTTCTCTGAAGCAAGTTCCGAAGCTAACTCCAATTGTTCCAAGCTAACTCTCATTTTTTCATAGATAACTCTAAATCTCTAAGTTTTGGAAGCTGTAAGTTATAGAACTAAAACTGCAAGTTCCGAAGCACTCCAATTGTTCCAAAGTTAACTATACTTCGTAGCAAGTAGATTATACTCTTTTTTTGAAGCATAATTAGGAATCTAATTAATTATTTGATTGAATAAATTTTTATTTTCCCAACACATCAAATTATATTTGAACAACAGGAAAACATGTAACATGGTAATAAAGTAAACTATACTATTAAATAGTAAATTGTGTAGCCATTATTCATAAAAAATTAAATTTATGGCCTCAATTACTTCTAATTGACATATCACAGTGAACATCTTACAATAACCTCCACATATCTATGTTTCGACATAAAGACTTATCAACTATGGTTGACTCTACTAGCCAACACTCCGAAGCAAGTAGACTATACTCTGAAGCAAGTAGACTATACTCCGAAGCAAGTTGAGTAAAGCACTTATGTCCTATAAGACAATTATCTTAATGAATTATTGCATACATTTTTTGGAGTTTTTACTATGTAGATAAAGAATTTGGGATTTAGAATTAACTAGGAGTGATTAAAGTTTTTTAACACATATTATATCTGAACAAAAAAATATGTAAATGGTAATAACGCACACTAGACAATTAAATTTTAAATTGTGTAACATTATTCATAAAAATTAAATTTTCCAATCAGTTAACATATTGAACATCTCAATAACCTGACATATATATGTTCATGTGACATATCAACTATGGTAGAATATACTCCAAAGCAAGTAGACTATACTCTGAAGAAGTAGACTATACTCTGAAGCAAGTAGACTATACTCCGAAGCAAGTTGAGTAAAGCACCTATGTCCTATAAGACAATTATCTTAATGAATTATTGCATACATTTTTTCCTTTTTTTACGTATGGACATAAATCATTTGGGATTTAAAATTAATTAGGAGTGAATAAAAAAAATTTGACACATCAAATTATATCTTAACAACAAAACATGTAAATGGTAATAACATAAACTAGGTAATTAAATAGTAAATTGTGTAGCATTATTCATAACAATTAAATTTTGCAATCAATTAATATATTGAACATCTCAATAACCTAACACATCTATGTTCAAGTGACATATCAACTTATGGTAGACTATACTCAGAAGCAAGTAGACTATACTCTGAAGCAAGTAGACTATGACTCCGAAGCAAGTTTACTATACTCTGAAGCAAGTTGAGTAAAGCACTTATGTCTTATAAGATAGTTATCTTAATGAATTATTGCATACATTTTTGCCTTTTTATGTATGGGCATAAAGCATTTGTGCTTTACAATTAATTAGGAGTGAATAATTTTTTTAACACATCAAATTATATCTGAACAAAAAAACATGTAAATGGTAATAACATAAACTAGACAATTAAATAGTAAATTGTGTAGCATTATTCATAACAATTAAATTTTGCAATCAATTAATATATTGAACATCTCAATAACCTAACATATCTATGTTCAAGACATATCAAATATGGTAGACTATACTCTGAAGCAAGTAGACAATACTTTGAAGCAAGTTGAGTAAAGAACTTATGTCCTATAAGAAAGTTATCTTAATGAATTATTGCATAAATTTTTGCCTTTTTACGTATGGGTATAAAGCATTTGGGCTTTACAATTAATTAGGAGTGAATAATTTTTTTTTTAACACATCAATTAGTAGGTTCATAATGTGTGTTTATAATAAATCGCCCCCCATAATATGAATTCATCACATCAAATGGAGTCACTTCACACGGGTGAAAGGAAATATCGAGGAATCCTTTACCTTCTTACGAAATAGAAACCCTATCTTTAAAGCATACTTTCTACCCTCGCTTTGGATTATTCCCTAAACAGTCTTGCTTCGGTCTATATTTAGTCTCGCTTTGGATTATTCCCTGAACTTTTCGTTATCACTCTAGCTGTGTTTATCCCTTACTTCGGTTTAGAAGAATGAGGCATAAAAAATATTTAGAACCAGAGTCCGCCTCCATTTTATTGCGAGATTCACAAGTATCAGAGCTATTTGAAAAGGTAGGATGGTTGGAATTCATAAAGAAATTCCAAGGTTATAAGGAAGCAATAGTGGAAGAATTCTTTGAAAATTTCAAGGGAAGCTATTTAAATGTGTGAGGCGTGAAGATCACTGTCAATAGTAAGATCATTAGTGAAGTTTTAGGGATTCCTTGTGAAGGGATGCAGATTGCAGGAAGGTCTACATATAAATACCTAATTCAAAATTTTCATGACCATGGAGATCCTGAACCATGCAATTGGCCCTAAATAATGTAAAACATGTCAAAGGCATTAGGAGAGATACAATTCTTGAACCCTATGGGGCAGCCACCTTTTGGATAGTGAATTATTTCACCTGTGAAGGTGAATACAATCTCCTAGGAGGTGATACAATGTAGATTCTGATTCATTTGAAATAGGGTTTACATAAACTAGGGCATCAAGTCAATTTACCTCAATATCTGTGTGACAACATCCACAATATGGCCACTAGATATAAAGAGAATAAAGGATCAATCAAGCACCACATGTCTTATTTACCTGATTTTTCAATACTCCATCAAAGAGCAAAGGGTAAAAAGCCTTGGAAAACTTGTTGCAGGAGATTGGTAAAGTTCCTAAAAAGCAGAGACATACTTTCTATGAATCTCTTGCACCTAAATCAACTCCATACCTCACTAAACCTGAAGGAGAAATGGCAAAACCTAACACTAAACAAGGTGAGATATCTGGTGCCACATCTACTTGAACAATTTCCAAAAGAAAAAGAAAATTGAAAAAATTGGGAGAAGAAACTGGAAAAAGAAAATGAAAATTGATTCTTCTAGAGGATGAAGACGTCGAGGAGGAAACTAAAATTTTGGGAAGCATAAATTCAGCCATAGAGGACTCTGAAGAACAAGCTAGACCTGAAGGAGAAATGGAAATCACTGAACAAAGGATTCCTGAAACTTTGGCACAACCTTCTACTTCCATTAAGGAAACAGAAAAAGGAAAGGATCCTCTTATAGAAGAAGAACCTATATCTCCCGCTTCACCAGGTCAAGGTATTGAAGAAGATCAATTACGGAATATGATTCTCCTCTCTAAGAAATAAGCAATCATCAAACAACAACAACAAGAAATAGAGTTTCTAAAAATAAAGGTACAATCAAAAGAAACTCTTATCTCTTCTTTACAAATGCAAATTGAAAAAAATGAAACGCAATGCAAGGAAAAAGACGAAACAACCCTTTCCAATGCTAAAGTAAAAGTTGATAAGGAAGTTCAAACTTCCTTAAACATAGAGGATGTCAGAAATGTATGGGGTATAATTTGTAACAATTATGAAAAATTGCATTCTCAAAATGAGACATTGAAAACTCAGTTGGAAGAGGAGAAGATTGAAAGAACAGAAAAAGAAAAAGAAAAGGAAAAGATCAAAAAGGACTTATAGGCTACCTGTGAAGTAGAGGAAAACTTTCTTTCCTGCAAAAGACCTTCGTCAGTATATAGTTCTTTCTTGGAAGAACAGTTCTACATGTGGCAATTATCAAGAATAAAATGTGAATTACCATTTGAAATAAACAATGACACAATATTTTTTAATGAATTTACAAAAATATCCCTTGAACATAAAAATATCATGTGTGAATTCCACTTGTGTAATCTTCTGTTGGGTCACATGATATATTTTCATATAAACCTCTTTGTAGGGGAGTCCCAATTAAGAGCCTTATCTTCTACCATGTAAAATCAAATAGAATGGGATCAAATGACAAATGAGTATTTTGAGAAAGTGAAGGAAAAAGGTATGGCACGAGGCCTTAATTTCCCAAACCAGTAGATCGACGTGTAACATTTAGTTTTTCTTCCTATTAGCCCAATATTCATGACCATCATATTGCTCAGCTAAAAGAGAGCATTATAAGTTTTCACAAATTTCTTCCTCAAACAGAGTTTGAAAATGCATTGGTGGTGTGCAAAAAAAGATGGGATACATTGAAAATTCCCTTGAAAAGGAGGGATGTACTTTCACCCACAAACCTGAGGTGGTCCATGAGAAGAGAAATGAAAATTATAAGGATGATTCCACAAATTTTTCAAACAAAAGGCATAAAATGGATAGGAATGTGGTTTAGACCGCCACTTATTATTTGCCCCATTCCTTCATGGAAAACAACAACATTACAAAGCAATGAAGCATTCAAGAAATGGCAAACAGATGTTGAAGAAAATGAAGGGTTTTTTGTCTCATTGGAAAAGACATGGGAACTTCAAACAAGTGTCTTTGACTTGAGAAGATATATAGAGGACAAGATTTTTGATCTAGATTTTAAAGTTCCTAATGAGGATGAGGTTGAACATGAGGATAGTACACAGAAGCAGCTAACTACTTTAACACCAATTGGTGTTCGCTGGTGTTGAATGATCTTGATCATTTTATGTTCTATTTATCTGAAACCATATGTCCTGAATAGCCCACGATGCTACCTCTGAGAGGAGAAATTCACACTTTCATAGTGAAGCATACAACGGTATAGCTTGTGTACAAGAAGTTTTATTAAGTTAATACTAGTTAAAGGTGGTTTATATGTTCTTCTTTGTTTTTAATAAAGCTTAATATTTTTTCTAAAAATATTGTGATTTTTTTGCTAAATATGATTATTACAAATTGTTCATCATTCTCATAAATAACATTGTTGGACTCTTCCCTTCCATAAATTTTTTTGTTGTTAATAGAATTATTGTCGTACCATGATTGTAGTCCAGATTATGGATCTTTTCCATAGCTTCGAAGATGGTGCTAATTCTAACATGTTGATGTACTACCTATTTTTAGCATAATTTGACTTTGACTATACTGAAATATTGCAGATATCAGTTGGTGCCAACATATCTCAAAATAACTCTATCATATCACTCGTTTGTAAATTGTGAGAATAATTCAACAAGGAAGATAAGACAAGTCTCAAGTTAGATAATAAATCATGTATATAGATAGTTATTTTTGTCATGATGAATCCAAGGAATGTAGTCATCTTCCTTTAGAGTATACTCTACTTGCTTTGGTGTATAGTATCCTTTAGTTGGTGTATAATCAACTTGCTTCGAAGTATAGTCTGTTTGCTTTGGAGTATAGTCTACTTTCCTCGAAGTATAGTCTACCATAGTTAATATGTAGTGAATAGAGATATGTCACATTTTAAAGATGTTCGGTATAATCTTCTTGCTTCGAAGTATAGTCTACTTGCTTCAGAGTGTATACTATTCTCTTCGGATTGTAGTCTTCCATAGTGTTGATGTTTATGAAGTTTTTATAATTTTGTGTGTGTATCATAGATTGAATGCATCGAACAAGTCTATCGTAATAGTGAAGACAATTTATTAGATAAAAATAAAAGGGAAACTATGAGTGATGATTATATATGAGAAATCTATTATACTCATTCCTATTACCTGAGAAATATATGAGTGAGTGACTTCTTGAGTGGTCTTAAATCCTTAAAACCTTCAAGTTATCCTTTATTATGCTTATTAGATGTTATGTACCAATTTCTAGAGCTTAATTCAAAGTACAAGTCTTAATTTGCAATTGTGAAATCAAATCCTCCTTACTATCTATCACAGGTTTGGACCATAGACTGTCATCATTTGACACAACTGCTTTGACTTTCCATCTTCCTAACCACTTTCATAGGTGTCTGATGGACTCCTAGAAATGATCTTAAAAGTTTCAAGTTAGAACTTGCTTCATAGGGCACTCAATAGTTAATATATCTTGTATTTTGGTTTCCAAAATTACCACCTACAGTTGTCCTTAAGGACTGTGATCGATTTTCAAACTCTATAACCTTATCTACCACTGATTCTTTTTAATTATGGATAGTGAATCTATGAATATTATTCATACCAATTTTATATCATTGAATGTAAGTGTAATGTCTCCAAACTACCTTCATCTTAAAAACCCTAAAAGGGTTTCTAAACTACCTGAGAAGACAAGTTTTGGTATAAAATGCAAAATACTCCAACCAAAACCTTAAAACTTAATCCTCAACACCTTCTAAATAGGTTTTTTCTAGTATTGGGTGATGGATAATCTTCTAACCAAGTACAACTTCTCATAGGTCATTGCCACGTGCTTATCAAAACAATGTTCACGCTCTATGCAAACCCTCAACAATTATAAAATTCAATAAAGTTGTGTTCAAGACCTATAGCTTTTTCTAGGGATCTGTATTAGTATTTCCTCAAATTTTGAGTAGTCATAGCTTCATAAAAATATCAATTCAAATCTTGAAAGAGGTTTTCATGTGCCAAGACCATACTGTGCATAACAGGGTTTAAATCATTGAGAGTTAAGATCTTAAAAATCAATAGATATAATATCTCCTTGCAATCATGTAACTTAACTATCAAAAATTCATCCTCTTCAATCTAGTGCAACCACAAAATACCTATCAATCATCCCTCAAACCTTTCACAATGTATTTCCATGTGGAAAAGAATATGAGAAGGGTGAAGAATTATTTGTAGCTAGGACAATATTGAAGGATTGAAAAATGGGTAAGAGTTGCAGCAAGAGAGGAAAAATACTTTCCACACAAGATGCAATACTAAGGGAAAATTTTATATAGTGGTAGTTGATAACAGAAGTAAAAACAATTTGGTGTATATGGATATGGTGTGAAACCAAGGATTAGAGTGCATAACACATTCAAATCTTTATGAGGTTACATGGTTGTTGTAAGGACATGTATGTGTTATGAAAGAACAATGTGAAGTATTTATTGCAACTAGGACAATATTGAAGGATTGAATAAAGGTTAAGAGTTGTAGAAAGAGAGGCATCATAGTTTTGAAACAAATATGTAATATCAATGGAGAGATAATTCATAGCCACAGAAACTCCCTTACTCAATTCAATATGCCCTTCTTGCCTCTCCTTTCTTTTCTCCTTCTACTAGCACCTTCTGGAGCTTCAATCATCATTGTATTCTCCACTTCATTGTTCCCTGTTAGTCACTTCATAATGATGCTAGATTGACTATTAAATAAATTCATAATAATTTCTCTCCTCAATGTATCTTTTCCTTTCCTTAGAATTCCCTCCTTGTTCCTTAAGACAATGGATCATTGCACCATGTATGGGTTTAGACTCCTAAAGCTACCCGGAGGTCTTACAACCTTATTTGGACTCCTCTTGTCTTCCCTGAAGTTTTCTCAAGACACCAGGTCTCAACTCACAACACCTTTCTTGTAATCACTCTTTTCCTCTTTATGGCCTACAAGAACTAACTAATATTGTCTACACTTATTGTCAGCATTATATCAGTTCATGGGGGATTTCAAGGGATAAATAACATATCTTATAGTAGGCTAGTACCCATTCAGCTATTTCTCCTTCCCTAGAAGTTTCCCTAACCAAATCATAGTCCAAATTATAGTTGTTTTGCAAATGAGCTTCTCAAGATAGGGTTACAAGAGTGCATATAGTCACTTAAGGAGATTGGAAAGGATATTTACCCCTAGCACCGGTGGAATACCAATTTTTTTATTGAATAGGCTTGAAGACTATGTCATCATTATTTGTACAAATTTCTAGGGCTTAATTCCATGCATAGGTATTTTTTATTACTTGTTCCCTATAATCTTCTTTCTTCAAAGTATAGTCTACTTGCTTTGGAGTGTAGACTATTTACTTCGGGGTGCATTCTTCCATAGTGTTGATTTTTATGAAGTTTTCATAATTTTGTGTGTGTATAATAACTTGAATGCATTGAACAAGTCTGTTGTTATAGTGAAGACAATTTATTAGATAAAAATAAAAAGAAAACTATGAGTGAGGATTATATATGAGAAATCTATTATACTCATTTTTATTACCTGATAAATATATGAGTGAGTGACTTCTTGAGTGGTCTTAAATACTTAAAAACTTTAAGTTATCCTTTATTATGCTTCTTATATGTTATGTACCAATTTTCAGAGCTTAATTCAAAGGACAAATCTTAATTTGCAATTGTGAAATCAAATCCTCCTTACTAGTAGTCACAATTTTGGACCATAGAATGTCGTCAGTTGACACAATTTCTTTAACTTCCCATATTCCTAGCCACTTTCAAAGGTGTCTGATGGACTCGTACAAATGATCTTAAGATGTTCCCTATAATCTTCTTACTTCAAAGTATAGTCTACTTTCTTCGGAGTGTAGACTATTTGCTTCGGAGTGTAGTCTTCCATAGTGTTGATGTATAAGAAATTTTCATAATTTTGTGTGTGTATCATATCTTGAATGCATTTAAGTTTACCTATCCAAATCACAGTCCAAATTATATTTTCTTTGCAAATGAGCTTCTCAAACAAGGTTTACAAGAGTGCATACAGTCACCTAAGGGGACTAACAAGGATATCTACCCCTGACACTAGTGGAATACTAAATTTATTGTTGAATAGGCTTGAAGACCAAGTCATAATTATTACTACAACTTTCCAAGGATTAATTCCATGCATAGGTATTTTTTATCACTCATTCCCTTGTCAAACCCTAACTGGGTGCATAGTAATCCCAAGAGGCTTGTTTTTATCATAACTCTCTCTGTAACTTGACTTAAAACTTCAAAATTGCAGTGGAGGTCGAGTTTAGTATTAGGTAAGGCATTTTATTACCAGTGAGAATGGAGGCATCCAAAACCCTAGGTTTGTTAGTTTCCTTCCCCACACTACCTTGAGGATCACACAACTCACTGTATAGGCAAATAAGCGCTTCTATTTTATTGTTAACCCTACATGCATGGAATTTTTAGTCACCCATCACACAATGGCCACACAATGTATTAGACTTCCACCCTTTTTGAGATCTTCCTAAACAAGTAGACACTCCTCCAAAAAATATACTCAATGTTACAATTTTCTCAGTCATAGGTCTCCTATTCATTCCAATAAGCAATTTTTTTTCATGTAATACATCTTCCAACTCAAAAAAGAATGACTATCCAAACCTTGCTCCATGTGATCACCAAGAATTAAATCCTAAAAATACTTGTACAAGAGTAATCACAGTCATAACATATTTTTGATGTTTATAGTTGTTAAACATGCATTACACAGGACATAGGTCTTGCTTCTAGTTTTAGTGTACACCTTCAACATCATGAATAGACAACTCACACGCATGAATCACCCAAAAATGCATCAAAATACCTTCTCCCATCAACAAACATTGTTAGGTTGTGGAGCTAGATTGCTTCATAGTTAGCATGCAATGGAAAGTGACTAGAAATACAGTAACCGGCATTGGTTACAATGGGACCGACGTCGGTCAGGAAAAGGAGGAACCGACCGCAGTTAGGTCTAACTAGCGTCGGTTACCTGTGCGAAGCACTTTATTTTTAAGTCACAGGTTTTAATATTTTTTTTGTTTTAAAGCAAATCTATTGGATGTAATTTCATGGCTAAGTTGCCCTAAGTTTTTCTAAGCTTATGTAAGCTAGAAAACTAGAGTTATATGAGTTGATGAGAAGAAGAGCATAATCCTTGGTTGAAAGGATGAAGAAGAAGAAGAAGAAAAAAAACTAGATTACATGAAGACAAGAGCTTTCATGGAGAGAATCTAAACAGAAGGAAAGTGCAGGTACACTGTTGGTGAGAAGATGGTATTATCTTCTACTATATTTTCTTTGTATTGTTTAGTCTCATGTAAAGGCTTGCATAATATGCAAAGCACTTAGGGTTTCTTCTTGTTAGATCCACAAGTTGTTGTGAGATCTTGTTATTGCTTATTCTTGTAGATCCACATGTTGTGAGATCTTGTATTGCATATCCATGAGATCATGTTGTATTGTTGATCCATATGAATCTAGCATGGTAGAGGAAGTTGTCTTCATGTTTGTGGTTTTTTGCAGTGATGGAGGAGAGACTTACTTCTTGGTGCATGGTTAGGGTTGCACATTGGTAGATATTTCTAGAGGTATTTTTTGCATATTCACAATACAATGAGAGCTTGACTGCATAGTGGCAGATGCAGGGTAGCTTCAGGTATGTGAAATCTGGTTATGTTTGAGAGGTGCGGTTGTAGAGATCTGGAGGAGACACAAGTGGTGGTATGGAGGCACTGTTTAGTGTACTCAGGTAGATCTGGTTGGAGATCTGGGGGGAGGAGATACTCTTGTAGAGATACATGTACTCTTGTGCAGAAGAGTTGGTTTGTAATATCTTGTTATAATATATATATGAGATCTCTATCTTTGGTGGACGTAGCCAACATTGGGTGAACCACGGTACATGCTTGTTATGTGTGTGTAATTTTGTGTGATTTGGATTATTCTAGTTTATACTTCCACTACTATAGATTTTGTGGGGAATTGTTTAGATCCCGTGTGCATGATTTTGTTTGTTATTAAATCATAGCACTATTCCACAGTCCCGTATTCCCAACAAAAATATCTTAAAGGACTTTTTTTTGGGTTACATGTTAGAGTGAACATATAGTTGAGAAATCAGTCTTGAAATTACAATGACTTTGACCAGTAAATTATACGAGCTCCATGAGGATATCTTATGACACCATGTTTCACTCATAGGCATGTGGGTTATGAAGAATTGAATTTTCTTAAGATATAAGCTAGAATATAGGTTGATGAGCTAATATTGGCACCATTAATTCTATTGAATGCTATTGGATGTCTACATTAAAACACACCACCATTATGCTCTGATCATGTTTATGTTTACACAATAGACTAATGCCACATTAAATTTATTGGAAAAACTTATGAGCATGTTTCACATAGAAAAAATGGCATGGATGAATGTGTATACATTTACTCATAACTTTGAGAGTCATATACATAAAATTCAGAAATAAAATTTCCCCTATACAATGGGGTTAACAGTGATGATGTTACAAAATTTGATATTAAGATCAAAAAAATTCAATGTGTGGGACTAAATCAATGTAGGACCAAATAAAACATAGATTTAATGTAATGTGACAATAATACTTTATTTAAATCTTTAAGACTTCTACACACCCCTCCATCATATAATTTGTAAAACAAAAAAAATAGATACCACCATTATCAGGTACAAGATCACAAAATATACCCATAATACAATAAAATCAAAATGTGTAAAACTCAGAACACACATAATACAATATTTAGCATTATTTGTTTTAAACATGATGAAGCACCATGAAGCATTATTTGTCGTAATTAGACTAAAACCAGACTATGTAATCCAAAAAATAGTAAAAACCCAACAATAAACATAGTTTTTCATAAAGACAGAAATACCTTCAGGATGCATTTGATGTTCCAAAAGAAAGCCAACGATGTGGAACTTGAATTTCAGTTCAGGGGGATTTCCCTATGATTTAAGAAACACAAATTTAAGTGTTTTGAATTCCAATGAATGCATTTGGTAATCAAATTACAGTCATACTCACCCAAAATCTCTGTTATATCCTCACAACTTTCTCTGATTGTTGTACTGAACAATTTCTGTGTTTGCTTGAGTAGTTTCCTTCCACGAGTTGTGTTAGGCAATGTATACTCCTCATACTCTTAAGCATTAATATTTAAATCCTCCACCACTATCTCATTTTGTTTCCTCTTTCGAGGTTGACTACTTGCACTGAACCATGGCTACAAACGGGTGGTAGAAGTCTTGTTTGCACTATAATTTGGAACGAAATCAAATGGAAACGAACCAGAGTCGTGTAAAATATTTTAAAATTGTTGCACACTGTCTCCAAAATAAAAAATATTTGCATCATTGTTTGGCACCACATCTAATAATGATTTCAAAAAACTTTAGATTGGTCAAGCACTTGCAATGCATTTCCATGGTTTCTAACATGTTACTCAGGACTAACGTATTTTGTTTCGTGTTGAATTCTATCATCACCCTCAACTGTCACAAAAAATAAAATTGATTTAGTAATTGAGAAATTGTTGATATATCAAACACTATTTATTCATAATAAAATGTGTACTGTCAATGAAAATGTTGGGCTGCTCCGATGGAGCTTCTTTAGGCACATTACATTCAAATGATTCCGCAACATAAACAACATGGTCATCTACAATGACAACAATACTTTTAGAGAATGTACAATGAATTGTTCTAAGTATAAAAATGATACAAAATAGTTGAAACAATGAAATGAAAATGTACACCCTCACCACTAAAATTTGGATCCCTAGTAGATGCACTACCCTCGTGTGTCCTTTCAAGTTGCAACATCTTAAAACATGTTTGCATGTGTTGCCTTTAGTAGCCCAAGGAAATTCGTAAACATAAAAGTTCAGGCTAAATCTTTGAACGAAATACCATTGATCCTTGGATGTTTGACTTTTAACCATGTAAGACCCATGAATTGCATGGTTTGCACAACAGTCAGTGTTTGGTATTGTTTTGGCTCTTTCAGTGGTAGTCAAAATTTCCTTCTACTTCTTGTAATTTGTCAAGAAACCTGATACTTGACACTTCCACCTGTTTTTGTAATGGGGTTGAACTTGAAACACCAATGTGTACAAAAACCAATCCATTCTCCTTATGCATTTCTTTCTTCAATCGCATAAGTATTGGGTCTTCAAGAAACAATGGTAAGATTATATGGATGCATTTGTATCCTGATTGGCATGGGTGAAGTTGTGGAAATTATTTTACCACATAGTTGCATGCGGAAATAATAAAACCATTAGAAATTATTTAAAAATTATTAACTCTACACATAGCTACAAATATAATCATATGTAGTTAGCAATTACAAATATGTCCATCTTGAAGCCACTTTTTTCTGAAATACTCCATAAAGACAGTATCCTCTTTGAACTCCTCCATGAATTCATCGATGAGGAAAAAGGTCATGTGCTCATTGTCATTGATGGCACACATGATGTCACCTAGTCTCTAGAACATAACCATCCCCACCTCCTTCTTTGTATATCTATAAATAAAATTGTCATGTGACAATAAGTAATGGAAAACAACAAAAAACAACCTAAGCCTATAAACATTGTATTACAAAAATGAAGAAAAACAAGCCTGTAAATATTCTTTAGCCAAGCCCTATTAACATGCCATATGCATAACAAGACACGACAACCAAATACAGTTATGAGACACAAATAATGTTGTTAGGATGTAAATTGTGTGTATTAAACTTATAGAATTTTTTTTAGTAAATTTATACTTTATAGTTTGTATTTCAAAAGACGCATCATGTGTAATGAATGCATTGACATGTCAATCCATCCTTTTCCTTTTCCCCCTCCCATAGACTTCAACAAGCCATGCATATATTTCTTCCACTTTATTACGGGATGAAACTGCCCATGTATCAGGAACCCCAGCCTCTTGCTCGTAAAAAACAAGAAGCATGTATAATTGGTACTGAGACAAAAGTGTACATGAAATTATTGTTAGTATGAGAATGACTTGAACAAATATATCCAAATATGAATTATGCATGGAAATGAGACAACAATGTCCTTACCCCATATTTATTAGTTTAGAATGTGGAATCCATTGCAATGATGGAGTTGTGGGAATGAATGAACCATCATTTCAAGCATCCACATTGTTTGAAGGCCCATAATGAAAGGCACGTCAGTCCCACATGGACCTCTGATAATAAAAAAAATGTATCCCTTTCTGCGACATGCCACAAGTTGATACTAGTGTTTTCATGTTAGTGCTTTTGTGATATAATGTTCTTCACCCTCCTCCATGCATTCAACACATCTTTCCTAGTTAAGCACTCATCCCTTTTGTTGACAATCCTCGCCAACTCTAGATCCGTGTAGTGCCTTTCAATAATGGTGTCAATAGATATACTAGCAAGAAAAAGAGATTCAATGTATTGCTTACATTCAACTGATAAATTTGGAGCAAAACCACTTCGTGGATCCAATATTTTGTCCTTTACACCATGGAAAAACTCACCATTCTTATCAACATGATACATATTATTGTATATGATATGTGCCACATCTGGTGTACCAAACATAACCCTCACATTGAAATGGCACTGACATCCACATTTTTTTAAACCTCCTAATTATTTCACTAGTAAGTGTTTTGTTCTTGTTGTCCTCAGGGCCATAAGCACATCAATATCTGAAACAAAAGGAAATAAATACTGATATTAGGTACAGAATTTGGAAAAAATGGCACTAACCTATGTGAACACTATTCTTGAGGACGAACAAATGTAAAGTTAATATAAACAAACCTGTAATACATAATGGTAGCTTGTGGTGGTGTGACTTCCTCTGTAAGAGTGTATATCCTTTTTTGCTTGCATATGAATGTTGTCTCAGAGCTATCGAGAAGGTCTTCCCCTTTAATAAAGGCATTGAGTTGTGCTAGAGGGATTTCCACACAAACATCTTCTTGAGAAAAATTATCTTCACCAATTGGTTTCCATTCAAGATCGTTTTGAGAAAAATTGCTTTCCCATTTCCCATGTCCTTAACATCTAGGGAAATAAATTGTTTGTAATTTTCCATTCATGGCATCCTAACCAAAATAATTTAAACAACTTCATATAATTAGTAAGCATGGTATTTAATATATCAGTATATAAAATTATATACATAATATGTTATTTTTTTAAACATAAGGCACCGTAATATGACACAAGTCATGAAAATGATCTTAACATGTATTATGTGGTATACATAGGATGTCATGTTTTAGTTTGTATGTTACAAACAACTAAAAAATCCTAATAGGATACTAGTAGTGAAATTTTGCGGTATACACAAGCTTTCATTTTTTAGTATATGCGACAAGAGTCACAAACACCATAGTATGATGATTGTATTGAAATTATGTTGTATACATAGGTTGTAACATTTTTGCACATGTGACAAATGATCCAAGCATGGTGATAGGATATTGGTAGTCAAACTCTATGGTATACACAGGTTGTCATGTTTAAGAGTATGCAATAAGTAACATAAATATCATTAGGGGATACCAGTGGACATAATATGTGGTATATAAAGGTTGTCTCATTTATGGGTATGTGAAAAATGATGCAAAAATAAATAAATTGTGTGGTGGTTTGGAGGTATTTGTAGGATCATTAAGGTAAACTCTTCATGTTAGTTCCATGCATGTTAAAATGAGCCAAGAGTTAGGAACGGTGATTAGAGTTTAAAGGTAGGATGAACACTTAAAAAATTGAACATGGAAAGAAAAACAAAAAATGGGTTTTTAAAAAAATTTCCCTTCTACCTTAAACCCTTATGATAGGCTACAGTAGGCTTAGATATGCTAGAAGGGCATTGCGAGAAAGAAAGACACATCAAGCAGTGGGGTCCTAAGATTTTGCATGCACTTTAAGGAAGAGAAATTGATTATAGTGAAGCTTATAAGATTTTTTAGGTAGCTACCAAAGTCTCCATGCATGATTGTACTAAGAAATCTTATAATAAGGGGATGAGATGAAAGTATTGATAAACAAAAGGATTTCAATGTTTTTGGTTGTTTTAAATTCATTTTTGTGGTCAGTCTAACTATGTTTTGAGGTGTGTGAGTAGGGTAACTAAGATGAGAAGCATTTAAAGAAAAAAGTACATTTTGAGTAAGAACTAATACTAGAAACTGATGCAGTGGTATCTTCCAATGAGACTAAATAAATATCAATTCCAAGGTTCATAAGTTCAATTTCAGCATATGTGGTCCTCAGAGATAGAGAGATATTCTAGAGTGATATGATTGAATCCCATTAGAAAATAATTTCCAAGAATGTTAGGTGTTTATTAAGGTGAGAGAGTGTGTTGTTAGGTTTGTATAGGTTGTGTGTTGAGTCTTTGTATGTTTGTGCATCATTAGGATGCTTGAAATAATGTCAAAATTGCAGTTTTACATCTAAAGAAAAGGGAAGCTCAAAATTCAATTACATTTCAAGGTTAGGTACATGCATGTGTGTGAGTTTGAGTATAAGAGGGTAGGAGTAAGTTAGGAAGTTTACTCCTTATGATGGAGGAAGTAATAGAGATAGGAGCTCTATGAGTTTGTAAGAAAAATATATATTAATATATGTATCTAAGTTTAGTGGCAGACTAATCTGCCCTTGAGAGCTATTTTTTGAGGTGGAATTGTGAAGGATGAATCCTTTTATTAATGCATGAGTGTCCCATCTATGTGTATGCTCATGAATCCTTGTTTGTAATTACTCTTAGTGTATATGATAGCACCAATCCCCTATTCTAATGTTGGCATTAGAAGCCACTTTGCTGAGGTTGTGACAAGAGAACCCTAACTAACTCATCTTCTTCATATCCTGTATGGAGGCATTCAAATGATGAGGAGAGAGAGAGAGGGGAGGTTTTTTTTTTGGGAAGCCATGAAGGCTCTTGAAGCTTTTATTTTCTTGAATAATCTAATAGATATTCTTTATACTTAATAAACTGTGTATGACTCTGTGGATTTGGTATTTTAATTAAGTTATTATTAAATGGATAATGAATCACCATTAGGTATCTTGTAAAATGAATATGTAAGTTCCATATGGTGAGGAAAGGGTTTGGAAAAGTAGAACATTATGTGTATATGAAACTATGTAATGGTTTGAAACTAAGAAGTATGATCCTATACTCTTACTCAGTTAAGTGCATGATGATTGATGAGATTTATAACCTCTATCAAGGAATGAAACTAATATTTTAGTATGTCAAAATTTGAAGGTATGTTTTTAAAATAAGGAGTGAGATTAGAAGGTACTCTATCTAGGACTTAGACAACTAAACATAATATTCTGAGTTTGAGTACAATGTATTGGATAAAGGATGAATGTTTAAAAATAATTACAAGTGTTCTAGGAGTAATCAAACATTTTTATATGCCTATTCTTGTCAAGTAACATGAATGCAAGAGCTTGGGGTTAGGAAATTCTACTAAATCTAAGTAAACTTTGTTTTACTGACAAGAGAAACTAAGATAAGAAACTGTAACAACCTTAGAAGCTTAAAATAGTATTATGGGGAGAAAATTTTAATGTATTTTAAGTTGTCAACAAGTTTAAGGATGGAAAATATCAAATACTTAGACTTAAAAGTTGAAAATCATAAAACAAGATGACTGTAGAAATAAGTAGTTTAGTGAAGGTGATAACCTATCTTCCACTTGATGGAATCTATGGAACCATGATAGTTGGGGGAAGATTAAATAAATACTTGAGTGTCAATTGAAAGTGACTAAGTGTTGATACTATACATGCAGGTATAACTTGTAGGGTGTGAGACTAAAATCATCTTAAGAAAATAAGCAGAAATGAGAGCTAAGACCAACTAGTTGTCAAGTAGAAATGCATGAAAAGTGAAGATTGAATCAATGGAACTAGGAAAGGATATTGAGAAGTTATAAGGACATCTCAGAAAAAGAAAAATAATGGAAACTCATAGTGACTATCCTATGTTACAGTCTGGGAAGTGGTATGAAGATTAAGCTAGTTTCATTTTTTTAAATGATCATGAGGTGATGGCTAAGACAATGAGAATATTGAAAGGATTAGGATAATTCCAATGAGATGAAAATATAACTAAGGTGGTGAGAAAAATCCTAAAGAGGAGGAACTCATAGTTAAATAACTACTTGTGCAAGAATGAACAAGAACCTAGAAGGTCAAGATTTGGAAAAATTCACAAATTGAAGAAATAACAACTATAAGGACTTGATAAAGTCTTGAACATGTTGTACATAAGGTATTTAAGGTGTAACAGAGGTTGAAGGTAGTGAAAATGAACAAAGTCTTGTTTAGCCCTTGAAATCCTAAGAAGTTATAGGTAACCTAAGAAGCAAAAGGTTGGAAAACTAGTAAGAAAGGATATTTGAGGTGAAAGGACCTTATGGGGAGCTTCAAAAAGTTTGAATTAGTGGATGTAAGGTGTACTTAAGGTTGGAATAGAGTATCAATGATGAATACTTAAAAATGACTTCTAAACAATAGGTAAGCCTAAAGGAGCCTTAGGAAATGAGGAAAAAGGTGTTTGGAGGGATGGAGCAAGAGATATCACTAGAAAATATGTACAAAGCATAACAAGGGTAATGGGTATCTGAAACTTATTTTACATTTGCATAAAAGTGGATTTTTTCTCTGTACATAGTGATTTGACCAAAACCAGGGGCAATTGGGAGAAATTGGCAAAAACAGTAAAGGGATTATAAAAGAAAATGGGTGTAGAGTTACTTGATGAAACTTTGTAGGATGATTATTGGGTTTAATTGGTCCTCAAAGAGTTTACCAGTGAGACTAGATTCAGATAAATGTGTGTTTTATGCTCAAAAATTCAAATTTGAAGGATAAAAAGGAAGTAAGAAGGCATAGAGTGACTTTAAGAGAATAAAAAATACTGAGACTTATTCAAGCTTGCAAAACATTGTTAATATGTGGTATACATAGGCTGTCATGTTTGCATTAGGTTGGTTGATTAAGGATGGTGATGGGATTTGGGTTGGGATTGTTTGATTAAGGATGGTCGATTATGATGATGTTTATTGATTAAAAATTTAAGGTGATATGATGGTTAAGGGTGTTCACGAGAAAGCAACCAACATGCAATACACACCCTAACTAGTCAAGTGGGATTGTAATCAAGATATTTACCAATTTCAATACCACACACTAAGGGGTGCCACTCTTGGCTCACCACCTATGTACCAATGTGGGGTCGTCTAGTGAGTGATCTTGGGAAGTGCAATCTCCTTGCACAATAGCTTGATATGCGGCCAAAAGGTTGCCTAGACTAGGATATACGAGCTCACTAGGGGAGTACCCGATATACCTTGTAGTACATGGGGCCCAAGTTCATGTTGCAAGGATGTTATCTGAGGCCTAGGTATTGGGACATGGAATCCCCTCACTTCATGTCACTCTTAAAATAAGCAAACACTTATGCAATAACGACAGCTCTCTAAGAATTTATATACCCCGTAGGAACACAGGGTGTGTCCATTTATGTGGAGGTGAATTCCATGGTCACGAGACTCCTAGGACTATGAGAAGTGTGTGGATGTCACTTCCACATCATGTTTCCCCTAAAAAACAAAAATGGAAAGGCTAGCCACTTTTGATCCTCAAGATCATCCTAAGACGCGAGAGGAGAGCATACACGGTTTAACCTTTGGGATAAACAAACAATGATACAAAACACACAAGAAAGATGATGCAATATAATAAAATTAAATGATAAATATTTTTTGATTGGGTCTTCAAGAGGAGGCCCTGCAAAACAAAGCTTAGTAATTTGATTTATAAACCCAAATGTCTTGGACCTATCATCCTACAAAACAAAGGGTTAGTAGTTTTAGACTATTTTTTATCTTTGATAAGCGTAGGAATATGCAAACAAATTCTTAGTAGTTTGGAGCAAGAATAATATAACTCAATGTGTAGCTAAAATGACAATATTTAGAAAAAATTAAAACCATGAATAAAGTATCCTATAAACTGCTAAATTAATGCTTTCATTGCATAAGATACTAGGAGTGAAAAATTATGGAATACTCGGGATGTCATTTTTTTGTGTGTATTTGACAAGCAATGAAATTTTGTGGTATACACAGGGTGTCATGTTTGCTTGTATGCGAAAAATGTCACAAACAACATTATAGGACATTGGCATTCAAAATTTGTGGTATACACAGGGTGTCACATTTGCGTGTATGCAAAAAATGTCACAAACAACATTATAGGATACTGGTATTCAAAATCTGTGGTATACACAGGGTGTCACATTTTACGCGTATGTGAAAAATGATCAGAAACAATGTTATAGGATACTGGTATTCAAAATATGTGGTATAAACAAGGTCTCACATTTGTGCATATGTGAAAAATGTTGCAAACAATGTTATAGGAAACTGATATTCAAAATTTGTGGTATACACAGGGTGTCATAATTGCGCGTATGCAAAAAAAGTCACAAACAACATTATAGGATACCGGTATTCAAAATATGTGGTATACATAGGGTGTCACATTTGCGCGTATGTGACAAACATCGCAAACAACGTTATAGGATACTGGTATTCAAAATATGTGGTATACACAGGGTGTCATGTTTTTGTGTATGTGACAAATGATGTAAACATAACTGTTATAGGAAAATGGTAGTCCAAATATGTGGTATACACAGGGTGTCACGTTTGTGCATATATGCAATAAATGGAAAAAACACTATAGGATACTGGTATTCCAAATATGTGGTATACATAGGGTCTCACGTTTGCGCATGCGTATGTGACAAAATAACGTTATAGGAACTTGTAGTCCAAATCTATTGGTATACACAGGGTATCACCTTTATGCACATGTGATAAATGACACGAGTAGCGTTATAGGAAATTGGTAGTCCAAATATGTGGTATACATAGGGTCTCACTGTTTGCGCATATGTGACAAACATGTCATAAACAATGTTGTAGGATACTGGTATTTGAAATATGTGGTATACACAGGGTGTCACGTTTGCACGTATGTGACAAACGATCATTTGAAATAACATTATAGGATACTGGTATTCAAAATATATGGTATACACAGGGTGTCACATTGTGCGTATGCAACAAATTTGCGCGTATCGCAAACAATGTTATAGAAACTAGTATTCGAAATCTTTGGTATACACAGGGTGTCACATTTACACGTATGTGGAAAATGATGCAAAACGTGTTATAGGATACTGGTATTCAATTTTTTTGGTATACACAGGGTCTCACGTTTGTGCATATGTGAAAAATGTCGCAAATAATGTTATAGGATTCTGGTATTCCAAATTTGTGGTATACACAGGGTGTCATGTTTTCGTGTATGTGACAAACAATGAAAATAACATTATAGAATATTGGTATTTGAAATTTAGGTATACACAGGGTCTCACGATTGCGCGTATGTGAAAAATGATGGAAACAACGTTATAGGTAATTGGTAGTCCAAATTTGTGGTATACAAAGGGTCTCATGAATGTGTGTATGCTAAAAATGACGGAAACAATGTTATAGGTAATTGGTTGTCCAAATATGTGGTATACATAGGGTGTCACATTTTCACGCATGTGATAAATATCACAATCATTAATGTTAATAGGAAACTGGTAATCTAAATATATGGTATACACAGGGTAAATCACATTTAAGTGTATGTGAAAAATGTGGCAAATAACATTTATAGGATATTAGTATTCAAAATTTGTGGTATACACAGGGTGTCACGATTGCGCGTATGTGACAAACGACAGAAAAATTGTTATAGGAAATCGGTATTCAAAATATGTGGTATACACAGGGTGTCACATTTGCGTATGCAAAAATCGCAAACAACCTTATAGGATACTAGTATTCAAAATATGTGGTATACATAGGGTATCATGATTGCGTGTATGCAACAAATGACACAAACAATGTTATAGGAAACCTGTAGTTCAAATCTATGGTATACACAAGGTGTCACATTTGCACATATGTGAAAAATGTCACAAACAACATTATAGGATACTGTATTTGAAATATTTGGTATACACAGGGTTTCATGATTGTGCGTACATTTAGGAAATTGCGCATATGTGGTATACAAATGATGTAAACAATGTCGCAAATAATGTTGTACGATACTGGTATTCCAAATTTGTGATATACACAGGGTGTCATGTTTGCGCGTATATGAAAAACGTTAGAAACAATGTTATAGGATACTGGTATTTGAAATATGTGGTATACACAGGGTGTCATGTTTGCGTGTATGCAAATTATAGGATACTAGTATTTGAAATCTGTGGTATACACAGGGTCTCATGATTGCACATATGCGACAAACAATGGAAACAATGTTATAGGAAACTGGTAGTCCAAATATGTGGTATACATTAGGTGTCACATTTGCACGTATGTAACAAACGTCTCAAACAGTGTTATAGGATACTGGTATTTGAAAATGTGGCATACACAGGGTGTCACATTCATGCATATGTGACAAACAATGGAAACAATCGTTATAAGAAATTAGTATTCCAAATATGTGGTATACACAAGGTGTCACGTTTGTGCATATGTGACAAATGTCACAAACAACGTTATAGGATACTAGTATTTGAAATCTGTGGTATACACAGGGTCTCACATTTGTGCGTATGCGAAAAATGATGGAAACAGATTTATAGGAAACTGGTATTCAAAACCTATGTGGTATACACATGGTCTCACAATTGCGCATATGTGACAAACGAAGGAAACAACGTTATAGGTAACTGGTAGTCCAAATCTATGGTATAAACAGGGTATCACAATTATGCGCATAAGTAAAAAATGACGGAAACAACATTATAGGTAACTTGTATTCCAAATATTTTGGTATACACATAGGTGTCATGCTTGTGCGCGTGTGACAAATGACGCATGCAACATACTAGGAAACTAGTAGTTGCAAATCTTGTGGTATACACAGGGTGTCACATTTACACATATGTGACAAACATGTCACAAACAACATTGTAGGATAGTGGTATTCAAAATATCTGGTATACATAGGGTGTCACGATTGCGCGTATACGTGGCAAAACAATGGAAACAATGTTATAAGAAATTGGTAGTCGAAATATGTGGTATACAAAAGGTGTCACATTTATGTGTATGTGTCACAAACAATGTTATAGGATACTGGTATTCGAAATATGTGGTATACATAGGGTCTCCTGATTGCGCATATGTGAAAAACGACGGAAACATTTGGTTATAGAATGAAATTGGTATCTTGACAAAATTGTAGTATACATAAGATGTCACTTTTGCGTTATGCATCAAACATTGAAAACAAAATTATAGGATTACTGGTAATCAAAATATGTGGTATAGCCACAAGGTGTCATGTTTTTGCGTATGCATTATAGGACAACTGAGTAGTCCAAATTTGTGGTATACATTTTAGGGTGTCATGGTTTCGTGTATTTGAAAAATGTCACAAACAACAATATAGGATACTGGTATTCAAAATATACTGGTATTACACAGGGTACCACGATTGTGCGTATGTGAAAAATGATGGAAACAAAGTTATAGGATGCTAGTATTTGAAATTTGTGGTCATACACATGGTGTCACGTTTGTGCATATGTGAAAAATTTGTCACAAACAACGTTATAGGATACGGGTATTCAAAATATTTGGTATACATAGGATATCACATTTGTGCATATGTGAAAAACAACGTAAACAACGTTATAGGAAAACTGGTAGTCCAAATATGTGGTATACACAGGGTGTCACGATTGCGCGTATGCGACAAATGTCGCAAACAACATTATAGGATATTGGTATTCAAAATATATGGTATACATAGGGTGTCAAATTTGTGTGTATGCAAAAAATGTCACATACAATGTTATAGGATACTGGTATTCAAAACATGTGGTATACAATGGGTCTCACATTTTTGTGTATGTGACAAACAAGGTTACATTGAAAATGATTGGAGGATTATTAAGGTTACATTGCAGAGTTTCAAGTTTCATCAATTCTCTCATAATTGAACTTCTATGAATACAATTGAAAAGTTCCTGGTTTTGGTGCTAAAAGTTTTGTTGCTTGTTTAATCGATGGTATGGCACAGATTTTTATAAAAAAATTCGTTAAATGTCACCACCTTCTCACATCCTTTCCTCGTCCCATTTCTCTAATCATATCTACCTTGAGATCAACCTCAGGAATGGAGTGGCATAACTCGTTGAGAGAATGGTGATTAGGTTGAGCTAACAGGATGCCACGGAGGAAGATGCGGGTCCCACAGAGGGCGATGCATGTATGCCATTCCGTATGGCATCTTATGGTAATTTTTATGGGGGTCATTCTTGTCACCAGGATAGACAGATCCTACCTTTTTTGAGGCTGAGATACTCAAGAATGTAGAAAAATCCCTACCTCACGTTAAATCTCAAAACTCTGACCTAGGGACCAACCCTATTAGCTACCTCAATGCATTTTTGGGTGATTATTCGAGTTATTAGAATGACATGGCATTCCACATGATTAACCCAGTTGATATTAGGGGAAAATTTGTTGGCACTCATGGATCTATAGAGAATAAACACAAGTATAATAATATTAATACGATAAACAAAAGTTTGAAACATATCATCAACTTGTCAAATAAAGTCAACAACATTACTAACACCGAGGAGGGAAAAATTTACAACCCTGACATTGTTAATAGAATGTAAGAAACAACACCCTCAAGATTAACATTCACGACATTCATCATCTCAGAGATATTGGGACTAGAAGAACGACATAAAAAATAATTACACACTCAAGGCATTAATCACATAAAAAATAACTTGAGATCAAATGAGGTGAAATTTTGAGAAGACAAACTAGTCATCAATTTATTAACATGCACAAAGATAAACATGCTTTCAAATTTCTCTAAAAAGGAGTATCCTTTCCCCGCAATGATCAAATTTGAGCCCATCCAAGGGCTTCCAACCCGTCAGATAAGTATAAAAAAAAAGTTGGCCGTCAAAAGAAATTCAAAAACTATAAATTGCCTAACAAAATAGAAGTATAAATTATTAGTGAAAGTTTCAAAAGAAGGGATACTTTGAAAATGCCATGTCACTTGTCAGTAGACTGTGATATCATCACGTTATTGTCAATTTAGCTGTAAATCCCGAAATGGGTCTAGATGGTTCATCATGATTCATGAATCATTGAATCAATGGGCATTGAGTAGTGGAATATACTATTAATTACAAGTTACAATTTAATGTTTGATATCAGTGTTACAATTCACCATCAAAATATAAAAGTAGTGTCTGTGAAAAATAATTTTAAAAATGTTTGATTCTGAATAGTAATGTTAATAATCTTACAAGATGGGATTGGGAATCGAGATTTCTAGAACTTGCAACACAGTTGAGAACTGCATTAAACGATTGTATTTAATTTCATTTCTAATTCTCCAAGACTTGATTCTCATATGAAAAAAAAATATCTACAGTCTACAATGAAAAGCTTTTGAATTCATGTACATTGTATATCATGTGTGAGTCTCCATATTTTGAGTCTATGATATCAATAACATTGAGGAATAATACCAGTACCACATGAGCAAATGAAGTTTTTTGGAAATAGAAAAGCCAATGTTGAAGTGGTGAGCGGTGGCCCATGAATGATCTAGTGATATTTCTAGGTGTGGCACAAGTATGCCTAAAGTACTTGGATGATTTTGTCTCCTACTCTTTAAATTTCTATCAATGCAAATTTAGTTTCCTTATCATTAATGGAAATCGGGCCTCCAAGATTGCTAAATGTTGTTTGGATCACACAACGAAAATGGGGGATTTGTGACCCGATTTTGCTTAAATGAAAAATAATCATGGTGTAGTCTGTGAAATGGGTAGGCCTAGATTGTCATTTATATCTTGAATTGGATTTTCCTAATTTCATAAATCTTATACAAACATGTGTAAATTGAGTGAATTACAAATGAATCATTTCAAGATGTGGCTTGTGTTGTTCTATTTGGTTTCATACCTTCCTTCCTACACCAAAACCATACCCTTAATACTCAGTTTGGTCAAAAAATTTATTTGAGATATTTGATAGAATTTTGGGATATTTTTGTTTATATATATTAATTCATTTAAAAATATATTGTTAATTTTTTTGACATATATAGTAGATATATTCTTGTCATGTCAAAAGTGTGTGTGTGTGTGTGTACACACACACACACACACATATGTACATATAGATATACACACATAGATATGTCATGTAATTGAGTGAATTACAAGTGAATCATTTCAAGATGTGGCTTGTGTTGTTCTATTTGGTTTCATACCTTCCTTCCTACACCAAAACCATACCCTTAATACTCAGTCTGGTCAAAAATTTTATTTGAGATATTTGATAGAATTTTGGGATATTTTTGTTTATATATATTAATTCATTTAAAAATATATTGTTAATTTTTTTGACATATATAGTAGATATATTCTTGTCATGTCAAGTGTGTGTGTGTGTACATATAGACACACACACACACACACTCACACACACACACACACACACACACACACACACACACACATGTACATATAGATATACACACATAGATATATATATATATATATATATATATATATCGTGGAAGGGTTGGTTAAACATACACCCTTCATAATGAAATTTAGACTAGCCCTTCAAATTTTATGACTACTTCCCCATCACCCCTCATTACATCCTTCAAACCAATTTCATTATAGGTATATAAAATGCCTTGAAAATTCTTCCCTCCAATGTTGCAAAGGAGGTAATACAAGATTGTGTGGTCTCGTGAAGACATGCAAAACTTCCCTCTGGAAATGTCAACCACGAAAAATGGAGGGATCTTAAGAAGTTAAATGAGAATCAACATCATTATTGTAAAAGTGGATAAAGGTAATGCTATAATGGTCATGAACATGACTAATTATGACATGAAAATGGAGGATCATCTCAACAATAGTGGCAGTTACTGGAAGCTCTCCTTCAACCATGTGTCGAAAGTTACCAAGAAAGTGGCCAAAATCATCAAAAAATCTGTTAGAGCAGGTTTTTTACTTTAGAACATGTTCACCTAAGTACTTTATTTACCTTTTATTTTATTTATCCGCACCCATTTATGTGTGGATATTTATTTTATCTTATTTATCCTATATAAGCAAGGCCCCTTCTCATTGTACTACATAGAGTTCCATGAGATATAATATATGATATTATTGTTCTTTGTTTGCAAAGATTTTTGTAAATTTATTTTATCGAATTGATTTCTACTTATTGAATGTGATGATCTATTAGCATCTAAGATCTTTATGGCTTAGAAAAATATTCTCATCATTCCTTTTATAATATCAGAGTAGTAGATGTTGTATACATCCATCTATAAGTTTTATTTTGCAAACGAGGGTTTTATATATATATATATATATATATATATATATATATATATTCGTAATTTCTTAGTATTATGTTACAATGTGCATTTTTTTATGTGAAACGGAGGGATCCATTGGATTTGGAATGTGGAAAAACCCCAAAAATGATTGTAAAATCAGCGATGGATAGAGATAATTTTTAATTTTTTCTTAGTTTTGCAAAGGTGGACACAAGTACGAACAAACATATAGATCCATTTGGAAATCTGCGTTGGTGAGACAGAAGATCCAGAAAAATAGTTTATGGGTTTTTCATGTTCGGTATTTGGTTTTTTATTTTTTTAGATTTCCTCTTTGACGAAGAGTTGGGGATATCTAGATTGAGAGACTTTGTTTATTTGGTTGTACACCCATATTCATGTGTTTATTTGCTACAGTAAACAACACACCCCGAAATAGAAATAAGTGCAACATAAACAATTATAAGGAGGAACAAAAAAATCATTATCCCTTGGTCACATGAGGGCTTGGGATTCCTACTAGTGGGTGCTTAAGTGTAACCCCTTTTTTTTTTTTGTGAGTGAAAGGCAAAAGCATTTTTTTATTGCAAACTGAAATAAATATTAGAATGAGAAATTGATAAGCTTGTATCTTTCGATTGATAACTCGGATTTGAGTGCCATGTTTTTCAAAAGTTATTATTTTTTGTGTTTTTTCCATTGGAACTATTTGTTTTGAGAAACACACTACAATTATAATGTGTATTTTTTGTAAAATGTACTCAATTATAAAGTGTCAAATCTGGGGGGGTCTTTTTGTAATCCTTGATTCTTGCATTCTCTTTTGTGATTTTAAGAATGGAGTATTTATCTTCTTTTGTATTACATAAAATTGAGCCATTAATAACACATAATTACCACACATGGAAACCAATAATGGAAACAATCATTAAATGTAAGGGATTATGGGCTTTAACTTCTGCAAAACAACCAATGTTCACTAGAGAATATGAGAAACTTTAGTACTAATGCAAATTTTATGAGTGTATGAGTTTGATAGGAACTTATATAAGTGATAGTATTTTGTTTCATTTGGAAAAGTGTGACTCTCCTTTCAAAATATGGGAGAAATTGGAGGGATTATTCAGTAAGGTGGATCAAATGAGAGCCATGCAAATTGAAATTGAGATCACGCCTCTTAATCCTGAAGCATTTTCCCATGAAATTATAAACTATCTTACTAAGTTCCATCACTTGTTGACACAATTGAAGGGAAGTGGAAGAGATAAGAAAGATGAAGAGTGTGTTTACTTAATTCTATCCAAGTTGAGAGGTCCATTCTAAATCTTTGCTTCTACCTTTTTCTCTAGCATGGATGCATTAGGTGACACATTCTAAATGCCTACTTTAGAAATATTTTGTGAAATAATTACTAGGGAAGAATCAGTAGCATATAATCCTAAGGGCAAGGGAAAACCAAAAGGTAAATCCAAGTTCACCCCTTCTCCATCTCAAAATTCTCCTAAACCTAAAGAAAACAGCTCTAAACCTAAGGAGTCTTCTAACTCCAAGAATAAGTCTATCCTTTCAAGTTATTTTTGGGAGAGCTAGCCATGTAGAAACTAGGGGTTGGAAGTGAATGCAAACCTTATAGGATGCAATCAAAAATATAATATCTCTATCTCCACTCCACCTCCTTCTAATGAGCATTGAAAATAACTTAATGTTGTTTGGAGATCTCCTTCAGCAATTGCAGATAGTTGGGTTATAGATTCTAGTGATTTTCATCACATGAAGTCTTCCAATGAGTCTTTTGTATCTCTAGGTTTGAGTTTTGCTTCCAAAAATGAGGTTGGAGATTCTTCCTTTCTTTCTACTAAGGGAAAATGTGACATACACCTTAATGGTGGAAGAATTCATAACACACTTTATGTTCCTAACATCAATACAAATTTTCTTTCTGTATATCAAATTTTGCATTTTGGTCAAGGCAAGAGACTTTTACACCACAAGGAGTAGAAGTATGAACCTTTTTGGTGCCTCATTCACTTATTTCTCATGGTATTTTTTTATCATAGCTCTAGAATATATCACTTTGAGAGTTTTGAAGACACTTCTTCAATAGGGACAAGATTGGTTTCTCGTGCAAATCCAGAGAGTAAGATTTGGCATGAAGGATGTGGACATCTCAATTACAAATATTTAAAGGAGCTGAGTACCCATGATATGGTTGATGGTATTCTTAGAGATTCTTTTCTTGATGGATTTTTCCTTGGCTATGCATTAGCGAAGTAACACCAAGGTCCATTTCCTAAAGGTAGGTCCAAGAGAGCATCTTCACCACTTGATCTTATGCATAGTGACTTCATGTTTTTTCCTACCCATCCTTTCAATGGAGCTAAGTATGCAATTACATTTATTGATAATTTATTGAGGCGTACTTGGGTTTATTTTCTCAAGTACAAAAGTGATGTTTTTTCACACTTCAAATTCTTTAAGGCTTTGGTTGAGAAACAATCTTCTAGTTGCATAAGGAACCTTCACACGGATAATAGGGGAGTACTTCAGCAAAGAGTTTTCTAATTTTTTGGCAACTCATGACATCATTCACCAACATTATGTTCATCATACTCCAAAAAAATATATTCGTAGAAAGGAAGAATTGAACTTTGAAGGAAATGGTTAATTGCATGATGCATTCTAGAGATTTACGTCCTATATACTGGGCATAAGTAGTTAATTATGTAAAGTATTTTTAGAATTACACACCACACAAAGGTGTTGAGCATTTGACTCAAGAGGAGGTCTGGTCCGAAACTAAGCCTGACGTCTCTTTTTTTGAGTCTTTGGGAGTTATGCTTGGGCCTTTGTCCCAAAGAATACTAGGAAATCCTTGGATAAGAAGAGTAAACCCTTTATCTTTGTAGGGTATAGTGAGGAAATGAGAGCTTGTCAAATTTTAGATCCTGATACTCGCGAGGTTATTTTTTGAAAACATGTTCAATTTGATGAGTGCTTCTCTCCTCGTGATTCTTCATCTTCTTCTTTATCTCATCTTGAAGATCCCTTCTTTGAGGAGGTTATTAATGCCAATGAGGATCATATTCCCACTTATATTTTTTTATGCCTAATTGGGATCATACTACAATTCCTGAGGAATGACATTTCATACATGATCTTCCACCCTCTAGGCATCATCATGCATATTCTATAGGTTCTAGACTTTTGTGTCGGGAAGTTTATGAGGATCCACAATATTTTTCATAGGCTCATGAGACATAGGAGTGGGATGATGTGATGGTAGATGAGTATTCTTCTTTGATGAAGAATAATACTTGGGATTTGGTCTCCCTTCCTAAAGGAATATCTATGGTTAGGTGTAATTGAGTATACTAAACCAAATATGCAACTATTGGGTCCATATACAAGTATAAATCCCATCTTGTTGCAAAGGGTTTCTCATAAGTTGAATGTATTGATTACTCTGATAATTTTACAACCATTTCCAAGATGGATTTAGTACACCTTGTAATTTCTATTGTTGCATCACAGAGGTGGCTCGTATACCAAATGGACGTGAAGAGTGCCTTTTTACATGGATATTTATAGGAGGAAATATACATGGAGTAACATGTTGGATTTGTTCACAACTCTTCTCTTGTTTGTAGACTTTGAATGTCTCTCTACAGTCTCAAACAAGTCCCTCGTGCTTGGTATGAGAATATTGATTCATTTCTTCTATCTATTTATTTTTTCTCTTCCACTCTAATCCTATAGTATATCTCTAACATTTTGGCAAGGATATTGTGATACTCGTCTTGCATGTTGATGATTTGCTACTTACTGTAAAATATTCTTCTCACATTTAGACTATTAAGAGGGCTCTTTCCATACAGTTTGACACGATAGATATCGAGTTATTGCATTATTTCCCTTGTTTACATATTTCTCAAAGAGATTCAGTGATTCATTTGAGTCAAAAAAAAGTACACCATGATCTTCTTCAACATTTTGATCTATTTTATTGCAATCCAACTCTATCTGCTTTTACATCTAGGGTTACTCTTACTTCCACCTGCATTAAGCATCTTTTTGATCCTACCTTGTATAGGTAGTCGGTTGGAATTTTGATATATTTGACCCATACTCACCCTGATATTTCCTTTACAGTAGGGCTTGTATCTCAGTTTACACATTCTCCACACAACAGTCACTGGTAGGATGCTAAATGGATTTTGTGATATATGCAAAGCACTTCACACTTTGGACTATACTACACCATAGCTTCTAGTCAGTTAATTAGATGTATTGATTCTGATTGGGTCAGTTCTATTGATGATAGGAGATCCACTTGTAGCTATTTTTTAATCTTGGTTCTTATCCAGTTGTTTAGGTGTGAAAGAAGTAATCGGCTATTGCACTTTAATCTACAGAGGCAGAGTAAAAGGAAACACTTATGGTGAGTTAGTAGCTTCTTTGGCTTTGAAAGTTATTGACAGAGTTTGGATTCCCATAGGATTCACCGATTTTACATTGGTGTAACCAAAGTGCAAATCACATTTCCCACAACCCTATTGAGCACCAGCGGACCAAGCATATTGAAGTTCACATGCACTTCATTCATCATCACATTCATGATGGAGTTATTTGATTGAAGTATATTCCGACTCAACAGTAAGTTACCGACATCTTTATGAAGCCTTTTACATCACCTCACTACCTTGAGTTGCATTTCATGCTTAGGGTTTTTGAATTTGTCCTTTGGGGGTGTTTGTGAGGACATTTTCCTTCTTATTTCAATTTCTTCTAGCAGGATTTTCTTTCCTACTTTAGTTCAAAATTTCTTCATGGATATATTATATATGGGTAAGTACAGCAAGTTGATGGACAAAAAAGGGGTCATAAGTGGACGTCATATTACAAAAAAAAAGTGAAATCTCAACTTGTAGGGATTATTAGCAATACGCGCACTAAAAATTAGAAAAATTTATATAAATATGAATCGTAGCATCTGAAATCAAGTTTCTAAACTACTAATTTTTTTAAATGGATAAGTTTAGTTATATTAAACACTCAAAATTATATGACTTGGTTTTTGTTTTTGAAAAAACCTATAAGATTGTAGTTCATTTTCCCGCGATTTGGATGACCAAATATTGTTTTTTTTTTTCATTTGGTGAAAAGTTAGATGTAGTTGTCTATCTTGGGATGGATTTTATTTTGTATTTTTTTGAGTAATATTTTTTTAATGATTTTTTCCATGAAAGTGGTTTGAAAATATTTAGAAAACGAAGCATTTTCCGTTTACCCGCCATAACTATATCAAAAAATATCGAAATCAATTTTTTTTAACGTGTATAGAATTTCTCCACACTTGGGATGGTATAAGTTTTATCACATTTTGATAAGCAAAACAAAAGTTACAGTCTTAAACGTAGACATGAACATTTGCGGGAGAAAATGTCTTAAAAACCTATTGTTAGTAAAAAATTATAAAATGATATTTATCTTATTCTATTCACTTTAAAATCAATATTTCTACAAAGCTAACAGTCTCCCCTACACGATGGCACCATTTTTGTAAAAAAAAATTAGTTTTTCACCATAGTTCAAGTCTGTGGAAGAGAAAATTTGAAGTTTTTTTACCCTTTACACTTCATAATGACCTTCCATAGCTTTGGTTGGGGCAAAACAAAGATTTCCCAAGCCTTAGGGTCAGATTTGATGATACAGATAGAACCGCGATCACGGTTTACAAACATTATCGATCGCGGATTTTTAAACAAGAACCATGATCGCGGTTTATAAAGCACGATCGTGGTTTGTAAATCATATTTACACATCCTAATGTTCTAATTACCATGTGTTTTTTATTGTTTGACTTTATTGTACAAGTTATTGTGAAATTATGTCATTTTCTGCATTTTTTTCTTATCACTAGAAGCAAAACATCATGGGAGATAAGAAATGAATTCAAAAAAGGAAGTCATTAAGTAAAAAAAACCAAATGAATTAGAGGCAAACAGATTTCAAAATGTTGAGTGAATGCAGAATCTTCGTAAATAAAGAAGACGTTCATCTTTAACCCCTACTATTGTAAGCAATGAGGAACCAAGTAATGTTTCTACTATCAATGTTGAAGTTGAATTAAATACTCGTGATGAAGATGTTTTTACTGTCAATGTTGAAGAAGAATTGAATATTCGTGATGTAGCAAATGTTGAAATTGAAGGAGACAATGAAAATGTGAATAAGGAAATTCAGGTTAAAACTGTAGACAAGTAAAATTTGATAAAAAAAACCTCCTAGGATTTTCCGTAAGAAACCTAATTATTTTATTGAAATTGATGAAAACATTTTGAAACCAATGTGTGACAAAATTTCTGAACGGAAAATCAGAAGAAAAGCCACTGAAATTTGGGATAATCATTTTGAAATTTTAAATGATTCCCAAAGATGTCAGTTGTTGGTTATTTTGATGAAATTGAATAAAATGAGACCTACATTAAACACCTTAGGATTGACAACATCTAATATACATGGTCAAACCTCTATAATTGTTGAAAACCTTCATGATACATATCACATTATTGGTGTCAAGAGACGCGCTAGAGATACTAATATTGTGTGTCGTGTACTTGCTACTAGTGTTGTAAGTGAATCAATAAAAAAATAACATTTGATTATGTAAACAAGTTGAATGTTGCAAGTTAGTCGAAAAACTCTAATGAAATCAATTGAAAGACATAATATCCTTCAATCACTCAATAACACTGATTTTTGGGCATTTTCTGTTAGAGCACCGCGTAAGGACAAATATAATTTTAATGCTATAAGAGAATTTGTTATTCAATTTTGGCATGATAACACTAGAGTTTCACCTAATATAAGAGATGTTGTAAAATGGAGAGTTGGTTCTACTAATCGCGAACCACATTCAAAGCATTTCTTAAATATGAATCAAACTCAATTTTTTCGTCAGTTTGAACAAAAGCATCTAGAAATTAAAATTAGTCAACGTTTTTTTGAAATGTTGAAACCATTTTATGTGAAAATCAACCACGCTTGCACCACTTGTTATTGCAGGCAACATGTTGAATTTGCGATGCATTATGCTAAATTTTTATGTATTTGTTCTATTTTTCATTCTGAAACTATGTTATCGGAATGTGGTGTTCAAGTTCCACGAATATCTTCTAGGGATTTCATTCCTACGATATTTTGTGAAAAAAAAGTTAGACAATTTTTTTTAGTCATGATTATTTAGATGGAAGTTGTGGTACATGTGGCGGATTACCTAAATTGGAAAGTTGCATCCATGAGTAAATTGAAGGTGCAATAGGACATAATTTAGTTGAGTTTAATAAATATAAATTAGATGCATACCAGTTGAAAGATGGAAACAAGTCTAAACAGTGTGAGCTAGTTATAGAACATATGCCTATTTTTTAATTTATGAGAAAATTTAAGGATGAAATTGTTTATGAGTATGCTAGGCATACACACAGAACTCGATGGTTGGATGAACAGTTCAAGATATGCAAAGACACATTTCCTATTGGTACTATTGTTTCAGTAGTCAATTTTGTAGAGAATTACACATTGCAACAAAAAATGGAGGTTCAATCACAATATTACAACTCAGTACAAGTTTCCATTTTTGTGCATATAGCATTTATACATTCTCATGACGGTACAGAGAATGATCAATTATTTTAAGAGAGTACCACTTTTGTATCAGTGATGATCGTACTCATTCTACTGAATTTGTGCAAGCGTGTTTCAAGTTATTTTATGGAAACTTGTCTGATAGGGACATCCACTTCAAACAACATTATATATGGTCAGATAATTACACGTCTCAATTTAAGAATGCATGAATATTTTATTGGATGAGCAAGATGCACGTCAAGATGGGTGTGCAACATTTTTTTATTTTCATTGAGGCTAGACATGGAAAAGGAGAGCATGACGGTGCAGGGGCATGTGTGAAAAGAGCTCTTGCAAGAGAACAGTTGAAGTACAAAGATGGTGCTAAATTGAAAGATGCAAAGAGCATAGTGGAATGGTGTATTGACAACATGGCCCGAGGTTCTCAAGAAAATTCCATAGTTTGTAGATATTTTTGGTTGATAGAGGAACAACAAATTGCTAACTACAAGGATTATATGACACTAACTGGGTCTAGTGATATGCACTCATTTTGTAGCTCAGATGCTACTTCATGGGCCACATGGACAAGAAATTTGACATGTTTTTTTACATCTTGTATCGAATTTGTCACTACTGAGTGTGATTAACAAGAATGGGTGGATGGATGGATTTGTAGACCTCTAACTTTGCTTCCTAATTATCAACCTCCATAAGCATTATGAATTGTTTCTGTAGATGAAGTTGCAACATCCAATGACTTTGACGAAATTTTGATTTTGGTGCAACAAGGTATTTATGGTTATTTACAATTTTTGTATTGAGTTATGTCCATTGAAATTTTAATATGTACAATTTAAATTTGAGTTGAAACCTTTTTTTATAGGACATGTGTTTGCAGTTATTGCAACAGAAGACAATGAAGAAGGAACAACCTATTTCTTATGTCATTGTATCGAGGAAAGAAAGAAGTTAACTTCTCCTGTTATAGATGGCGAAGATATTGAGTACCCTACAAGGTCAGTGGTAGTTACTGGAACTTGGATTCAACGGTATCCATTAAAAAACTCCTCTGTTTGGGTGTTTGAAGACTTTGAGACACACAGGAAAATACTCTTATATTCACATATAGTTCTAGCGATAAATATTCAGCTGTATAGATATTGAGGAAGGCCTAATAAGAAGATTCTTTGGAAGGTTCGAGAGTCAAATCATGAAGCAATCTTGTCCACTATTCAGAGTAGATCTGATCGTGACGGTTCATTGGAATGAAATTGCAATGCTCATGTCTGGTATATATAATTTATTTCATATAATTTCTTTGGTATGTATAAATTTGGTAGTTAGATAAATTTAAGTTCATATATTTTATTAAATTTGTGTATTTTGTATATATCTAGTATGGTTTTGATTCGAAACTTAAATTTTTTTTACTAACACTTTTATGTGTAGGTTAGTGGTGCCAGAAAAGCTTCCACCTTCACGTCGTTGGCACTGTTAGTAGAGAATTATAAATTCTCGAAGCTAAGAGAATATTTCATTGTTTTACAAGAAAAAAGAAGCAATTAACAACGATTTATGTACCTGTGGAGGGGGTTCTTGGCTCCAGAGGAGGTAGCCCAGAAGGACCTAGAGCATAGAAAATTGAAACAACGCCTCCCCAAGTGTTTATAAGACCATCCCTACATGTGTGCACAGTCATTTTGGTGCCACAACCCACCGTTTGCAAAATATACCATTTGACAGCCTTACACTAGCTCAAACTGCACTATTATGCGCATTTGCAAACAATAGAGCAACGAGAGTACCGATTGGAGAAGGAAAAAACTGAGACATGCTATTGTAGAGGGTCCCTACGCTGAGGTGTAGGATCATACGAGATGTCTCTAGGTGCCACAGAGTGCGCGTAGCCACTTATCGAAGTTGAATGATTTGTTGGTCTCAGGGCTCTTAAGGGACTACGCCCGAATGAGGTAGCTCGGAAGTAACGACGTTATCGTGCACCAAAACGACACCTCCTCTGATGCTCACCTGGCCACCTAGATGTTTCAGCACAGTCAGTTCAGTGCCACGACCCACCATTTCTAAAATATACCATTTGACAACCTTACACTGGCTCAAAATGCACTATTTCGTGTGTTTACAAACAATAGGGCAGCGAGAGCACCGATTGGATAGGAAAAAAACCAAGATAGGCTATTGTAGAGGGTCCCTATGCCTAGATTTAGGATTAGATGAGACATCTCTCGGTGTCACAGAGTACACGTAGTCACTCGTTGAAGTTGAATGATTTTTTGGTCTCATGGCACTTAAGGGACTACGCCCGAATGAGATAGCCTAGAAGCAACAACGATGTCGCGCACCAAAACGATGCATCCTCTAGTGTCCACTTGGCTACCCGGATGTGTCGATGTAGTCGGTTTGGTCCCACGACCCACCATTTACAAAATATATCGTTTTCCATCCTTATATTGTCTCAAACTACATTATTTGTCACGTTTGCAAATAATAGGGCAGCGAGAGCACTGATTGGAGAAGGAAAAAATTGAGATAGACTATTGTAGAGGGTCCATACGCCAAGGTGTAGGATTAGACGAGACATCTCTAGGTGCCACGGAGTGCACGTAGTCACCCGTCAAAGTTGAACGATTTTTTGGTCTCATGGCTCTTAAGGGACTACGCTCGAACGAGGTAGCCCGGAAGCAATGACGTTGTCGCACATAAAAAAAACTCTTCTAGTGTTCACTTGACCACCTAGATGTGTCAGAATAGTCAGTTCGGTGCCACGACCCATCGTTTGCAAAATATACCGTTTGACAGCCTTACACTGTCTCAAACTGCACTATTTGGCGTGTTTGCAAACAATAGGGTAGCGAGAGCACCGATTGGAGAAGGAAAAAACTGAGATAGACTATTGTAGAGGGTCCATATGCCAAGGTGTAGGATTAGATGAGACATCTCTAGGTGACACGGAGTGCACGTGGTCACCCGTCGAAGTTGAACAATTTTTTGGTCTCATGGCTCTTAAAGGACTATGCCCGAACAAGGTAGCACAGAAGCAAAGATGTTGTCACACATAAAAACGACACCTCCTCTAGCATTCACTTGGCCACCCAGACGTGTCGGTGCATTCAGTTTGGTGCCACGACCCACCGTTTGCAAAATATATCGTTTGACAACCTTACACTGTCTCAAATTACACTATTTGGCGTGTTTGCAAACAATAGGGCAGCAAGAGCACCGATTGGAGAAGGAAAAAACCAAGACATGATATTGTAGAGGGTCCCTACACCAAGGTGTAGGATCAGACGAGACATCTCTAGGTGTCATGGAGTGTTCATAGGCACTCGTCAAAGTTGAATGATTTTTTGGTCTCAGGGCTCTTAAGGGACTACACCCGAACGAGGTAGCCTGAAAACAACGACATTGTCATGCACCAAAACGATGCCTCCTCTAGCATCCACCTAGCCACCCAGACATGTTGGCGCAGTCGGTTTGGTGCCACGACCCACCGTTTGCAAAATATATTGTTTGACATCCTTACATTGTCTCAAACTACACTATTTGGCGCATTTGTAAACAATAGGGTAGCGAGAGCACCAATTGGAGAAGGAAAAAACTGAGACATTTTATTCTATAGGTTCCCTACGTTGAGGTGTAGGATCGAACAAGATGTCCTTAGGTGCCACAGAGTGCGCATAATCACCCGTCGAAGTTGAACTATTTTTTGGTCTCAAGGCTCTTAAGGGACTACGCTCAAACGAGGTAGCCCAGAAGCAACGACATTGTCACACACCAAAAAAATGCCTTCTCTAGCGTCTACCCAGCCACCCAGATGTTTCGGCACAGTCGGTTTGGTGCCACGACCCACCGTTTGTAAAATATACCATACGACATCCTTACACTGTCTCAAACTACACTATTTGGTGCGTTTGTAAACAATAGGGCAGCGAGAGCACCAATTAGAGAAGGAAAAAACTGAGACAGGCTATTGTAGAGGGTCCCTACGCCAAGGTGTAGGATTAAATGAGATGTCCTTAGGTGCCATAGAGTGCACATAGTCACCCGTCGAAGTTGAACTATTTTTTGGTCTCAGGGCTCTTAAGGGACTACGCCCGAACGAGGTAGCCCGGAAGCAACGACGTTGTCATGCACTAAAATGATGCCTCCTCTAGCATTCACCTAGCCACCCAAACATTTTGGTGCAGTCAGTTCGGTACCATAACCCATCGTTTACAAAATATACCATTTGACATCCTTACACTGTCTCAAACTGCACTATTTGGTGCGTTTGCAAACAATAGGGTAGTGAAATCACCGATTGGAGAAGGAAAAAACTGAGATAGACTATTGTAGAGGGTCCATACTTCGAGGTGTAGGATTAGATGAGACATTTCTAGGTGCCATGGAGTGCGCATAGTCACCCGTCAAAGTTGAACAATTTTTTGGTCTCATGGCTCTTAAGGGACTACGCCCGAACGAGGTAGCCCGAAAGCAACAACATTGTCACGCATCGAAACGATGCCTCCTTTAGCATTCACCTGGCCACCCAGACGTGTCGGAATAGTTGGTTTGGTGCCATGACCCGCCATTTGTAAAATATACCATTTGACAGCCTTACACTGTCTCAAACTGCACTATTTGGCATGTTTGTAAACAATAGGGCAGCGAGAGCACCGATTAGAGAAGGAAAAAACTGAGACAGACTATTGTAGAGGGTCCCTACGCTGAGGTTTAGGATTGAACGAGACATCCTTAGGTGCCATGGAGTCGTAATTGTTGAAAAATTCACAGATTCTTCTCAGAAACAGAAAAAGAAGAAAAAGAAAAAGAAGAAAGTTGTAGATTCTTCTCCTTTGCAACAAGCTCCTCTTCAACAAACTCATTCTGTTTTCAAAAACTTTTTCAACAACTACAACTTTTTCAAGAAATTGTTGAATCGGAAATTGAAAGAGAAGAAGAAGATGGTTATGCAATTATTGGTTATTGTGAATACTCACCCAACAAAGATCCTGAATAATCCATAGATGATATGGATAGTTACTCTTGTTTAGTGTTCACCCACTCATAAAAAAATAAATAAGCCTCTTCTTCTACTTCCCAAGCAAAACACTTTAATCCTCAAATGGTGAATCGATAGAAAAAAACAATAAAAAAGAGGAACATCATTTCCTACTTCTATAGGGTCATCAGAGAAGAATCCTAATACTACTTTAGCCAAAACTCCATCTACCTCTTTGAGTAAGTATCTTGCACCTCTTCTTGTCAAATTGATTTCTATTTCAATTATTCCTAAGAATGAAAATCCTACTCATGTCAAGGATTCCACAGTTCCTAATGTGCCTACCACTTCCTCATATTTTTACATCAGTGACCATTTTAAGAAAGATAAAATTCAAATGCATGAGTATGAGTACATAAAAAAACACCCCAAGCATTTTGATAAACTCATCTAGTTTATCAAAGGAAGTAGTAAAAATACATGTTCCAAGAATCCTACCAACACTAAAGAATCACTTCCCACTCCTAGAACCACTCATTCCTAGAACCTTCTTTTCTTAAAATCCTCCTCTTCTGGGAAATAAGAACCTTTCTATCTTTCCTTGTTGGTCAATGGGTATAAATTGAATAATTGCATTATTGACTCTGGCACCTCTGATAATTTCATGCTTATAAAATTTGCTAACTCTATTGGTATTACTCTCAGCCCTGCTATTGGCCATTGTTACTACATGAAAATGAAATAATTACCTCTTTTTAGCTAGGTGAAATATTCTCAAGTAGAATTTGCAGACTTCCCTGACAAGAAAATCAAGATGGAAATACTTGTGGAAGACATGCTAGTTACATATGGTATATTATTGAGTCCAAAGTTTCTATCACGATTTTGGTGGGGATATAAAGATGGATTGGTCATACACCACCATACTCATCAATGATAAAAGTAATAATATCCTTCCGAAAAATAAAATTAAATACACAGTTCAAAAACGAAATGACCCAAGGGAAGACATCTTATTTCAAGATTCAAGGTATGAAATATTTTTCATGACTTAAGAGGAAAATGATAAGTTGCCCATGTTGATGGAGGAATACACATGCTTCTCTTAATTTCTTAACAATTGTACCATGCAATGTTGTACCATAGTAACGTCATATTCACATATGTTGCACCATAGTTTTTTAATTTTAAATCAAACATATATATAGAATTAATATACATAGAATATACATACATAGAAGGATATCATGTGCAATGAATTTGAATCAAACATAGAAGTAATATCGTTATGAAAACCAACACATGGATATATAATGTATCAAACTAAGTGTGTTGAATGCACGTCTCTAAAAATATAAGTTCATAACATGTGTACATCTTGAACTTAGTGTGTCATACATATATGACCACATGCGGTTGCATAAGGCTATATATAGAATGTTGTATGAAGAATCATGAACTAGGACCAGCAAACCCATATATATGTGTATCCAGGTCATATGAATCTAATCATGAAACATCTTCCCTCTCTTCGCCCTGCTAGAAGTAGCATGTCCACGACCTGGGGATGTAGTGGAGGGAGAAGCCACTATGGATTTCATCAGTGTGGTCCTAGGCGTCTCTAAGCAGGCCTGCAACCTAACCTACACATTTATAAACAACAAGTTTCTAACACCCAGATTTTCAAAATACATTCAAAATTTAGAAACTTAGAATTTAGTTAAAATACATGTGAAATCTTACCGCAATGTCATGATCCCTATCGATTTTTCGTTGACGCGTGGCAAGGACAACAATAGACTCATGAGGGGTAAGCTACATACAAATAATTAAATTTCAAATTAAATATTTTATGTACAAAATTTGATATTGCAGATTTAAGTAATAAGAAATAATTCCTAAATTAATTTAACAAATTTGAAAAATTGTACCTCAGTTAGTGGATCTGCAGATGTTATGGCAGTTATCTACAGCAGCCTCCACAGTTTGCATATATGGAGGAGTCTCTCTGGTAGTCATAAGCTATACAAAAAACATGTACAAATCAATATTAATCTACATGACTGCCACATAATAGAGCCAAAGCATAATCCACGTGAACTTCCACAATTAGAAACAAAGTGTAAAGAGAAACTAACTTGTGTAAAAGTCACGTGAGGCATGCCAGTAGCCTCAGTTCCTAAAGCAGATGATGACCCACCAGGATCCTGCGTATAAAATACAAACATATATTAATATGTACATGTACAAGTGAAACATTATAATAATAAAAGTGCACAATCAAATGAAATTTGAAATTTAAGTACAACTTGAAACTTACGTTTGTAACATGTCCAACTGCAGTAGCTAGCATGTCGACGCCAGATGTTTCCTTCACCAAATCTTGCTATTTAAAATAAAATAAAAAAATAGTTTTTACATGTATGTACATAATGTACAATCAAATACATATATATTAAAATCTCAAACATGAATTAAACTATTGTGTGTGTGTATATATATATATATATATTTATTTATTTATTTATTTGACATTTACCTGTGAAAGACCAAGATCCTTTGCACCAGTTCCAAAAACATTCGCCATCATCTCATCTAGAGAAAAGAAATCATGTGATCCAACAAATGATGTCTCGCTCGCAGTGCATTCAGCACCACATGATCCACAGTGGTGTGCTGCACTAGAACTGGTGTCTCCACTAACATCACCAGATGTAATTTGCTCACTATGTTGGGTCAGAGTGTTAGTGAGCTCCCTCAATGCATGTAGTGTGTCAACCTCCACAACCTCCTTCACTATAGGAGGGATAACTAAAGGCAGTGGGGGTTTTGGGGCATGGAAATCCTTGGTTGACCTACGTATGCACCAGGTCTACTCTGTGCAGAGCCACCACCTCGCCCATAAAAATCAGAAAATTCAAAATAATTTGGGACCTCATTGAGCACGAACTCGCAATATAATTTCTTCAAAAAATAGAGAGGAACCTCATTGTTTTTACATGGTGGATAATCAAAAACCATCCACCATCAGTCCCAAAAATTGTTCTTGATTCAGTCATCGTGGCACCAATGGATTGGGAACCGTTTACAAGTAGCTGCGGGGGGCACTGGTTCTTGGGTCAATAAATAATGCACAAATGCGGTCTTTTCTATTTTTTTTGTCTTTTACGGCCGCATGGGATAATTTATCTGCATACCACTACCTACAATCACCTCTAAAGGTATTCCATCTGTCTATTTGGTTGGTTATGGAGTCAACTTTTCCAATCAATGTTTGCAATGTGTTGGCTAAAGTCGTGCGGGACGGATTTTTGGCATGATTTTGTCTTATAGTCTGAATAAGGTTCTCAATGACAATTTTATTTTGTTGGATTCTTCCAACGATATCAGCTTGTGTTCCTGTTGGTTTCGTGGGGACAGAAGGAGCTACCGGAGGCGGATCTATGTTTGGAGGGTTTTGAGGATTGTTTAGAGGGTTTTGAGGAATATTTTGATAGTTTGCAGGATTACGAGCTTGCCGAGCAACTGAAAAAACAAAAAAATCGTATACATAAACAAAAAATTGAAAAACCCATGAAAATCACAAAAAATAACCTAAAATGCAAACAAATTGATCAAAATCGAGGGCTTACCTCTTTGTCTTGGCGGTATGGTTGAAACTATCACGATCCAGAAGTCTGAAGAGTAATTTTTAGGGGGTATTCAAAGCATGAGTGCCAAAGGTCTAGGATAAATTGTGGTTGGAAAGAAAAAATGGGGGAAATTGAGGAGTTGCGGGTCTATTTTTTTAATCTCAAAGGACCACGATCACGGTTTTAGGTTCAAATTTCACCGAACCTATAAAAAACAATTGCGCGAGCGCGGTTTAGAAACCGCGCTCGCGGTATCTAAATTTTAGGTTTTTGTGTCCACTTAATTGTCCACCAACGTAGTGCACTTACCCATATGAGTACCTGATTAGGCCTTATTTCTAGGACTCATATTGTGGATATGCCACTTTTATTTTGGGCCCCTAGCTTCACTTGGGGGGTGTTAGAGTAGGTTGTTTATCTTAGCTCATGTTCACCTAGGTTATTTTTACTTTTTATTTTATTTATCTTCACCCACTTATGTGTGGATATTTATTTTATCTTATTTAGTTATTAGGAGAATATTATATAGTTGTTAGGTATAGTTCTTTCCTTGATCTATGCTCTTGACAAGTTCTTTCTTGTCTAGTTCTTTTCTTGATTTATGGCTTGATCTATGGCCTTGACTAATTCTTATATTGATATTCCTTTCATATATAATAAAGGCCCTTTCTCATTGTACTACATATAGTTCCATGAGATATAATATATGATATTGTTGCTCTTTGTTTGCAAACCTTTTTATAAAGTTATTATGTCAAATTGATTTATTTTTATTAAATGTGATGATCTATTCACATCTGAGATCTTTGTGGGTTGGAAGAATATTCTCATTGTTCCTTTTAGAATCCTCCTTAGATGAGATGACAAATAAAAAAGTATTTCCTAACAAAGAAGTTACACCTAGAATTTATGGCTCCCCAAAGATCCATAAAACTAACATACATCTTAGACCTATAGTCAACACCACTAATTCTCCCACCTATAATCTAGCAACATTCTTAACTATTCGCTTAAAACCCTTAGTTAGTAAACCTTTTCCTTAATTATATAATCCAATGAATTCATGAACTTTATAGCTGAAAAGAGATTAGATAATAATGAAATAATGGTTAGCTTTGATGTAGTTTTACTTTATACCAAAGTTCCCATTGAATATTCCATTGAAGTTGTCTCTACATGCACTGATTATGTAACTATAAAATTAGTGTCTTTGTGTCTTAGGTAAAACTTTATCACTTTAAAATGGGTCATTTACAAATAAATAAAAGGTGTGGCCATAGGCTACCCTCTTTCACCAATAGTGGCTAACCTATACATGGAAAAAATTGAAGAGAGAGTACTCAACTCCTTCCCCCTCAAACCCAAATGGTGGAAGAGATATGTTGATGACACAAATATGTGTTGGCAACAACACAAATATTCCCTTGAATACTTCCACACCCATTTAAATAGTTTGGTTCCCTACATACAGTTCACAAATGAGGTGGAACATGAAGGAAACCTACCCTTCTTAGATGTCCTCCTTTATCGCAAGGAAGATGACACTCTAACATGAACGGTTTATCGAAAAGGAATACACGTTGACCTTTACTTGCATGCCACTTCTCACCATCACCCAACCCAAAAAGTGGGAATTTTAAAAACTCTCACAACCAAGTCCTTTAGAATCTATGATGATAACAACTTAGAACAAGATTTAGAACACTTGAAAGATGTCTTTAGGAAAAATGGTTATAAAATGAAATAAATTATAAGAGCTATCAAACTAGCAAAGAATGTTCATTACAACAAAAATCACATCATAAACTCATAAACATAGACAATATCCCTCTTACCTTATGTTGAAGGAGTTTCAAATAAGATCGTCAAGATCTTAAAGTGCCAAAACATAAAAAACCACTTTCCTTCCTATTAACAAAGTAAAACAATCCCTAATTTTTTTAAGGACCGAATGGAACCTTGGACGAAAAGTGGCGTCTACAAAATTGAATGTTCTTATGGTATTCCCTATATTGGAAAAACAAGGAGATCCATCCAGATCAAAATCAATGAACATGTTGTGGACATCCGCGTAAAAAGGAAAGAGAAATCAGCTCTAGCAGAACAATCTCAAAAAACCAAACATCCTATATCCATTGAGAAAACCAAGGTTCTTGCTATCAAAAATCTTTTTCACAAACGTAAGTTGAGAGAAGCCATAGAGATCATCTGACATACACACAATGTAAACCAGGATGAAGGTATAACTCTTCATCAAGCATTGAGACTGGTCATTAATAAAATAAGAATATTTTCTACCTAATGTTGTTTAGTTGAACCTTCACATAAGGAACTATACCCCCTTCTCAGCTTGTTTGTATTCTTTTACACATGTTTTGTTTTTAATCTTTTTTAATATTTCCTTTGATTCCTCAAACAATTGTTTTCATCATTCTTCTCTATGCACAATTAAAATGGGCCTTTCTTCTTTCTTATCCCCACCATTATTTAACAACTCAAACTTTAGCCTTTGGCTATTGTAAATAAGTAACTCCCTTTGTCATATATCTTAAGACATGCATTTCACTTTATTATAGGTTGTAACTTTAAAAAATTAGAATGTATTAATAGTTAATATTTTCCTTCATTCCCTTTCCTCCTTTCCACCACACCATGATTCTTCATATTTTTTCTTACAATGGTTAGAATTTTGTGAACATGATTTTTTATTGTTTGAGGATAGAGTGTATTTCTATTTAAAGGAATATTGGTTTGTATTTCTCATTATTATGTTTTCCTCCTGATGATGAATTATATGCTATGATTCTAAATGCATAGAGAATAAAAATCTCGAATAGTTTAAATCACAGAAGATATTCTCTACCAATTTATGGACTGTGAAAACATCAGAAATCTCATATTAGGATTCATTATGTGTGGTCTTTTATACACGTGGATATCTCCTTCAACCAATTTAATTTTCATTTTTTCTAATGACGGGTGTAACCTCTCCATTTCTTAATAATTTATTGGTAATTGATTTGTGTACTCCCACAGTAGTTAAAAAAATTTGGTTACTTTTGCCTAATTCCAGTAATCTCCAATTAGTGTGATTTTTGGTACTTCCTCAATTCCTATGTTGACCTATATAGCCTTTGGTGGATTTTGGTGTGGTTCATCCGCTAAACCTTTCTTGGAAATGACCTCTCGAGAACTATATGAGGTTTCTATGTTTAGATGTTTTTTATAGTTTCTTCTTATATTTAGCCCACCACTTTTTCTTTACCATTGCTCCCCTAATTTATTTTTAGCACAAACTCGTCATCCTCCTCAATTGAATCACTATTGGTAATTGTTTCCTCAAAAAAATAGGGAGTGCTAGTCCTTTCTCCTTTTTTAGTGCCAATATTCTCTCCTCCATCACTGTATTGTCCCCAAAAATTGTTGGTTTTATACATTGAGGAGGATAATTCAAGCATAGTATTGATGAAGTAAAATAAAAGGTATGTATGAACCCATTCTTAAGTGTTTCCAAATGAGTTGTGTCTCTTCACAATTCACAACTGACATACCTATTGTGTACCCATATGTGCAAGGTATGGTATAACCCATGTGTCTATAATATTTATTTGGTTTCCAATGCTCTATAATTCTTTTCATTTTTGAAGATGTTCTTCAGGTTTGGTTATTCCACTATAGCTTGGTAATTTTCACATGGCATTGTTAAACTCAAATCAGGTGTGCATAGCTTCTTTCACATGATCCCATGTTTTCAAGAATGAGTTATGTGCAGCCCACCATCTTGTCACAGTTCCTATTACTATATATGTTAAAAAAAATATGTGTGTTTGCTCAAGTTGCATGTAAATATTTGTCATCTTCATAAAATTATGCACATCTTCACTCCCATTGAATTATGGCATAGGGTGAGTATTTTATTTTCTCGGCATTTTCATATTCCTTCCTCTAGAAATTGGCACCTGAGAATTTTTGTCTTGTAAAGGATTGAATTTTATCACAATTTCTTCCAATCAACTCATACAAACCATGATCCCAATTATCACAAGCGACACATGTGGTATCTAATACCGATTGTGCATCGTTCCATTACAATTCTCCTTCTTGTGTGGGTTCATAATTCTCCAGCCCGTCAACCTTAATATTGTATATGTGTTTTAGGTATTCATACTCCTCTATTCTCTCAACATATGGGGTGCCTTATTTTAGATCCATAGGAAGTATTACGTGTTGAGACCCATTCATTTATCAAAGCTACATGACACTTTTTGAACCTCAAGTTTGCATTGTTCACGTAGCACCACAGTCTTCCAAGTAGCATTGGGAAAGTTTTTTCTTCTACCAAGGTAATGAAATAAAAATATCCTTAGAACCTAACTCCCATTATACTAAGAATAGAATTTTTCAATACTCCAATCAACATGACTCACAATTTTTTTCCATAAAGAAAACATGAGGGGACAGATGGAGCACAGGTCACCCCATTTTATTCCAAGAATTTGTTATAAGAATATTTACTTCAGACCTTATATCTACCAATACATCATCAATATGTCATCCATCTATGCAAGCATCGATCAACATTTCTCAATCAAACTCCTCTACCTTTGTTGCATTGAAAATATTCTTTGTTTTCTCCCATTTCTTTCCAATTTCCATTTTCATGAGTTTGTGTGACAACCATTGACTTAGTAAAGGGAATATAACTTCAGTGTGCATAATTCTACATACTTTTTAGAACTAATCTCTATCACTATTGTTAATTTCTGTGAGTCCAAGAGTTTCATTTTGTATTCGTTTGTCTTATCTTAGAAATTTTATTTCTCCGTGTAGTTCACGAATTAAATATTTTGTTTCTTTAAGTATCTCCTTTAATTATTTACCATCATAAATTATAATATACATATCCTATGTGTTTCCTTTTTCTTTATGTTTTCTAAGGGAGTAGATATTGGCGCATGTGCAGTAGCTCCAATTGTTTTTATATGCACCTCAGGAGAAGGATTTTCCCAAGGTGTTCTAATTTTGGATTGGAAATCTTCAGCAAGATTGTGCACAATCTTTATCATTATTGCACCCTTTTCACTATTTTCTTTCATAAGCACATAAATATCTAGACAATCTTTACTCTTATGCTCTTTCTAGAAATATGTGCATATTAGAAAAGTTGGTTACTCTTTTCTTTTACCAAACAGCCTAAGGTGCGCTGGCACATCACTCAGGAAAACCTAAGCGCTCACTCGAAGCGCGCAAAGGTATTAATTCCCTCTTTTATGGCAGAGTTTTGAAGGAGTTAGCAGGATAAACACACATATAATCCAGTTCCATAATAACCATGCAAAGATAAACCACAACTAGATCTAGATCACAACCACATGCAATAATGAACTAAACAAGAATCAAGATCAGGTTTACTATGTAAGATCCACTTACAGATAAGTCAATAACCGATATCCAACCACCAAGATTAGTCGTATTAATCACTGTAAAAAATAGAAGTTAAATACATACATAAGAGTATCACCATAAGTCATGTGCGCTCATAAACTAGCAACATAACTCTCATACAAAACATCCTCCTAAACCGAGCAAATCAATACATATTTATAGGTAGTGGGGACTTTCCCTTCACTACTCATGCACTCTCAAAATAGGTTGCATGCTAAGAATAGCCATGCACCTGTATAAGATAAATACAAAAACATGCAAACTTTTTAATATTAGATTATGTAATAATGACTACACATCTACTCCTATTATTAGCCCAAAACTGTGCATGGCGTTTGATCTTCCACTTGTCCAAAATAGAATTTGCTTAGTCTCCAAGTCTTCATGCCTTTGCGTGCCCTACACTCAAACCTATCTTTAGCCCATATAAGAAAAATGGATAAGTCTTGACCTCAATATTTCCCATGCGCACCCTTTTCTGCTATATTTCCGCATGTACCTATGTGCCCCATGTCTGCGCACCCCAACCTTATGCTCCTTCAGTACTTAGGTTGTAATTCATCAGCCCAACAAGTTAGGTAGTTGTGTTGATAATGGTCTAGTGATCCACACTTGAAACAAGTTCTTTGTGGGAATATTCCTCCTCCACATCCACCTCTGCATCATCCCCATCATCCTTGCACGTATCCACCACATTCTTATTGGGTGTTTTCTAATATAGGTTTATGTAGTATTAATAACCTTGCTTCATGAATTTGATCAATCACCCAGTAATTGGTTATGCCATGTGTATGTGCATCACAAAATTGGTAATAGATTGATACTTTATTTTTCATTGTGTGTTGTAATAGAGGATAATTTTTTGCATCACGACTCCCTTTGCATATTTCACATGCTAGTAACGCCACTTTGAAATTTTGACGTAAGCAGGTACTTTTTGTATATCCTTCCATCTCACAATATTTTCACCACACTTTGCTACATGTCTCCCTAGCATTTTTTGCTATCAATTTTTCTAATTGAGTTTCCATTGATGCAACATGTGCCTCAATGAAGGGACTAACCCCGGTATCTATACTTCCAACTACTTAAGTGCACAAAGCTACTTCAAGGGATTCACATGGATATGTGAAATCGCATGTCTAAATGGCACGAGTAACCCCACAAAAAACCACTGTGCATGCTAATTTAGATGTAATTCATAAGATAATTTAGAGATTAGGGTTTTAAAGTGTGTTTCGTATGCACGTACACTCTCAGTTAGTTCCTATCTTATTTCCTTGAGCATTGATTTTCTCTATTTCTCAAACTTCGGGATCTCAAATTCCTTTTAAAATGTTGCCTTCAACTAGTAATAATCTACCACATCTTGTAACAGGTCATGCTTGCTATACCAAGTATGGGCACAGTCAAAAAATGTCATAGCGAATTGACTAGATTTACATTCTGGATAGATCACCCCCTTCACGCACCAAATCAGTTTGCACTTATGCACATGTTCAATAACAGTTTTAGCTCTGCGATATTATGGTAGATGAAAATACATCTCATAAAATATGTTTGGAACTAATACTTGTTATGGACAACCTCAACTATTCCTTTTATTGGTGCACTTATTGTAGACACCTCAAAAATTCCACTACCTCCACCACTAGTACTTGGCCCGAGAGTTCTAGTTTCATGTTGTAATGATGCACTTCCCTACACTCCACATAAACTTTTGTGTTGTTAAGATGGCACTCATCATTCCAAACCTATATGCCTTTGGGATATTTGGGTTGTATTGTATCCCTTTTGGTGTTGGTATCAATTATTGAATAACATACATGAAATTATTGTCGAATGTCACCTTTTTATTATTGATATATTTCCTCATCATTAATTGTTTAGATTAATACTTGGTCTTATACATGTATTTTTCCTTTTGTATGCGCAAATGGGGTAGGTTTGATTAGGATGCCATTTGCATTATATTACACTTCTTCATCCTCTAAAATTCTTGTTGTCTCAGCATGCGATAATTCTTCCTCCACGTACTCTTCATCCTCTCTTTCCCCTTCCTTCCATAATTAATGTTTTTGGTTTTCCCAACAGTTTATAAATTTGAGTTCCCTTGAAGAATTATTTCATTATCCTCTATTACCATGCATTGTTGTTCTTCATATGAACTCATTCTAAATGCACGTTCATCCACATAATCTATGGTGTAGGCTAATTTATCTCCTTCCCTCTCATATCCTTATGTGTTACTCGTGTCTGCAGATTGTTTAACTATCCATATATAAATTTTCAATACCCATGTCTATCATCAACTTCTTAATTTCCAAACGGAATTACTTCAAATTTGATTCGTGTGGCTCTCAAAAGAAGTTGAATTGGTATTTGTTTGTGCAAGAAAGAGTAGATATTGAGTATTCAATAATATAAATGTGAAGCACACCTTTCCACCAATAATCCATAGCTCGTGTCCAAGTTGTGTAATGTTGTGTAAGTATTTTTGTGCACTTTGGGGTCTAAGGATGCTTCTTCCCTAAACTACAATTCTTTCCCAAACAATAAGTTGTTATCTAAGCATGCAGGTTTATTGGAAGTTCACTAAAAATCTCATATAGATTCTTCTCCACCCAAGTCCTTGGAGATAAGTTGGGAAAGCAATTATTTTAGCTAGGATATTTATGCATGGAGGCGTCTTCAATAGAGTGTTACTAGATCTCAATATTTTCCTATGTAAATATGAACATCCTTTTTCCACCTTATCATATTTGCATAATTATGATGGTCCTAGCAATGGAACCAAAATGTTATGTGTCTAGTTCTACCTACCAAAACATATTGATGCATGTGGGACTTGTTATCACATTGGCGCACACATTTAGTTTAAATCATCGCACCATCCTATCACTCCAAATTAGAAACCTTAGCCCACTCACTTGACGCGTGAAATAATATTGGTCCCATCATATTTAACATTAAGGAAATTAACATAATATAAGCATTAATAAAGAAATCACATTCAATTAATATACTCACGCGCAAGAAATACATTTTCTCCATAACATATTAACTACTCAAAAAATTACATAATAATAATCATATCATTCCCCCCTTACAATGAACGCTACAAGGGTTATATATAATAGTGAGGACTTGTCCTTCTCTAGTTAAACAAAATATATTTTTAGCCCTTGGATTGCATAACTACCACTTAGATTTTACATTGAGGCATTGATTATACCACATGTTGTTATACTCTAGTTATATACTTTGCATGGTAATCCTCTAGAAGTATCATGGCTATATTTATCCATATCCTTTCTCTATCTACCTCATGTACTAACTTTAGGTCACCTATTTTTAACATGTTATGCTTATTCATGCAAGTAACTCAAACTATAGTTGTTTTTTTACTATTTTTATCTCATCTCTTTTTAATGGTTTGCTTCCTCTCTTACATGTACATTCTTCCTTCCAGGAATGCATGTGTACCTTCATGTTCTATTTTTTATGCACAAAATTTCCTCCTGTCGTATCCCAAATCCTTCAGGCTTCCTTCTAGAACATGTACGCTTGCCAACCTTTTTGCATTTTTCCTCCATAACTCTCACACTTGGTTCTTCTAATATTCTTGTGCACTACCTTTTTTATATTCTTGTGAGATACTTTTTTGATATTCTTTCACAATGATTTTATGACAATATTACATGTGGCTCTCGTATATTTATTATGCGCAACCTAAAGAATATAAATAATAAAGAATGGAGAGTTTATTTCGCAACGTGGAACTGAACCAATAAAAGAATACAAAAAGCTCAGGGTTTAACAACTTCCCATCCCTATGTCATAGATAAGGAGAGTCTTAGATGAGCATAACTTATGTTGGTGACTAGAGAAAATTTTCATGGTAATCAAAACTTTCAGCCTATGAAAAACTTTAAGCTACAAATCAAGTTTTGTACATGTCATAGACCCATTTGTTGCATTTGTAGTTTAGTACACCCACTTTCACCTCACTCCTTTTGGAAGTGGAACCAAATCCCAAGTGTTGTTATTTTTAGAATAAAGAATTTATTCTTCCATAGTTTCCCATCATTTAGGATGCTTAAAAGCTTAATGATAAGTCTTGAAAACCTGTCTTACTTCCAATTGTGTTAAATGTGAAACACCATATTAACATTGCGATCTCATCTTTCTTGGATTTCTATGATCTCCTGCCAAGTCACCAATCTCATTATGTACTATGCAGACCCATTTTGGTTGAGGTCATGCAAGTTGAATAGGTGCATTTATAATATCCTCTAGCACTAATAGTGGAGGTACTCATTGTCCCCCCTACGGCTCATCACCTATGCTGTAATAACTCACTAACTAAGAGTCTTCAAATTGCCATGTTCATCATAAAAGTTGTAGAATTGATGTTCCACTCAACAAAAGTAAATGGAGGAGGTGTAGGTGATGGCCAGTAATCTTGTGATTGTTCATTAAACACTACATCCTACTAATAAAGTATTTTAGTGGTTTCTAGAACTAGATGATGATATACCTTCACATCTTCATGGTAACCAACAAAGATACAAAATTGGCCTTTCCTTTTCATTTTTTTTTCACTTTCCATTTGGGATATGTGCCCATGCATTACATCCAAAAAACCCAAAGTCAAAACACTAGGCTTAACAAAAAACCATTTTTATTTCAATGTCATATCAAGTACTATTGAGGGGGGAGTGTGATTTTGAATGTAGTTTTCCATATAATAGCTTCTTCCCAAAATTGAGGAGGCGTATCTTTGGAATGTAGAATAAAATTAGTCAATATCTTGAGTGTATGATTTTTGCAATTAACTACACCATTATATTGGAGGGTTGTAGGGCACGGTGTGTTGAATTTAGATGCATTCTTGCTCACAAAAGTTAATCATCTAGTTATTAACAAACTCTCCTCCACTATCTATGTTAATATGTTTTATTTTTTGTTTAGATAGATTCTCAACAAGGCCCTTGAAAATTGTGAAGTTCTCAAATACTTCACTTTTGTTTTTTGGAAAGTATACCTAAGTTTTGAGAAATCATCAATCAAGGTAAGCTCATGTTTATGCTTCTAAAAAGAAACATGGGGAAATGGGATAATGTCATTGAGGACCAACTACATATTTTCATTGGCTATATAATCTTTTCTTTTTGGGAATTGATCCCTATGTTGTTTGTTAAGTGCACAAATTGAACACTCTATTTGTGAAGAACACCTTCAAAAACCAAAGAACCATGTTGTACTTATTTAGAGTTTACAATAAGTGATTGTTAAGATGACCAAAATGCTCATGTCAAATTTTACTTAAGTCATTTACATGGGTAAGCATGGCTTGTAAAAGTTGATGAAACTCAAAGCAATCAAACTTGTATAATTTGGCTTGATGACAAACTTTTCTAGTAGCTAGAATACTAAAATGGTATTTAATTTTTCTAATAATAATATTTTTGGCGGTAAATTAAATAGTTTTTCCTTCACCAGAATGAGTGATATGATAAATGGATAGTAAGTTTGTAAACAAAGATGAAACATGTAGAAATTTATTGATTATCATTCGACATCACAATGGACCCTTCACCTTCAACATTTAGAGGAGTTTTGTTTCCCACATAAATCTCTATTATGCTACACTTTGAGAGAGTTTGAAACAATGAACCCTAATTGGACATGTGGTTTGAGGCCCCTGAATCTAGAATACATTCATTAACTCTTGATTTACTAGTTGTTGTAGAAAGATAAGCACTTGTCTTAGAGGGAGGAAGATACATTTTTATCTTTTCTTCTAATTATGTCATTTTTGGAACATTGATGTTCGACATGACCCGATTTACCACAATAGTTACAACATTATTTGTCAAATTTTCCTTTATGTTTCTCTTTGCCATTTTCTTTACCTGGGATGGAGTTTTTCTTTGTCAATTGATTTCCCTTATGCTGGGTTGTGTTTTATATGTGTTCTTGGCAAGGTCCTTTCCTTTTCCAATGTTATAAGCTTCATGTTGTGCTACTCACAATTTTACATATTAGATCTACAATTTTTCAGTTTTTAGTAGGTACACAGATCACATTTGTAGTTTTAAGAATTTATTTTGCATGTATCCATATTTATTATAGTTTTTTTCTACAATTTCTATCCATCTCTAGTGACCTAATTCAATTGAGAAATATTATACTCTTACATTTCCCTTTTTTCGGATTTGGGTTGATCGAAAATTGGTGAAAGTGGTGGAGTACTAACGGTTTATATCTAGGTATTTTTTAGATCTCCCCTAAGTTGAACTGTATTCAAACCTTGGGAGATGTCATTTTGGGAAAAGTAATTACCATTTTTACCTAAGCCATGGTGTGAGTGGCATTTCCCCAATACTCAAGCCATTAGACAACAATGTATATGGATTTTAGCTTCCATGTACCTCATGGTATATACAAAGAACTTATTTGTTTTATATTTTCCAATAGGAAACCTTTTGGTCATTTGTTTCTATGGTGCACTGGTAAGAGGTTAGTCTTGAGAAGTTACTCTCTGCGTACCTAGGAGATAGGATAATGACACAATGGGAACAACAAATTCCTTTGTAGTTAGTGGCTTGAAACATTGGTTTTGTTCACTATTTACGAAAGGGGTAAGTATATTAGAGGTCCTGCAAAACAAACACACCTAAACTTAGTGAATCCCTTGGTTTTTTTTAGAAGCTTAGCACAGTATTGTTCATATTTGGCATTTTAGTTGCAGTCTTGGTTCATTTTTCCTTGTAGTTTCAGTACATAACTCTAGTAAAAAAATTACATATTGTCTATTTTAGTTTTGGTTTAGCTACAATATAAATTGTCTCAATTTTGGTCTAGAATTTTTTTTACG